>OX421506.1:30812377-31152377 GCA_949126835.1 Anisus vortex
ATGTTGGAACATTAGAGATTTAGCAAATGTGTTAACATGCCGCACAGCCCTTTGTTCCCCCGACTGACCGTAGCGACCAGTGGCACCACCCCGAACGACACTCCTTTCCACCCCTTTCCTCTCATGATACGTGTTCTCATGCCACATTGTCAAAACCACCTGACCGCTGACGTCAGCACTGGACTGTTTCTGGTTTTTTTTTTTGCGTGTTTCCTAGTTAGAATGCATCAAAAAGTGAGTACCGGTATATACATGTGCTTTCATTGGTTTTTGCTTTCTTCGAAAGTTACAGGGAAGTACTCTGGGAGAGTGCCGGGACACGAATGGGTACGTGTAGTTTTGTTGAGATGCACCCTGGAGGAGTGCAATGGACACGAGAGGGGTACGGGGTTTTGTAATGATAAATGCATTACATGCTTGCTTTGAACGTACTGTATAAGTGTTTTTTTTTTTTGTATTGGAAGAATACAAGATATTATAGAGATTAATTAGAACAGAGACCTTTATTTATTTTATGGATGTCACATCCCAATTTCTTTTATTGTAAACAACATAATATAACCGTTAACACTATTGTTGGTTGTTGTTTTCTTTTTTTCTAAAAATGTTTAAAATACTTATTTTTCTTTAGGCTACTTTTTGAAGCATGAAAAAACATTTAAATTTAAAATGAATATATATACATCGAGTTTTCTCTTATTACTTAGTCTTGTGTATGGGCAATAGGCGAGTCCATATTGAAGGTTTAAACAATGCGCATCAAGCCGAACCTTTTTTTTTCAGGCATATTTTTCTAGTATTGCGATGGCAATTTGCAAATCTTTTTTGTACATAGGAGTCATCAGAAAAGTGTCCGTTCATATCTAACCTGACCCTGTCGCTGACCCTAGAAAACTGTGGTGTAGGTGGTGGATTCCTTGTAATACCGATCATCATGCTGACAAGCAGACACTATTGTATAATAGATCAATAATGTTAGCAGCAAGCCCTTTCCTCACTTTCCTGTGTAGTAACCAGGCATACTGCAAAGCAATCTCTAAGGTATAAGAGATAAAAGACCAACACCACTTTTTAGTTATCACAGAAATGTGTACTTATTGATGTTTTGGTTAGCCCTGTCCACGCCTCATATTGTGCTATTGCACTGTCTGTTTAGGTCAGGTTGATCAATCATGATGTGTTCTAATTTTTTACGAAATCAGCTCCTTGAGTGTTACTGGTAGAACAGGGTCACAGTTTGTTGCGATAATTTTCGTTCCATTGAACAACAAGCAAGATGTGGTTGTTGTCCAGTTGAAAATCAATTGAACCTCGATACCTTTAAAAAAGCTAGACGCATCTTGTAAGAGCATTTCTGTTTGATAGTCCCAGTGGCACCAAAGCCAGCAACGCAATGCAAGTGAGATAAAGGTCTTATCAAATGTCAATTGGAAAGAACGCTCAGCTATTTAGCAGATTAGGTCCATCACAACAGTAGCCTACCTAGTCCAAGGATTCCATACCGCCCAGCAGCACACACATGAGTCTGAACAAAATATCCAAGTGGTCATCTTATTCCTTACTGTCATTTAGATTACAGATCCATCATGAGCTGGTGTTATATAAAACAGTGACATTTATCATCTTCTCATCTCTTCCAAACATTTTCAACACATTGTTTATTGTATAACGTTTCCGTACACTACTAAAGATAATTAGTCTACAAGATTTATCATACTTATGTTGTTAATGATATAAATGCATTTTAACTACGCAGTATGTTATTTAGTATAAAGGTCAAAATTGTTTATTTGATACAAATATGAAGAAAGGTATTCATATTGTGATCGGCATTACAATGACTGGCTCGTTAAGTCTCTTAATTTGTTGAACTAGAACACGATTTGAATAAAAAAAATCAGTTTAATCTTTTTAAAGTAATAATAATAATAACACAGAAAATATTTACAACTAGCTTTCGCTCTGCACGACGACATTCAAGCTTTAAAACTATCAACATAAGAACTATTACGCACTTCCTACCCAACAACGTCGTCATACGCAGATCTAAACAAGCACGTATAGGTTCTAGATTATTGAACACTAATAAAGCACATAAATCAAAACTAATAACAAAACATACATAACATTATTTTGTATAATATATTTGACATTTGCACATTCTCAGAGAGCATTTCTTTAAAAAAACACCGTGCCCTATTCGTGTCCCAGCACTCTCCAGGAGTGGAGTTATATTTCGATCTGAAGTTCAATGGAACTTTTTTTAGTCAAGTAACAATTTTTCATTTATTTTGCCTTAATTAAGAAATATTTGTTTAAACTTACTTATTTGAAGTAAAGGAAAATGTTTTCAGCCTGCTTTAAAAAAAATGAGCAACAAAAAACTACGCTATGGAAATGACTTTTAAGATGATAAATAACATTAAAAATATGTCTATATATTTAAATTTTGAAAGATTTTGACAAAGAATGGCCAGTATTTTTGATACAATCTTTAAAAGGTAAAGCTAGAGAGGTAATTGCTTATCAGAAAAAAAGCCATTATTTTAATTTTATAATAAAAAGGCTTCTTGCAAGCTAACAAAAATGGAAGCAAGTCATTACACTCTAGAAGAGTGCAAATTATGTCAATTATGGATTAAATTAATCGTAGCTTCAGTACTGCAGGAAAAATACTTTAAAACATCTTTACACATGAAAGACAGGAAAAACGGAAACACTGTTGACTTCATCTTTCAATGTCCTAAATAAGCCTATCTACAACAAGCACAAGCATGTACACTTGCTGCACCATAGTGTCACATAGCACCCACAACTATATCTCAACGCAAGTTTTGTGGGCGGTACTAAGAAGCCTGGACTGTTCTAAGAAGCCACTCTCGTGCCAACCTCAAATTCTCGGAATGGCTAGGAATAGTCTATTATTTCTCGTACAAGGGAGTTTATGTTAAAACTATCATTTTTATTATGATTTTTGTAATGATACCATTATTTTCACCCCTCCTAGTAATAGGTCTGTTTCCCGCTCTACTCCGTGAGTATTTAATGATTCGTGTTGTCTTCAAGGCAGTTAGTTCTGTAGATATTTTCCTTTGAGCTTGTTATGGACGCTTGTGTTGGCACTATTTTATTATTGCTGTAAATACTACATTTATTGTATATACTTTATCACATGAAATAAATTATCAACACATTTACACTATAGCTTCCTCGTCAAGTTACTATTTTACTTAATTGTTCACAGTGTTATAATATATATATATATATACATATATATATATTTATTTACAACTACAACGTCAAGGAAAGGAACTGTTAGAACGCAAATCCTGAGTTTGTGCCCAGGATAATAAGGAGAGGTCGTGTAATACTGAAATATAAGTAATAATAACCAAAGTCTAACCTAAGACGACCGAGAATCATCAACAACATTTACACGACTACAAGGGGATTGTGGTCGTAACAATAGCCAAACCACTCTACAACCAAAGATAATAAAAAAAAAAGAAGACAATAGATATGTTTGGCATTGACTGCAAGGGAGCAGACTAATGCAAAGACATAAATATAACAGAATGAAAATGTCTTTATCAACAGAAACATAAATGTAACATAAAATGACGAATCGTCATAAACAATGCGAATAAAAAAATTGTTTTTTTCCCTTCCTAATTCCGTTTTTTTATAACATTGCTTATTCCACTTTTAAATTTTGAAATTAGTACTGACTGCAATGTCTTAAAATATATTTTTATGTCTCGCTGTCTAGGGTGGGCAATTATCTAAATGACCTTTTGGTCCCTCGAAGAGTCTTGAACGTTCTAATAATGACACGCCAACCACTTTCATCAAAGCAATTCAAAAAGACGTCAAGAACAATAACTATAACTTTTAAATTAGCATCACACATAACATCAAGCTCAACACCAGTCTATAATGATAATACGATTTAAGAAAAACACAAGTAGTAGTCAACACAGCCTAAATAGTCTCTCAATACACTCTACTCTCTAAAAAAAAAAGCACACCGCATGGTCAATTGGACAAGGATCACCTAGGGTCACCAAAAAGAATGTGACCACCAGTTTAAAAAAGGGAGATAATCATAACTAAACATAAACAAGGGCTTTTATAAATAATAGCCTCATACATCACATAAGGGTCATTATAGTAATGCATATTATGATTTAAGATTTATTAATATAAGTACTTTGCTGATACAAACGTGTTACACTGATTAAAAACATGTTAAAATTTTCAAAATAATGATAATTTACACTACATCTTTTCAGAAATGTCTCTAAAAATGTAAAATTGTGGATCGTGATCAGGCACAAAAAATACCATGAACTGTAATATTGGGAACCAATGTTATAATTATACCTTACCTTGTCTACTAAACCATTTCCCCTATGGAGTCATGCTTATAGTTTCACCAGACCAGAAAGTACGAACTCCTGCGTAAAAAAAACATATGAATCTTGTTGTAAACGTTGTTCATCAAAGTTGAATGTTCTAAGTTAAATGAATGCATTTTTTATTTATAGATTTTCATTCATTGCAAAAAGCATTATTTAAACATTTCTTACCAAAATTGAATACAAACAGAAATAATCAAATTTGTGTACACATGTGTATAGGCTACTTTCTGTTAATAATACAACTTAAAAGCGCTTTAATAATAAATAATACTTATAACGATAATAAAAAGCCCTTTTAGTAAAGTAGCTCAACATGTGTTTAAGCATTTGAGCTTAACTTCGTATTAATCTATACAAAGAAGCAGTTTCATATGTTAAGCTCGTTTTAATAGTTTTCCTATTGTATTGGCCTATTTAGAATTGTATCTATATTTCAGTTGGAATTTATTTTTTATAAGTATGGTAGTGTTACGAAACGTAAATTTCCTACATTATATTGTTAATAAACAGCTATTAACCATTTAAGCGAATTGCGTAAAAGCAATACAAAATAGTTCTCAGCTCAAGGTCTCCCGGTTTTTCCAATTTTAATTAGAAAGCTATTTTTTTTTCTAACCTAAATAAAAGACATTATCCGATCACGCACTCAACATGCCAAGGTCGCTTGAAACCCGTGTAATGAGGCTAACTGGAATTTCCAACCTATTGGTCCGGACAAGATGGCGGATGATGTCAACACTCGATTACAATAGTGTATTGCATTGAATAGTAATATTTTAATATGTCTTATAATGTACTCTCATGTAATCTGTGACAATATCGGATCGTAATAAAATTTACCTAAGCGACCACGCAAATTTTGTAGCTTAGTTCTTGGCGTGCAGCCGACCAAGAAGCATCTAATATTCTACGCTCTGAGACTCGTTCCTATTTGATTTGTATTATGGAAGATTCTTCATTATTCTACTATTAGCTACAATGCTTATGTTCATTGAAGATATTCATTACTAATTAGAATATGTGTATTTCTTAATTGTCTATATAATATTATTTGGATTTCTACTGGATTGATTTTGTAAATTAAAACAAATTTATCGTTGCTTTCTACACAACTTGGTTAACGTCAATATATCAAAGTTATATACATGTGTGTATGTGTAGTATTTATACAACTATTTTAATAACCTACATACAACTCAACATCGAGGTTCTTGCTGTATAATATGAGCCAAAAATAATTATACATGTATAAAATAAACTGAAACTCTAAACTACGTTATGTGAATTGCCAGGGGATACTTAGAACCAGGAATACTCTAGACTACTACAAATAAATTTCAGAATGAGATAATAAGACCTTCACTAAATACAAGGATACTCACACTAACAATAACAACACTATAACTATTATTTCCTAAACTGAATGGGGGCTCTAGCCGTAATAACAATATAAATTATAATTATACTTGTGTTATATAAATGGAAGGTCTCGTCCGTGATTTATTATAGTGAATAATTCGCCTTGTAATAGTAGATAGATTATTTGTGTAACAAATGTATCGAACATTTATTTATAGTTACTTATTATAGTGTATCATCTTAAATGTGACGTGTCATTAGGCTTACAACAAGATAATTTCAATAACTAATTTAGTTCAAGAAAATATATTGCTTTATGCACATAGGTTTAAAGTTAGTTTAAACTATTAAGTAGATCATGACAAACATAATTTTTTTAAAAATTCAATACAAAGTAGCCTCTATTCACGGGTCTTGCACTAACGAATATACCATCCTCTAAACTTAATATATAAAAACTAACAACATTATTTCACAAAATACAAATGTCTAATGATTAAAAAATCTATATCGAACGCCACTTTGATTCAGTACTTACAACTTAACATTCCAAATTTTACACATACTCATATTAAGCTTATGAAACTCATGAAAAGACAAATACAAGTCAGTAGGATTTAAGATATGTCAACAATAATTAGAGTCCATTTCTAAGACAAATTACTACATTAAAATGGTTCAAAGAATATTTGTGTCTTCAAATGTGTGTTCTCATAGTATGCTTATGTTTTAATAATGATTTATTCTTTAAATTTCAACATTTTTAACTAAATTAATTCTAGCGATTTTTTGCATAATAGTGTTAAGGAAGCTATGTGTTATCGACCTATGTAATTTTTACATTATTGTAAATAGGTTAATGTATACAATTTTTCTTAAATTATCATTGAGTGGCCTGAGTTTATCATTTCCTAGAAAATCAGAAGTCCCAGGCGTAATAAATTGAGGGCCCATCTTAAGATAGCGTCTCAACTTATAATAGTGAGCAAGTTGTGTGTTAGATCAATATTTTAAACATTTCATCACTTATATCGAACCTTTTAAGAACTTAAAACGTTTAAAAGAAAATATCTGATTGAAATTGTGAAAGTAATAATAATAAATATGTGTATTGACAAGTCTTAACGATTATTCATGCTTGGCGAACCTAAAATGTAGATGTATTCTAACACGTAATGTCCTATTCATTCATTTACTAACAAAACATGCTTAGGTGCTGCGTTCCTGGTTGTTCTACGACTAAGAAAAGTTGTAGGGTATTACATTTTATTTCATTTCAAAAAGTTTTGATATTATTAATAAGCTTTATATTTTGTTTAGCCTAGAGAGTTATATCCGCGTTCTTTGTTGTCGGTGTTAAATGAGCCCTGAGCTTACATTTTCTTTGTTGGCACCGCTATAAAAAAATAAATATAATTATTATTATTAACAAAACCTTAAGTGAGTATGAATTTTAGAATTCGGGGTCAATAGGATGGCATTTTAATTTAATATAATTCTAAACATTACGGCTTACAGTTTTTAGTTTACTTTAATTATAAGGTAATGAATAGTATAGATAAACATTACTCTCTAATGGCCCTTGGTTTAAATTTTGGTTCGAATTTCAAAATTAGCATAAGTTGTTTCCTATTGTCTCAATTTGTATTTATTTATATGTCGTTACGTCTCAAAGCTATAAAGTTTATAATCTTTTTATTTTATTTTTAATCTTTTGTAAACAACATACTCTTAGATATAAATGAGCCTAAGTCAAAAGGTGCTCTTTCAAGGGAAAAAATGTCATATTCACAGAGAGGTGTAAAAATGCACTTAAATATTGTCAGAACCTTCCTACACAAGATTTGAAAAGTGGGAAGATAAGTTATACACTGGAAAAGACACAGTGCCGAAAAACGCGAAACAAAAGCAGTGGCTGCTATAGACATCTTGGTGTCACTTAGGACAAATGACAACAAAAAATTGACTTCACAAAAAAACAAACTAATTCTTGATGGATTTCTTTAAGAATTTAACACACATATCTCCATAGCCTATATTTATGATATTCAAGAGTATTACAAGCATAGGAGTTGCAAAAGAGGGGTTTAGGAGCATAAACTCTACTCGCTTGAAATGACAGCAATAGTCCTAAGCAACACTCTTTTTTTTAAACCCTTGTAAAAAAAATATCCGTGCATTAATTTGAGCAAACTTTGTGGCAAATAGTTATTTAAGGGCTTCTTGTATTCAACAAATGAGTTTGAGATACATATAAAGCTCCTAGGTTATTGAAATAAAGTCTGGAAAAATTGCATGTAATGAGTCACTTAGAATCACCGGCAAAAAAAACAAACATTCTCATCAAAAAAATCGTTTTGAGGCATATTTTAATCAACCTAGGTCAAAATGCTACCCCATGCTATCTCACTGTCCATGTTTGGTGTGAACTAAGTCCAAGATTTAACTATATCATTGCATTTTGACCCTTTAATTGCGATTTTAAAAACATCAGTTTTGAGGTACGACCTCTTGACTTGGTCTCAAATACATATTTCTTATAAAAAGGTAAATGTAAGAGAAAATAATTGAGAAAAATATAATTTTTAATAATAAAGAGATTTTCAAAAAAAAGTATTACTTTACTAAAAGTAAAAATGTTTTTATATAATTGTAATCAAAAAATTCCAGCTACTTTAATTTTTTGTTAAATAGTTGTCAAGTTTTATTATTAGTAAGTCATAAAATGACTTTCTTAGCTACAAAAAAAGCATCATTCTTGATTGTCCTTCCATAAGAGGATCCAATTAAACTAGGAGACTTGTCTTACCTCGTAGACTTTTTATTTTATTTATTTCGTGTTCTAAGTGAGCAGAGTTAAGTTCTTGCCCAGCACTTGTATACTTGGCATGAGCCTATTTTTCTGATATATATATTTCTAATGAGTCAAGTTAAGTAACGTTCATTTTGATACACATTTGAACTTGATGAATTTTCTCCAGCTTCTGAATGATAGTAGTGAATAAAAAACTGTTATAATAATAGTATCTGCTAAATTCAAGTCAAGTGGAACCCATAGAACAGACGTGAAGTAATTTTAAATTATTTATTGTTTTACCTTCATCGTCTAATTTACGTTCTTTTTTTAAGACGATTTCAATGCATCTCTGGACATCTGAAATGATTGTTTATATATAGAAATAAAGCATGAAATTTATTTGAAGCAATCCAATTCTTTTATATAAATTAATAATTTTTTTAAACAGTTGAAAAAAACAATTAAGTTTAAAAGAAACAACAACAACAAAAACTGCTGAGAAAAACCTTACAGTGGTACCTCGTGTTACGAACAGATCAGGTTACGAACGATTCAGGTTACGATAGAAGAGAGAATGAAAGAAAGGTTAAACGTTTGAGACAAACGAAGACCTCGCAGTACTTAAAGCTAAATTTGCATGGATGAGCAACCTCGATCTCATTGGCCTTATCTACACAGCAGATTTCTTAGCAGTGGCGCTCTTCATTATTGACCTTGTTAAGCACATCAATGATTTAGAAAAACGGTTGTGGTGCTGCTAGAAAAGACAAATGTGTAATAGTGGAGGTAAAAAAAGAAATAATTATGTGATATATGGAAATGGCGTTCGTGTATGGGAAATCGTTCATCCGTACAGCATGGCTACACTATCATAATGAACAAAGTGTTACTTAATGCAGAAGATGTTAATAAATGCGTAGCTAATCTGCAGAAGCAAGGACTACACATTTTAAATAAAGTGTGAAAATCTTATCTTAACCTGGTGTGATGATGCGGGATAGTGTGGCCAGTACGATGCTCTCGTGACTGTAGTGCTCACACGTTGAGTTCCCTACCTCACGTGGTTCGTTGATCTAGAGGTCGATGGCAATGTTTTAGACCAGGCAATTCTCCGTGACAACGCTCGATATTTTTATTTGCGTACTATCTATCAAGCAGAGTCAGTATCTTCTTCTCACACTCACTCTAATGACAGACGAATTAAGAAAACAAACTATCAGCTTTAAGTGAATAGACCATACGTTTAATCCGTAATCACATGTAGATATCAACATATCTGAACACATCAATCCAAACGACAGCTGTATTCTGAAGAGTCTACGTATAGGTTAAATATCCAAAGAGTGAACATGAATTAGCGAGAAACAATAAGTACACATAATGATATTAGCACAGTATCCAAGATAATCCGAAATTAGTCATACGTCATAGCTAATTTGGCTTCCCGAGTGTCTGTGTGAGACTGTGTGTGTAGGACTACTGTCGAGAGTCAAGTCTGCACATATATTATTATAGGACCACAAATGCCAGTCACGGGGCGGTCTTTTCTATGTCGTCATAACCCCTGACCCAATCACTACAATTCTGTACGCCCACTTCTCGACCAGTCTTCTGTCAATTCTTAACTCAGGGGCGTGTATTATCTTACTTTGTCTTGTCTCCAACGTCTAGATCAACCATTGTACCACCTTTTAATCTCAGCATATCTCTGAGTTACCAATAAGTCCTTCGCCCGCAGACAAACCTAATGGTCTACCAGTACGGTATCGCTACACCTTACCTTCCGCCTAGACAAAAGGCGGTCAAACTCAAAGGAACAGATAACCCCAAGCAAGGAGTGTCGGTTTGCACCTACGCCAAGTCCGTATACGAACAAAGGAGTAGAGAAGAGAGGTTCCCCCTGACCATGCCCGTGTTGACACAAAGGGAAAACATGGGATAGTCCCAGTCTCGCCCCCGGGTAGGGAGGGAAAAGAGGAGGGACGGGTGAGGATTACGCGCTGCCTAACTAATTACATACAAATATTCCTAGCATTAAATTATAAGTACTAAAATATGACGCTATAATAAATGTCACATCATGACACCTGGATCAATGAAAAGCAACTTTTATTTTATTTGGTTATTTTCTTTCTCTTTTTTTAATACGTGAAGTACACATTGACATATTATTTGACTTGTATCAGGTAAACGATTGGATGTTGATAAAAAAAAAACGATTTAATTCATCTTGAAACGGATTGAGTTTATTTCATTGATTTCAATGTTTCAGGTTACGAACGTTTCAGGTTACGAACCGAGTTCACAAAAACGAATTAGGTTCGTAACACGAGGTACCACTGTAATGGCAACATCTAGAGGACATACATGTAAAGTGAAAAAAGGAAATAATTTCTGACATCAATGCTGCATAAAAGGATATTTCATGCTAAATACCTTTTTTTTATAAACAATTGTATACAGCATACTAACCTTCTAATTCTTTGGATACATTACTTTCCTCGTCCTTTTTTCTCAAAGCCTCAATTTCAAAAACTATGGGTTTTTAAACTAAATTTATAAGAAATTATAATAGTATGTCCCCGAAATTGTAATAAAAAAAAAAATGTTAGTTTTTTACAATAAAAACTATAATGGATCCAGTATGTATCACTAATTAGTGTGTTCATATGTATTTATTTTATAAAAAACTTACCATTCATTTTCTTTAATTGTACAATCTCTTCTGTTTTAGTTTCCAAACTTTTAATAGCTTGAGCTGAAATAGTAAAAAATAAAATAGGCTAAAAAATATTAGATAATTATATTGTATGTTTTTTTTTAATTTTAAAATGTTAGATAAACACAAAATTAAATTTACCCTGAGTAAGCTTAATATTTTGTAAAAGTTTTTAAACAGTCTTAATTCCTTTAATGTCAATATTTTACTCATTTAACTAAGACGTTTCCGAAATTTGCTTATCAGTGATTGAATTGTATCATTGTAGTGTCTGTTACAGTCATGTCGTTTACGTGAAGTACGCCTACAAGGATAATTATATTTAATAAAACGTTGCATGTTTAATATTAAAACGTTACAGCTTCTTCAATGTTGTACCTTCTAATTACTTGCCATAGTCCCTTGTGTCATACATGATCAAAGGCTTTCTTGAAGTATAAACAGTTGGGCCTTTATTTTCCCATAATATGTTCTAACAGATTGTTGTGTTTTGTTTACCGCTACAACCCCATGTTTCAACAGTTCAGCAGGAATATTGTCGATCCCATGAGACTCTCCCCTTCGTACTGCTTCCACGATCTGGCTCAACAGCGCTGGTAATTCGTCCAAATCTATTTTCCTGTTTGTTCTGTAGTATGGTAGTATCAGGGTCGGTCTTGTGATCATACAGCTCAGTGAAGTATTCCTTCAAACGTCCAAGTACTGCTGTGGTTTCCGGAATTTAACTATTGATTATTGAAGATGGCTTCTGCTGTGTTTTGTGAGGTTTCTTAATGTCTTGTATGCTTTCTTACTTTTTTTAGGTGAAAGTATCAAAATGTTCACATCCCAATTAGTCTGTTTTGATAAAAGCTTTATACTATTGTTGTTGGAATTTCTTTTCTTACATTAATGCCTGTCACCAGTAATTTAAGTATAGATTTAGGTGTACATCATTTCTAGAGCTCTATACATGATACAAATTTAACACATTTTTATTTCTCATTTTTCCCTGCTTTCTTAGCTAGCCATTGGATATTAACAATATCACAGTATAATAAGATTACTTAGATTGCGTAGAGTGTATAAAAACAAATTTGTAAGGAAAAAACTGTGGGTATGAGGTTAATAATTCGTTTAACATAGGATTGCAAGAAAATATTTAAGCTTCCGTGAAATGTGCAATGAAGATGTCTTTAGATATACTAATGCTAAATAACATGCAATGAATTTACCGTATTCAGTTTGAAGTTTCACAAAGTCTTGTTCCTTAATCATCAGTTCTTGCAGAACTTCATCTAAAATAACAATTTATTCATTGTTGGTAAATAACGTTTTTACTAAAGATACAAAGCTTTTTTTTCTAAATTTAAGAATACAACCATAATAGTATAGTAATTGTTTTCCTGTGCATAAATGAATCACAAATTAAGTCAAAGACTTTGTAAAAGGGCTAATAGCACATTTGCATATATATAGGCTATATTTAAAAGCTTATTATGTGTTACACTTTATTTTTATTATTTTCTTACAGTAAATAATAATTACCTTTTTCTCCTTTTAATTGATCGATTTTACATTCTTGAGTAGTAAGCTTTTCATTCATGGATTCTGTACAAAAAAAATCATATTTCACCTATTAAATTTTGTTTCACACAAATATCTTATATATTTATTTCTTATAAATTTGACAGACGTTCCTACTAGATAGAAGTCATTACGTCGGCGGTAAGGATAGATTCAGCGACTTGTCGGTTGACAGTCTGGTGAACTATCCGCAGGACCATCCGGCCTCATATATCAGATAAGAGAAAAAAGTATTTAGTTTAAATATATATTTAACAGTGGACAACAACTGACATAATTTAGTTGTGATAGGTTTGCACTCTACTGTTGTACTATTACACATTAAAATAATAAAAAGACATTTGTTTTATCACAACAACACTTCTTAATAGAACATATTAAATTGTATTATTCTTAGTCTTCTTCCCATCCCTGTCTCATAAACAACAAGCTACAAAACAACTATTGATTTTAATATGCCAGTGCCTAATTGTCATCTTCTATTGGTATAAACCAAGGTAAAATTATAGTCTAAGAACTTTATTTGTAAAGATTTTTACCTACCATTACCAACATCCTATATAACAACACAGAAAATAAATAAATAAATGTGCGTTCTGGAAAAGGAAGGAGATCTGCTTTAGAAACATTATTAATCTGTTTCTGTTGTAATATAGAGTTTTGAGGCCATTAAAATACTAAGCCGTCTTTCCGTTTCCCGAAGTAATGTTAGATACTCATTGGAGCTGTGTAGTCTCAGGGACACCCTCCAGACATGACAAACAACAAAGTATTGCAATCACCAGTTTACTAGCAAAATGATGCCTCTAAATATCGTTAGTCGTTCCTAATTACTGTATTAAAGGACTTCCTGAATACAACCTTCAACCTATCTCAAGGCACTAATCACACCTTATGTCCCGCAAAGAACACTTCGTTCTGCAAACTCATCGCTTCTGGAAGAGCCCCGTTTCTCTCTGACGACCGTTGGCCTAAGAGCCTTCTCAGTATCCGGTCCGAAGGTGTGGAATCAACTTCCCATTCAACTGAGGCGAACAAGCTCTACTGTTACTTTCAAACAGAACTTAAAAACTCATTATTTCAATATTTACCTTAGATAACATTCAACATGCTTTAGAAACTTACTGTCTTATTTATGGGTTGGGTCGGTTATACTACATTTATATGTGTTTTGTCTTTTTTAATCATCAATTTAGCTCTGTCACCTGGCCTAGGGTAATATTCGTATTCTTAGTTGTATGTTAAACGCGCTCTGAGCTTACATTATGTTTGTTGGCAGCGCTATAAAAATATTATTATTATTATTATTATTAGTAGTAGCCCACTGTATCCTGATTTATTTCCTGCCTAGATAAGTGGATAACATATCGGACTGCCATGCGGTCAACCCGCGTTCGATTCTCAAGTTAGTCTGTATCTTTTTTGAGAGTCCACTAAAGTCCACATACTATTTTTAAAATTATAACAGCCTTCTATCTATGAATACAAAAATCTACTCTTAAATCCCTATCTACTTCTATAACAACTATGTATCTACGCCTATTATGCTGTCCACACCCTTTTAATGTAAAACTCTTACAGATAGACACATTACAACTCACTGTCAACAAGAACTATAGTCTGTTTCAATCATAAAATACCCCTAACAACCATAATAATAGTGTAAAACATGGTATTGGTAAAGAATAAAATCTTTTCTAGAAAGTTGAGTTCGGCAAAGTGTAAAAAAAATGGCGATTCTCTCATTAAGCTACATTGGCCAATTTCCAATCTTTGGGGCACTTTGCCCTGGTTTAGAGATGCCTGAGAATGTATTCTAAAGATTGAAGATATATTATTTTTTAGTCCTTTTAACAGTCTTGTTGGTATTTTACCTGGACCGAAAGCTTTGTTTACTTTTAAATTTGTTAGTAGTTTGTGTATGCCTTTTTCTTCTTCGTTTATATTTTCTATCAGTTCTATTTTTTTATATTTTTTTTTGAGATTTCATTGACAACTGGAGATGAAAATGATGGTGCGAAATTAATGTTGAGGATGTTAGCTTTATTTTTATTATAGTTTTAAATGGTTTTAATAGGTTTCATTGTTTTGGATTTCTAGTGGAGCTATGCCTGTTGTTTCTATTTATATATAGCTCAGTGTATAGTGAATTTTAGTTACTGTTATTGTTGTTTGCAATGACACAAAATATAAATGTTTAAAACAACAAACCTAATTCATCTGTAAGTCTTTTAATTTCTTTCTTTAGAGTATCAACTTTTTCCTGTTTCTGTGCTGTTAAAAAAAGACAATAGATTTCATCAGATATAAAAAAAACAATATCTAACATTTAAAAACATATTAAAATTAATTGTATTAATATTATTCAGTTATCTCTATTGTAATATGTATTTTGTAATAACTCAATAACTTACCAATTAAATCTCTTTGCTCTAAGTAATTTACCACATTTTGAGAAATTTCTTCTATCTATATTATAGAAAAGTACCCAAGTACTTTAGGTGTACACATTTAGTTTAGTAAGAATTAATTAATTAATTAATTAATTAATATAAATGAAAAGGAATAGAGCTACTTATAAATAAAAAATAACTGTTATTATCAAATCAATTATTTTTTGGTTTTAAATTCTTAATGCATTCTCTATTTTGACACACGGTTTTTTACCTTTTTATCTTGAATTTGTTCTTTTGTCTCATTTAGTTCTTTAGACAAATGTGACATAAAATTGCTGGCATCATGAAGCTCTTTCATCATTTCCTCAAATTTTTCTTCAGTTTGTTGCTTAAGTTTTGAAATTGACTTTAAACTTTTTTCTTGGTTCTTAAATTTTTGTTTCATTCTTTGCAAAATGTCTGTGTGTGATGTAAAGTTGGCAGTAAGCTCTTCTAAGTGTTCTAAGATGTGTTCGTTGTCTTTGTTATCTGTTTGGTAGCAAAAAATGTAGCAACGTATTAACAGTGTTTATCAGTTAAAGAAACTCAAAACGTAAACATTAAAATAACTATTGAACATTTTTTAATATGTAGATTATGTTTTCTTTGTATAGATCTAGTCTTAAATGAAATAAAAAAACAACATTATATTTTGCTTTGGATTTTTTTCTACCTGCACCTCTGGTACTTGCCACATCCACAGATTCAAAATTAGATGCTTGGTCAAGCACTTCTACGGTTAGTTCTGTCTCAGAACACCTTTCACGTCCATTACCTAAAGATAAAATGTTTTTTAGAAGAACATATAAATGATTTTATTGACAAACAATTGTCCATAATAAATCTGATTTAATACATAAATAGTATAAAATATATTGTTTAAAGTTTTTAAAGTATGTAAAAACAGTGTATAGTTAAAAAAAAAGAAAAATGCAACAGATGAATGTGCTATCACTATAAGTTATATTTATAGCAAACCTACTATTTTAAATTTTAATAATATAGGCCTACAATTATTTTGAGAGTCAGCATCAAGGTATCTTACTTGCTATATAAAAGCATTGTCTGAGGAACTTGGCAATTTCACTATCTAGTAGTTCTTTCATTTCTTGGTAGGTTTTGTTTCCTATGTTGTTAATCCATTCATTTCCTTGTTGTAGCAACTAAAAGTAATAATTACAAAAGTTAGAATAGACATATATTCAGCTTCAATAAAAAACAGTACAACCTTAACAGGTTTGATAGTTTAAACAAATATGTATGAGAAAAAAAAAGTTATATTTGTACAGTCAAGGCAAATTTAGTAACATAATACATTTTAACCCCTAGTATTTTGAAAGTAATTTATCAAAATGATTTCAATAAGAACAATTTTAAAAAGATAATACAATTTAAAAAATAACTTCAGATTTAAAAAAAAATACATATTTTTTACTTTACAAATCTTATAGGCCAAAGATTATGGACTAATATATCTCTATAAAAAAATAATGCCTACTGTGGTAATGTCATCAAGAAGACTTTGCAATGGCTCCTTTATCTTTTCTACAATTTCTAGTTTTGCAACTATATCTTTCATTTTCTTTAGATTTCTCATCTATAAAACATAAACATTACATGCATATAAAATAAGTTTGACCTCGATTTTTTTAGACTTGACAAAATAAATTTTATTTTGATTAATGTGTATATATTTGTGTATAGATCAACGTTTTTTACTAAATATTATTATTTTTTAAGTGGGTTTACCTATCTACACTAAAAATGTGTATAATGTTCATTTTAAAAAAGCAATAATTATTAAACATGAAATTATTAACCTCTAAGCTTAGTTGGTTAATGTTCCCATTAAATAAACATTTTGAAAGTAAATGAGTAAATTTGATTAAGACGTAAA
Organism: Anisus vortex; assembly: GCA_949126835.1. Taxonomy (NCBI): domain Eukaryota; kingdom Metazoa; phylum Mollusca; class Gastropoda; family Planorbidae; genus Anisus; species Anisus vortex. Next base: position 30,829,572 of record OX421506.1, read on the forward strand.
TAGCTAGAAAAGAAAAGTGTGCCGGACTATCGAAAATTCCGGTCTATCGGGCGGTGCCCCTTCTTTTTAGTGTATTACAGGCTTAGCCGTAAAACTAATGTACTTTGTACATATATCGTAATTATAAGAACAATTAGTTTAATAATTAAACTACAAATTCAGTATGCAAATACAACAAAATTTATTTTACATTTCATATAATGTATGTAGCCTAAACGTAGGCCTACTGTAAAATATACTTCACTTAGATTTTAAAAAGTCACGAATGTCTTTTTGTTTTCTTGACTTTCGGCGTTTAGTATGAAATGTATTTCTAATGATATGGAAAATCGATAGTTTCTGAAGCACTATAGCTAGTACTTGCCTCAGCAAAAGAGATAAACTTATTTAGTGATTCTGCAGCTTCTGCCCAGCTGATTTTTCCCCTTTCTTCCGTTTCGGCATCTGAGTCACTTTCAAGATTTTGAGTAGGCTGAGGGTTTACTACACTGTTGATAATGTCCTCATGGGTTAGTTCTTGTTCAACAGGCTCATTCTCGTCGATTAGAAGCCACTCCTCTACCTCATCTTCAACAACGCACAAAAAAATGGCAAAGACGCTTCGTGATTGATTAACTGTGCTGCACTGCACCTGTATTTGTTGTGACAGCTGAGACTAGCCGGCCGCTAATTGTTTCCGAAAAATAAACTACCGAGCCTTTCCGGATGATCCCGAACTACCCCAAAAACTTCCGAATAGCTCTCGAGCGTTTTTATTTGCTTTAACTTTAAAGAAACACTTTTGGAGAAAACCAACATTTTTACAATTTTCCGGAGCGATGCCGGACTATCGGGCATTCCGGACTGTTGGATGCCGGACTGATGGACTTCTACTGTAGTAGCTTTATCGATAGTGCCGTGTTAAAAATAAATATATATATATATCCATTTCCAAAGCAATTTTTACAATGAAATAATGAAATAATGTTACCCAAACTATGCATTTTAGATTTGGGAATAGTTAAAGTATACAAATGAAGCAAAAACTAAATATGCCATGTTTTTGTCATTTAGGTCAATTTTCACTGGAATCCCTCCCCTTAATTCTACTATAATGCATGCTTACTACAATTGTTATTGTGAATAACTAATAAAATGCTAAACAATGTCGATAGAATGTTTAAAAAAAAACATGTCAAGGCCTGCATTTATATTTATTGTACTTTATATGTTTACGCGTAAGAATGTTTAAAAAAAGACAGGAAAAATTTCGCAAATAAGGCAATATGATTATTTACCCCAAACAGGCCTAATACATTAGCCCTACATTGTAGAAATATGGAATTATCTTTGTAATGCTGGCTTTACAACTACCAATCAATATCGAGCCCAATCAGGCATAACACATTGGCCATATATTGGAGTTTTATGGACTTAATATTGTATTGATGGTTTTTGATCATGACATTGTCAGAGTTAATAACAGAATCAAAACCGAAATATGCAAGAAACATAAAAGAATAATTTATCTCTGGAATAAATGCAATACAACAGATCTACATCAAGCAGCAATACAATTTCAAACTACTTTCCTTAATAAATACAATATAAATAGTCCAGTTGAAGTTATTTGGCAATTCGTAAAAACAAACTTAAAAGCAATAATGACTGATTTTGTGCCAACAAAACAAACATCAAATAGAATTAACAAATGTTGGTTTAACACTAAGCTAAAGAAACTGTGTAAACAAAAAGAAAATCTATTAAAAAAATTTAAGGCAACTAACTCAATTAGACTGCATAAAAAATAATTAAAAATTAAACTTTTAACTCAGAAACTAAGCAGACAGCTGCAGAATGAATATGTTAACAGTGTAAGTTCTAAAGATAATAATAAAAATGTATGGTCCTACATTAAATACAAAAAATGAAAGCTACAGGCCAAAATAATGAAACTTATAACAACAAAGAAACTAAAGCTATTATCCTAAACACACACTTTGCATCAACTTTTTCTAATCCAAGTGACAAAGAAATCTCCATAAATTTAAACAAAATAGAAGAGATAGGAAATATAAATGTAGATGAAAAAGGCGTTAAACGATTCCTAACCAACTTAAAGTAAACAAATCTTCTGGCCCAGATAAAATACTAAAGAAAGAACTAACTAATAAAATATCTTCAATCTTTACAATACCTTTTCAGGCCCCTTTAAACCAGGGCAAAGTGCCCAGAGATTGGAAATTAGCTAATGTAACCCCCCTTTTCATAAAAGGAGATAAATCTGACCCCGGAAATTACAGACCTTTTTCCCTAACAAGCATGATATGTAAAATACTTGAACATATAACATATAGTAGTATAGTAAATCATCTAGAAAAACTTAATGCACTGTGCCCACACCAACATGGCTTTAGGAAATATATATCACGCGAGACTCAATTAATAGGCTTAATAGATGACTTGTCTAAAGGATTAGATAATATCAACCAAATTGATGCTATATTACTAGATTTTTCGAAAGCATTTGATAAAGTTCATCATTCTAGTCTACTTAAAAACTTAAATATTTTGGCATGTCTGGTCCCTTACATCAGTGGATTCAGGACTTTCTTATAGGCAGAGAACACACTGTGGTAATAAATGTCTCTAAGTCATCACCAATAACTGTAAACTCAGGAGTTCCACAAGGAACAGTTCTAGGACCCATACTGTTTCTAATTTATATTAATGATCTGCCAAATTGCATCAACACAGGAACAAGAGAAAGATTATTTGCCGATGATTGCATAATTTATAACATAATAATGACAGGAAAAGATAGTGAACTTCTACAAAAAGACCTAGATGAACTACGAAAATGGGAATCAAACTGGAGTATGTCTTTTCACTCAGAAAAATGCCAACTAATAAGGTTATCCAAGAAAAAGAAACAAATAATAGCAAACTACTTCAATCATGTTAGAGAACTAACTCAAACTAACAATGCTAAGTATCTAGGAGTCATAATAGTTATCTTGGAACCCTCATATTGATGAAGTATTAAAAAAAAATCAAACAAAACATTAAGATTCATAAAAAAGAACTTTTATAAATGTAATAAGAATATAAAACTAAAATGTTATCTCGCATTAGTTAGACCTATACTAGAATATGCAGCACCTGTATGGGACCCATCAACTAACGAAAACATTAAAAAATTAGAACAAATCCAAAAAAAAGCTGCAGGGTTCATAACCAGTAAATTTTCCCAATTAACAAGAGTAACACCATTAGTCAATTCACTAAACCTAGAAACACTAGAGAACAGTTGGGCAAAGAGTAAAGTAGTAATGATACACAAGGCATTAAACTCTAATTTTATAAATACAACCCAATAACAACCTGTTGTAAAGCTCAGATAAACATAAAGACAAATACACTTTCTTTGTTCCTTATGCAAGAACAAATGCATATAAGTACTCTTTCTTCCCGAGTGACATTCGGCCATGGAATGGGTTGCCTGGACAAGCCAGGAAAACCAGTAACTTAACATCATTTAAAACATTAATAAAAATGACTAGGCCCGGACCACGGTTGAGCTTAGGACGCAATAATCTTATTAATAATCTTCTGTAATGTATAAGATACGATAAGATATTTAGATCTAATAAGTATTATTCCAGCATAATCAGTGAACCTCTAGTTTGGGCATAGTTAAGTATTTCCTATTTCATACGCAATCTAGAAACAATGTATTGTGAATTTAGGCGTAATTAATTTATAAGTCTATTAAATTGTCCAATATTTCTACAACGTAAAACAAATATACATTTTTCTCCCTGAAAAAGCTGGTGATAAAAAGGATCTAGTAGTTAATTTATTAACAAAATGCAAACTTAGACTTTTATTTATCTTTTTATTTTTATAACCTTTACTAATTAATCATATCATATTAGTGCGTTGCTTTTCTTTTGCGTTGAACTCCCAAATCGAAATTCGTTAGCATAGACCAAAAAAGATAAGTATGATTATTGAGATTTAAAAAAATAAATTTTGAATACAAATACTTGTTATATTCATTCAGTATATATTTTGTAAATTTTTCCCAATTCATTTCGCTGTATAGGTCTACATAGCAAACAAAACATTATTATGACAACTATCCCCTCAACGGACAACAACTTGCCCTACCTCTGGCGGCATACCGTAAAGCCTTCCGAAAAAGTGGTCAAATTTATTTATGGAATATATTAAATAAGATGTATAAATCTAATGTTTAATCAACTGTGAAAATAAACTTCTAAATAAAAGGGCTTTTACAAAAAATGACCCATAGTTGTCTTTTTTTTAAATATGTGAAAAATTATAATAGTACGACATCTAGCCCCGCTCTTCCCAACACTCGCCCTGTAACTGTTAAGAAAATGTAAAGGTAAACAGAGGTGCTATGATTACTTTATAAAAAAAAAATATAATTTTCAACGGCATACAATTATAATTATTGTTTTATTTATTCCTTAATGTTAATAAATGTATTGTTGGTCTGTACAGGTAGGTAGCTTATAAATTAATTGTGTGTCTCAGACCCTACCTGGGTCAGTCTCTCCGACATGCTGATGGACGCCTTCGGTGAAAGTGATGTGGGATTGAAATTCCGCTATCGTTTGAACGCAAAGCTCTATAAGCTGAGGAGATCACCAAGCTATAAATAAAAACATGTGTGATATATTATTGCACCTTTTGTTCACATATTATTGCGCCTTTAATTCTGTTACCACGAGATAAATGCAACATGGATCTAATTTAATGCACATATTTCTGCCTAATCACCGCCATCAAAATGATAAACGTTCTCCACCAGATTAGAACCCCACTTTACTTCACGAAAGTGCGAGCCACAATTACTTAGGCTCAAAGATCGAACTCAGCTGTATCACGCAGCTATAATACATTACCATAAACTTTTGGCACAAACATTTGGCCGTTTCTGTCCACTTCAAGATTATGCAATCTAACAGCACGTGCTTGACCGTCTCTTCTGTGTGCTTGCAATTTGAAAATCAAAGAGGGGCCTAATCTTACTAAAGTATACAATGCCCAGTTTGAAACCGTGCTATATGAGACTGTTCTGTTCAGCGCAACTTCCACCACGGATTAGCTTGACTTGGCTAATTTAAATGATGCCACACACGTTCAGATTTGACCTCGCTTAAGTCACGCATCAAATGAGAAGGCTCTTTAAGAATGGGTGCCAGGGACCCCTTCTTGGCTATGAAGTTCGCTCTCGTTGCCTCCAGGGTTATCTTCAATCCGTGCCTAGACATTTGATGGAGATAGCCGATAGTGTCGACTTAGCCAGGTCCACAGGTTGTGTATAGCCTGGAGCAAAGACAGTGAATTAGTGAAGATGGTTTTGTCGGCTGTCTTTTCTGAACCATCAACGAACATTTTCCCAATTTTCTCGATGGCCTCTATCTCTGCATCAAAGCTGCAAATTGTACCACAACGCCCTGCAAAAACTCTTCTTCTTTAAGGGTACCCACCTCTAGGCGCATCACAAGCGCTCCTTACCTGGCACGCTTTTCGACATCACTGGTGGCGCTGACATCAGTAAACGCCTTTATGCACGCCGAGTAGAAGTGTACCATCTCCAGGGCGGTAGTAGGCTTGTCTTCACAGCTGCTGTGTTTTCCAAATGTGGGATCCGTCAAGTGCATTCGCGTCTCAGGCTTCTCAGGAAGGTAGAAGTGTGTGAACGAGGCTCGACTACGATCAGTAGGGGTATGTGAATCTTGGGAGCTCGATTTCTCAAGTCAGGTTCGCTGCGTTATGCATAAACGACTACAGTGAGATCCGCCTTCTACTCCCAGTAATTAACCATCATGTTGTGGGGCGAGCTCTTTTCCAGCCACTAATGTCGCTAGAATGAAATGATAACGGCTTGTTTCATTCGCGTGCAAAGTGCGAGTACGTTTAACATATGTTCCATCACAGCTAATGTGGATGTTCTAAGAGTACCACAGATGTAGATGTTCCTTAACTTCCTTTATTTAACAACTGATTTTTCAATAAACGGAGTTATGCAACTTGGCTTAGGTATAGGTAAATTAGAGGCTGGTAACTGCTTAGGGCTGAAATGGTGGGACTGCTCGAGAGCCAGTGCATCCTTTCCAGTTTTCCATATCACAAGGTCATCTGCAAATAGCAGATGCGAGCATTCCAGTTGGTTCGGCAGTCGTTGATGAAGGCTAGAAACAACCTTGCTCCTAGGTGCGTTTTCGGAATATCATTTTCGGAATATAGTTTCCCCCCAAAACCTGTTGCCACAGTTCGAGCTGCCAAAAGGCAGCGTATCCACTTATAAGTGTTAGAGGTGACCTTTTAACCACTGCAGCTTCAACAAAAGACACGAATGCTAGATTCTGTAATAGACCTGTTTGAAATTCATAGCATTGACAATGTAGACTTATTGTGCTGTAATTCGTCCGCCATCTTCTGTACCTTTACCAAAGTGCGTCACCTGTCAATTTATTTCCTTTCCGATCTAAACTAACCTGTGATTGGATGATTAGCTTATTATTTTCTAGGTACATTACATACGTCAAGATTGCGACTACCACTGCTTTTCTGCATAGTTTAGAGATGACACCATCGGATAACACCCTGTTAATTAGTTCGGTTTTCCAGGTGCTTAATACGTTCATTCGATATATTTTTTGCACCTGGGGCCTTCCTAGCTTGGCATCGTCTCAAAGTATTATCCAGATCGTGTCAAGATAAGAGCACAGAGAATAGGTTCGCCTCTCATTCAGAGCAATGTCGCTGGTTTGTCTGTATTCACCCAAACGTTCTTTCCAATAGATCCATTACCTAGGTTTATATGGGTCCCTAACGGCTTTTCCAATATAAATACTGACCTTTAATGGCAAGTGGTTACTCCCAACATTTCACAAAACTTCAAGAGATATACGCTATCAGATTAGCACTCATGAGCTAGAGATCTAGCTTCGTTTACGTTTCCTGTGTGCAGTCGATGTATTTTAACAACGCTCCTAAATATGTTATCCAGAGGAGTCAGCATATCCCCAGGACAGAGACATCGAGATGAAAGCCCCGCAGAAAAGTCAGAATCCCTTCCTCGGTAAAATTTAATTCCGTTTTTGGAGGGCTGTTCAGATTGGTCAGAGTTTAAGCCTTTTTGTTCTTATATACGCACAGAGCCAGGATATCAGACTTGCAGCTGTCCGGTCTGGGTAATGTGTACCCCGGACGACTCCTCTAGTTGTGAATATAATGAGCCGTCACTTATGGTCAACAAGCAGAAGCTCAACAAAGTGAACAGGTTCAGAAATGTTGTCAGAATTTTCTCAAGCAGTCCAAATAGACAAGGTAATAAACACCAAGAGCAAGTGAATCTTTTAAAATCCTATAATCAGAGAAGCGCCAAGCTGGAAACCAAATTTAAACTATGTGTACATAGCGGTCGTTTTCCCTTTACTCATCCACGACTGTGACATCAGGACATTATACAGCCGCTACGCCAGAAAACTGAGCTAATTTTATCGGAGCTACCTCAGAAAAGAAAAGAAAATGACAGAAACAAAGTGCTGGGCGCATATGCCCAAACGGGTTGTTTTTCCGTATACTTAATATGCTAAGTAAGGATCAGCTTAAATTGGATGGTTGCGTTGTGCGCATGCCAGATGACGGCAGCCTTAAAATAATATTTTATGATATTGCAAAAAGGAAAACGATGACTTGGTTGATCCTAATTATAACATTTTAAAGACACCCGAAAGCCTCCCTGAAACAATGTTAATATCTACGCAAACAGTTGGGAGAGTTTCGTCACTAATTGCTCTCCTTGGCGCAGCAAAATAAAAGCCGGAAATCTGGCTTACAGGTAGATAAGATGGTTTGATGCAGCTCGAAAGTGCCAATTCTGCAAATTCAAGGTCAGAAGCTCAGCCCTTCCGGGTGATCTGCATCACATCCATGTACATACATTTAGAGGCTAAGATTAGATTTATTTATTACATTCAGACTCACCCCCAGATGATCATATTTGCAGATACAAGGATAATCTTCATAAATCATAGTAGACAAACACGACATTACACTATGACACACTATGACACAACACAAATACATGTTACTTAAATTAACAGATAATTACGGATTTTCCCGATTCTTTTCTTCAAAGTAAATATTATGCATTAAAAAAAGTTGATTTCAGTTTCTATTTGATTATATTATGTCATTGTAAAATAATTGTAACAAAGTAGATTTCTTAAATCAGAATATAAAGGAGAACTTTAACAACAAATTTAATAATAATAATAATAATAATAATGGTGCTTGTATAGCGCATATTCCGTTGATGACAGTTATATGCGCTGACGAAAGTTAAATAATACAGATAACGAGCAACAGACGAAAATGTAAATATGTAATCGCAAATACTGCTAACGAAATAGGCGAGTCTTCAGCCGACTCCTGAAGGTGTCGAAGCTAGGGCTCTGGCGAAGCTGTAGTGGGAGGTGATTCCAAGCGGACGGTTCCGCCAGCAGACACTAGCCTCAAACGATGGATTCGCAGAGTAAGCTCGTCAGAAGCCGAACGAAATGGGCGGGATTGGGTGTAGAGCTCAAGACAGGAGCGAAGGTAATCACAGTTTATTCAGACACGTATAGCAGAGAGACCTCATATGAGATCCGGTTGCTAATAGCCAGCGCAGAGATCGGAGCAGAGGAGTGATATTATTTGACTTCTTCTTCTTGAGGACTAGTCGGGTTGCGCATTTCTGGATACGTTGGGGTCCTTGAAGGGAGGAGGCCGAGAGGCCAGCCAAGAGCGAATTGCAATAATCTAAGCGGGAAAAGAGGAGAGAGATGACAAGCTTAGCACAAGCTTCCTGGGTGAGATAACAATGGATGGCGGCAATACGACGAAGATGGAAGAAGCAGATTTCGGTGAGGAGGGAGATGTGGGGCTGCATGGACAGAGTGGAGTCCAGATAGTCGCCAAGGCTCTTGACAGTCGGGAAGATGGGCACAGTTACTCCAGCCAGCTGAAGATCGGACGCAGTGAGGGATACGACCCTGTGTCTAGTAAGGACGATAAGAGCTTCAGTCCTCTCACTATTACGTTTCTACTTGTTTTCCGTCATCCAGTTCTGGATGTCCAGGAAACAGATGGAGATGGTAGCAATTTAATGTATAAGCATCATTAGTAAATTAAAAACTTTATTCGAGTCCCTATCTTAACATCTAGCTGTAAGCTTAAAGTAACTTTGAAAATTGCTAATGGACACTTTCTTTAGTTATCCAATGATTAAATAATTTGTATTTTTATAAAATATATTTTAGTAAGTCTAGAACATACTCAGTTTTAAAAATATTTCAATACTTACTTTTTTTTAAAATTGTAAGTCTTACTAATTACTATTTAGAATCCAATGTTCAACTACAAAATGTTTAAAAATGTTTAAATACTTTCAACAGATGTTTGACACGTCTTAAATGTTGGCAATATAATTTCGCATTTTCCCATTTCTTTTCAGAACAAATCAACCAGTTTCAGTTTCGAAGATAAATTTGTTTTCCAAGTTATTTATAAATCTTATGTAACTATCATTATGTAAACATTGTTGATGTAAATACACAACCTTGCTTAATTTCTCTGCTAATTAGGAATGCCTATATAAACATAAAAACAGAAACATTTTTCTTATCCCATATGCAAGAAAGAAAGCTAAGAAGTACTCTTTCTGCCGAAGTGGTATCCGGGCATAGAATGGTTTCCCTGAACAAACGAGGAAAACCAGTAACTTACAATCGTATAAAACAAGATCAAAACGCAGAACTAAAATGAATGTAAGACGCAATAATGTTCTTTACACTATATAGAACGAGCTACAGTAGCATATAAGATGTACGCAAACCAAAGAGCACTCATTTATGTCTTGTTAATCTACAAAGTGAAATAGTATAGAATGTTTCTGCTTAATCATATAAATAATTCTCTAAACTTTAGCCACCCTCAAAACTACAACGATCTAATAATATTTTTCGTAGCTAACCAGTGTAGTCTTGTTGCACTAAACAAGTTAGGAAGTCAAAGTTTTTTGCACATCCATATGCTGTTTGCTTTTTGACAGTGAAATAATGCCTCTTTGTGTCTCTCAAAATATAAAATAAACTCTTTTATAAACCATTAAAGATTGAATAATCCATGATCGCTTGATTATTCAGTTGAGTATAATTTCATTTTTTTAAATTAATATGTTTCTATTCCGTTGCTCCATAGCCAAAGGATGTTTTTTTTACCTTCAGACACTAAAGTTGCTATGCCAGTGTCATTTATGATTTCTCTTGTATGTAAAGTAAAGTATCCCGTCGGACCAAATTAATCCCAAAGGGCCGGTGAAGCAACGTTCACCAATATCTGTGGCTAGGGCATACTTGGTGATTGTGTGGCCAGCACTAAGTACAGTCGCCTTTCATTTCACCCCAACTAAGGTCAGGTACCAAACGAGCTGGGTAGACTCAGAGACACTCTCCAGCCCCGGGAAAAATCCTAGCTTTCACCAGGATTCGAACCCAGGACCTTCGGTACGCCAGCTGAACGCGATGCTGCTAGACCACTATTCTATTCTATAGGCTCTTAATGATGCAATAACTCTGTGTATTGTTTTATAAGAAAAAAAAATGATATTATGCTAGTTAGCGAAATGAAAAGAAGAAAATACGTTTATTGCGTTAGTCAAAGGGAGCATAACGAGAAACCTTTTTGTAAATTACTTTGGTTATCTCCCTTATATCAGTGTACGCCCATTGACAGTGTCGCAGCTAGGGGAGGTGGAGGGGGGGGGGGGTTCAAATTCGAAAGTCACCCGCAGGGCCCCTACTTGAGGGGGGCCTCCAAAGGAGTGTCCGATGTTTTTTTTTCTCATGTCAAAATGTCGAATGTCAAAATGCAGGGGCCCCTAAAGAGCCCCCTCCCCGGCCCCAAATACCTAGCAACGACACTGCCCATTGAGCTTAATGTAAAGGAAATATCTATAGAATTTAGATGTTGTATATTTTTGCACTTGACAAGTAGGCCTGGAGATTAATCTATTTATTGTTCATTAAACATAAACATTTATTTTTTCTATTTAAAGTCATTTAAAGACATAAAACTTCCATTTTCATTCTTTGTCAATCTTTTATTTGACATAAACATAAGGCCCTACTTGATTTCTTTCTGTTATCATTTAATTAACTTGATCGATCAGTTTCCCCTTTTTATTTATGTTTCAATGGTATTCACTCCATAGCACCTTTGTCTTATGAACGTTACCAGAATTTGTAAATAAAATGACTAATTATTTTGGAAATTGATTCAACTTAATTGTATTAAACTTAAACAGATAAACCTGATAAAATATTGTGATTCTTTTTTTGTCGCTGTTTAAAGTATTTAAAGAACTGGAAATAATATCTCTCAAGCTACACTTTTGTCCATTGAAGTCACTGTTATGTGCTAACTATACAAATGTATAGAGTTATTTTTAACCTGATATACTGTACTAACGCCATCATTGAATAGATATTCTGTGGACCCAAGTTAATTTACGTTCACGGTATTTAACACTCGGTACACCCAGTTCCCGCCTTTTTTAATATACGTTTTCTAAAATATTACTGTAAGGTATTCTAAGTTATGTAATATAAATTGTGGGCTATTTCGGTATGTTCCATTGGAACAAGGGCCCCTACATAAAAGGGGCCCCCAAACATAACAAAAATAAATTTTTTTAGTGACATCCCCAATCTATTGTTAAAAATGTAAAATACAATTAATTAATGTATTCCTCTACAATTTTAAGCGCTCCAGTCCAACCAAGCTAAGCGCAACATACAAATTATTTATGATTTTACAGAATGTAACATAAATTAACGGCACTTTTCTGAGGTATGTGGAAGGCAGCGGTGATGCCCTACTACCTAAATTTGGGAACAGGGTCCCCACAATCCTAAATACGGCCTGCATGTAAAGCATCCCATCTAGAATAATCTATTGCAGGGGTCGTCAACCTACGGCACGCGTGTCAGACTTGGCACGCATAGCTATTTTCAATGGCACTCGGATGGCCACCAAAAAGGATATTTAAGTTCTCTTCTACAGGGAATTGAGAGCTAAAGCAGTATGACTTTTAGGGTGTTTGCACGCTGAATGAATTATAAATACCACTTTGGCACACTATTAGGAAAAGGTTGCCTACACCTGATCTATTGTATGGCTGTATATATAGCAAGGTGGGCGTTCACTCCTAGTCGTATTCAGTAGCTGATTAAGGTTTACAGTAATTCCTAGCAACTTTTATACTTTAGTCTTTATTCTGATTTTGTCTTGCAAGGCCTTGTCCCTTTCGAGTCTTATTTGATTCATTTTCGGTAAATTTTAAGCTTATGTTATTATTTTATTTAGATCTAGTATATTTGTATTGGTAAATAAACTATATTAAAATTGAACTGGTTTCATCTTGTAATGTGCCTACCATTTTTGTTGTAGGATTTTATTGTTAAGTACATTTAGCCGAAGCTATTTTTTTTTCTTGTTTACCTATCGGTTTCTTTAAGGGGTAAAATACTAAATCAAATACCGGTATTTAATTATAATCATAATCGAGGCTGTATCATATTGTATTTTATCCTTTAATTTCGCACAGCACTTTTGTAACATTATAGTTCAATTAATCTACAAGACTTTTATTTGTACTTATTCATTATGACATTTGTTTAAATAATCAACATTTGAGTCAGAGCTTATAAATCCGAATGCTAAAATTATAATTTTATTTTTATTTATCTCATAGCATACATGAATACATTCAGTTGACAAAAAAAAAAAAAAAAAATCAAACACGAACATTTTAAAAGGTTATGACAATGAGCAGCTATTGTATCCGAAGAGGGCTCCAAACCAAAAGTAATGTCCAGGATTGCCCAGACAACAGCATCACCAAAGAGGCTCAAGACAATATAGAAAGACAAGAACTTAGCCATCAGCACCAAAATCAGGCTGATGCGCTCACTGGTCCTCTCCATTTTCTTATAATATGCTTGTGAGTCATGGACATTAACCGCTGAGCTGGAAAAGAAGATAAACGCTATGGAAATGAGATGTTTCAGGACCCTGCTCGGTATCTGTTACAAAGACCATATCTCCAATGAACAGAGACGAAAAAGAATACATCAGGAAATTGGAAAGTATGAAGACCTGCTGGCCACAGCCAAGAAAATAAAAATGGAATGGTATGGCCACGTTACCAGAACCAATGGGCTTACAAGGACCATCCTGCAGGGTACCGCCAGAGGAGGCAGAAAGAGAGGAAGACAAAAGACACGTTTGGAAGATAATATCAGAGAATGAACAGGTACAAAACTGTGCGAGGCAATGAGAACGGCTGAGAGACGGGAGGAATGAAGGAGGCTGGTTTACATGTCATCTGTGGCGCCCCAACGGTCTAACAGACTACGGGATATGTAGGAGGATAGGGACAATAAGCTAGTTTATTCTTTGTATTTGACATTAAATTCATTGTAAGGCCAAATAAATGTATTACATTTCAAGCGTTCCCAAAACGTTATTAACAAAGAAATGCAGAAAAAGAAATGAAAAAATTATATACTAGAGCAGTCAGTTAAAAACTAAATATGTATACAACTCATATAACTCTGTATTTCGGTAGTATGTTTTTTTTATCTAGCTTTTGCTATTTATAGTTTAACTATTGTCTTATGTGCCTTCCCTACTTAACATCTACAACTGAATTATGGATAAAAAGCACTCAAATCATACTAAATGTGGTAACATGGAGAGATACACAAATGATCATCACTATTATTATTAGTAGAAAATGAAAGTAAAATTATTTCCTTTTATGAATGTCTCAATCAACGCACATTTAAACTGAGTTATATTTAGCACACAATAATATCATATTGACAAACTTCTAGGATTTGTTTTTGTTCCTGTAATTAGACGGTTTGCAGTATGTCATCATTTACGTACTTTGTATCTGTTAGAGAAAGAGAAAATGTAAACATTACGTATAGTAAAACATTAATCTAAAGTCAATGAAAAATAAAACCGCCATTTGCAGAAAATTATATTCAACTTTCAATTTTAAATGTATTTATCTATCTTTATCTTTATCTCAGAATGTATCTTTTATATTTAGGACTAAACGGCTAAATGCACTATTGGTTCAAATTATCGATAGAAGAAAAAATAGATAATAAGTTCTTATTGCTATTCTCTTATTCATAATGTGCTTCTGGTATTTTTTTTTAATTACAGCTGTCACGTATCGTTAATTTACAACAGGAAAGAAGAACACTACACGCCCTGCTATGTATGATCGTCTAACTGACGCTTTAATGCTTGTTCTCGTCCCACGTGATTAGCTGGTCTCGGGGTCCAAGCGATACAAAACAACAAACACAAACCATGACGTAAAAAACACAAACTGATAGACTAAAATGTGTGCAAAAGTGTTATTTGTAGTTAGCAGATGCCACCATTGCATCAAATAGCACTTAGAAGAGAGTCAAATGAAAGACAAAAAGGAAGGAACCAAAGTAATAAGATACACTTGTCCATTGAGGACGGTCAGATGTCATAAATATTTCCTTCTTTAATGTTGGTGAAGACTAACGTCAATTAGTCCTTGGTAGTACTGGTTCTTCATTGTGTCATCAATCAACATAATATGCAAATGTTTTAGTTATATACATTATATTTTGTAAAAAAAAGTATGTATATAAAGTTAAGCTCAGAACTTAAAAAAAAAATAACAATACTTTCAAGCATTTTAAAAAATCTATTATTTTTATTACCTTAGTTTCTATCTAGATATTCCTTGTACTCTTCCCAGAAGGCTACACATTCTGAAAGAAAAAAAAGATTCTGATATAGTAAAATATATTATAAACCTTTGATTTTTATTATTTAATTTTTCCAAAGACCTAGCAATTTTTCTAAATAAAGTAGAAAAACATAATATGTTAACACTTTGCTTTTTTTTTGCCATAATTTTCAAGACTATATATTCTGGTACTATATATTCTGGCTGCTGGTACTGCGGCTAGTTCATCAGACTGTAAACAAAATGGCCCGGGTTCTAGCCCTGCCGCCGACTGACCCATGCAGGAGTTTTTGGTTTAGGGGGCGTAATAATCTTTTATCTAGAAGGAACGTCTGTAATTTTATAAGTTGTTATGTGTTTAGATTATATCTTGTTTCCCTCCTATGTAACTAACTGCACCACTGCCAGGGCCCTAGTCCTGACCTCTAGTTGAACTCTGCTACTGTCGCGTCAAGAATTGTTGTTTACTAGAGTGTACCTAGATCATTCTTTCACCGTCTGGAACATGTTAGAAAGAGATGTTGACAATTTTTGTGAGTTATTCTTAGCCTACTTTTATTCCAGAAATCTCTAACATGTATAGTATAAATATAGGAGATTCGCGTGATAGAAGGAAGTTTTTACATCGATGTAGTATTCTTGAGTCTTGGTTTAAGCATATTGTAAGAGCATCAGTGGCAGAGCTGTATTGTATCTTTTATGTACCTGTACGCATTATTACATTGTTGTTTTATTCTGTTGTAAGGATATTCGTGAGTTGATTTTTCTTTTTTTTTATTTTTCTTTTGATATTAATTTGACTTAGTAAATAAATTGTTTTAAAATTGGTATCGTCTGAAGGGTTGTTTTATTAAATAAATTATTTTAATTTTTATTAATTAAGTTAGCTACAAATAATTAATATTGTTTGTTATTTATTACAACCTCTTTAACGAGACCACTTAATTTAAATTTAATACTACAGGAGGTCTGTAATAAAGTCAATTATTACCATCTCTAAATAATTAATGCTAAATAAAAATTTTGATCTAATAAGAGATACAAAAATGTGCGTTTTATTCTAGTGATTACTATTTTTTATATTTCATACATATAAGGTTGCCATCGTATATTAAATATATATATATATATATATATATATATATATATATATATGTATATATATATATATATATATATATATACATATATCTATGCAGATACTTTCCTGAGGCCTATCATAGTATTTCTTTGGTGGAAACTTAAACGATTTATATTTGAATAAAGAATGCACATATTCTAAAACCACTTAATTAAAACAAAAAGCTAGTAACTAGACTAATTAGATGCCGGAATATTTCAACTTTAGAGACAAATTATACTGAGACGTGATAGGAAAAGTGAAAGGCAGTAGAGAAAGATTAAGAAAGATAACAAGTTATGAGACTTTTGTTTAAACAGACAACTTTTATGATTGTTATATTAATCCTTAAGTTATTAACTAGTACTTATTACAGATTATGTTATATTGTTATATACAACTTGTGATTACTTGAATAATCTATTTAAGACTCACCCGTAAGTAATACATGCACTTAGGGATTTTATTAATTATCATTGAAAATAATGTTTATTATAGAATTTATAATTGCTTTTACTTTATAATACACTAGTAGTATTATTTCAAGAGAAAACTTTCCATTAATTATAGACCTACAATATATTTATATTTCTAATGTGTATCTTTTTTTAAGATTGTACAGTTTCTGTAATATCTAAAAACGTATTAAACAATATGAGCATTACATATTGTTTCTCAATTGTGAAGCCTATGAAATTATAATTCCTATGATTACATTTAATGAATAACCCAAGGATTTATGTGCGTTTTTTATGTGTAGACTTGAACGTTTTAGTGGTTTATTTGTATCCATCATTGATTTATTAAATGTATAACGTATGAATATTTTTGAATAATTTAATCTATACACTTAAAACTTTTATAAAGACAATTAATGTAAAGAAAATAAAACATAAATATGTAACATTTTTGTTAAACAGATGTAAATTGTATTGTTTACCTGATGTTGTTAATCCAATATTATTGAATAAACACGTAAAGCTATACATCAAATCTGAAAAAGAAATGTTATTTTATGAACAAATTTAAGTTTTCCTTTAGTTATTTCATAATATTTAATATTTACACAAATAAAAAGCAAAGTAGGAATAATACATAATACACAAGGTTCAAAAGAAAGATTACAAATCAAATGTTTTAAGACATTACAATGATATAAATAAAAATACAAAGTCATGTGTTTTTTTAAGTCATTCAGACTACATTGATATTTAGAGCTACAGAAGCGGGATTCGCCAGTTTCCATGTCCATGAGAAACAAGAAGATTGTGTGGTCAGCTCTAGGCCGAATCGAGGTATTTGTTTTTCTAACATATTTCAGGAACCCATAAGAGACGAGTATACAGAAAATCCATCCAGTTAGAGCTAAACAAAACATTGGCTTTATAGTGTGGGTTTTAAATCAAAAGCTTCAATATGGCTGTCCAGGCAACCTGCCGCAAGACCACCATGTTCCATATACAGATATAGAGTGAGATAGAAAATAAGTAGACATTTTCATTATATTTGAATAAATATGTATTTAAGTGATATTTCTTTTTCCAATACATTATACGTTGAAAATAACAAATAAAACAAACCTAAAAACTTTAATAACAAATACTTCTCAACGAGTAGCCTAATGCGTGATCCCCACTGATCTATAATATAAATCAGTAGTGCACCCTTTGCCACGCTTGAACCAGTAACTGAGAAATTAAGTCGGCATTTATTAAATGGCTTGGAAAAAAAAGAGAATTATTTATCTGATAGGTTAAATCAATAATTGGTTTAGTAATTTTACTCAATCATTCTTCTAGGTAACTAAAAAATAGATAATTTAGGAATACATTCTTAAAGTAGAATTTAAACTGAAAAATTTAAATTTTCTATTATTTTACGAATGCAATGTAATGTCCCCTATTTTATGCTTTATAAAATATACGTACCCTTATTGCAAATTGAACAACCAAAAACTAGAAGAAGTAAAGAATGTTCAATTATCTATGAACTATCTTATCCGTAGCAGGAAGCACAATGGTATGCAGACAATAAACACACAAATCATGTAAAGTTTTGAAATTTGTTTATTTTACCTGTTCCAGTTAAAAATTTGCAGTCCTCATACCATAATGAAATAATTTCTGTAATATTTAAAAAGTAAATGATAAATGCAATACTTTTAGATCAATTTACAATTTCTTTTTGTTTCTTATTTGTAACAAAGTTAATTTAATTTACAATGCATTATAAATAAAAATTTTAATAAGAAAACAAAATTGAGAAAGATTATGTATCATACAAGAATTAGTATGATTGCAGTCATTCAATAATTAAGAATGTTGTTGTTAGATGCTCAAAAAAATTAGAAAGGTCAGAAATTAAGAACTTGGACTATTTGTTTCATAGTCTTGAATATTAACTCGGAGGTTTTGGGTAACAAAGGCTTCCAAAAAACATCCTGTCTGAAAGTTCCATGCCTGAGAAAATCATGTGGGAAATACTTCACAATATCCTATTTCTGCCACATCGACCACATCGGCGGAATATTGAATCAATATAAGGTGAAAACTTAAAGAAGTATGTCCCTATGGAACAATGAAAGGTTCAAAACTGTTAATAAAATTATGGACATAATCTAAGTTTACCATCAACAATTTCCATCGATTTATCTTCACTTCAATACCATTTGATTGTTTTCCAACTTCGGATCTTGTTACGGGCTCTTGTATATGTGTATGACATAGTCCCTGGCAGCTTACCATTGGGTTTGACCAGATCACCCCGGTTCTAAAGGTCGTTCAATTTATTTTATTTCAGGTAAGTCCATAAAAAGGGATAAACAAAATATGCATCTTGAAACTATCTGCGCCTTTAAAAACAACCAATAAAAGATACACCAGACGCAGAATAGAAAAAAACTTTTGATCTTATCTCTAGAGACGTGCTGTGAATTCAATTCAAAAATTCAGTTAAGACACGATCGGGTATCATGTGAAGCATTTGAAAGATGTCGACGACCATCCGAATATAAAAACTCACCATGGGCGAAATGGCAAAATCTAAACAGAAACAAGGACATTAATCAGATTTTCTTAGTGCTGAAACTTCCCCTTGTTGACAATAAACACATTATTTTAAAACACCCCCGCCCCATATTACATCCTGGAGAAAGCCTGGCTATTCGTAGCCGATTTGTAGATACATGACTACTAATTAGGCCTAAGAATCTAATCTGAATTGCTTTTGATCATTTCGCGGATGGGTAGCCTCTTTCGTATTTCAGAACGGAGACTTACAAGAAGGACGCACATGGTACTGATGTAAGATTTCTCCTTTTCGTAAATAAATTATATATATATACAAATATATATATATATTTAACAATAGCTCATCCAAATAATCATCAGTGAATACAACATAAATATAACTTAAACAATGATAAACTAATAATAATTTAATGTTACCTACAGCACAGCTTGAAATAAAATAAATATAAGCTAACTTTAGAAAAGAATGGTTAAATCAAAGGCAACAAGGAAAACTGAAATAAAAGATGACTTTATGTTACAGTTCTTAAAATGTCTTATCTCGTGCTTGCATTACCCCCTTCACTATATGCACCAAAGCCAAAACACTCGACAACTTTACAACAACAAGGGAATATTTAAACCAGACACAGGGTCTACATATGTTGGGCATTGACTGCAAGAGAGTAAAAAATGCCTTCAGCCTGGTAGACAAGAAGACGTAGAAGATTAGATCAAGATATGAAAATAAATAAAGGTTAATCTATTTAAATAGTTGACTTTTAACTATTAAACTAAGCTAATGAAGTAGAAAGAAAAGTTATATAACAGAGGGAAAAAATTATAAACTATGCAATTACAAAAAAAAAATATTTATTGAAAATTTTTCCATCGAAACATTTTTTTAAATGTATAATTATTTCCCCTGCTAATTTTAAAATGATTACTTATAGCAATATTTTAAAAAGCATTGTCATTATAGAAAAGCTTTTTATTATAGGTCTCTACAATATATAAATATTAGTGTTTTACGGTTTAGAGTGAGATAGATAAATGAATATAAATTTTTTTTTGTATAAAATTGTTACTTTACACTAAACAACTTTTTATGCAAGTGACACTGAATTATAATTTAAAACAATGTAAATAATTATTGCATACCTTCTCTGTTTGACCCATTGTCATGCTCAGGAGGCACACCAGTAGGCACACCATACAAAAATACATGAACGTCTGCATAATAGTATATAGGGATCTTGATGAAAACTTTGTTAGTGGAAGTTCAATGCTCTTTGTTAAACAAACGTAACATTTTGGCAAATGTACTTTAGATGCCAAAATGTTTAGTGAAATATTTCAAACCAAAGATAAATGCTTAAAATAAGCCTAATTTGTGTGAATCTGTTTATACTACCTATAAATAAATAAAGTTTCAAGCGTTTTATATGATATAAGTGTAAGACATAAGGCTATAAATAGGCTCAAGTATAGGAAGCTCACATCCAATATTTTTTTTAGTATTTGAGCTTGTTATGGTATTTATCTATACAAATAATTATTCAACCTACTCATTAGAATTTCAATAAAAATAATGTTACAACTTTATCTTAATTGGATTCTATACCTTTTGAAATTATAACTTTTTAAAGCTGACATTAGATTTCTTATCGAATAAATATTGTATTTTATTAACATAATAGTGTTGATTTTCAACTTTAAAAGTTGCATTAAACTGTGATAGCATTGAGAAAAAAATACTTTTAATTCTACTATTTTGAATACTGGTAATGTTGTCAGATGAAGCCTATGTTTTCATGTTTTAGAAATATCGTCTTAGGGTGTTACCTAGTAACCAAGGAATTGATTACAATAATAATGGTTGATTGCAAAGTTGTAATTAAGATTTGTGAAAAAAAATAAAGATATTAAAAAAGTTTAAAAAAAATATTTTAAAAAGACTGTAATTTTTATTTTTTTTTAAAGCGGACGAATATTGTGTATATTAAACGTAAAAAAGATTTGATAAACAAATGTTAAACAGACAAAAAAAAACCATCTAATTGGCACTTATTCTCGCCCAACCTAGCCCAGGACTAGAACTAACCCAGTAGGCCTAACTTTAAAAAAAAAAAATCTTAATTCTGCAATGAGTATGAGAACTATAGTGAAATATAGATTTTAAAAACATATGTCTTGTTTTTATCTAGTTGTTAAAAATAGATTTTAAAAAAAGATAAAGGACCCATACTCATATAGGCCTATTATGCTTTGCTTTTGTGATACTATTAAAATTGAAACTATTGTCAAAGAATATAAAATCAAAACATTTAGATCTTAATATGATCCATTTTAAAGGATATTTATAATAATATTATACTAATACTAGAAATGCTGATTATAGTTTTATTATAGTAAAACTTAGGAAGTTTCTGATCGGGCCTGCGTCTATGCAAGCTTATAGGCCTACTAATAAATTTAGGCAAGACTGTTTAAAACTACTTTTTTTTCGAAAGCTTAGACAGAACCGAGATTGTGACTGTGACTAAATGTTTTCTAATGGCGAGGAAATTAATTAGTACCCGGTTAGTAATTATAAGCTTTGAACATTGTACCATTTAATAATGAAATGATATGATTGTGAGCACGAGTATTGCTTCCCTCTCACCAAGGAAGCTTGTGTTAAGCTTGTCATCTCTCTCCTCTTCTCCTGCTTGCATTATTGCAATTCGCTCAAGGCTGGTCTCCCGGCCTCCTCCTTCAGGGCCTCCAACGTATCCAGAACTGCACCGCCCGACTAATCCTCAAGAAGAAGAAGTCAAATAATATCACTCCTCTGCTCCGATCTCTGCACTGGCTACCCATCAACAACCGGATATAAGCTGGCTTCTCTCTGCTATAAGTGCCTGAATAACTCTGCCCCGGATTACCTTCGCTCCTGTCTTGAGCTCTACACCCAATCCAGTCCACTTCGTTCGGCTTCTGTCGCGCTTACTCTGCGGATCCATCGTGTGAGGCTTGTGTCCGCTGGCCAACGTGCATTATCCTACGCGGAACCGTCCGCTTGGAATCACCTTCCACTACAGCTTCGCCAGAGTCCTAGCTATGACACATTCAGGAGCCGGCTGAAGACTCACCTATTTCGTTAGCACTATTTGCGTAAACATATTTACAGTTTTGTCTGTTGTTCGTAGTTTGTATTCTGTAAGTGTCGTCTGCGAATAGAACTGTCATCAACGGGATATGCGCTATACAAGCACCATTATTATTATTATTATTAAGGAGAGCTTGCCTTATTTGGATAAGAGCTTAGAGGGAATGCCGACGTGGCGAAGGGACAATAATTTCCCTTTGTTTTTCGAGTCAGATCGGTCCCCCTTTTGCCTCTCTGCTCGGCAATCCGGGTTTGGACAAAGACAGACGACATCTAAGCCACCCCCTACCCTATCTACATCATAAAGACCCCACCTGCCCCGTTCACCCCACCCCACTCCCCTATCCCGTGACGGATAATCGAAGCCGCAATCTACCGGTTTTGTGTGGACAAAGGTAGGTGAGACAGACACGTAAATTTAAAGCCACCCCTCTCCTTTCTCATTGGTCCACGTGACATTAGTCTTATACGACTGCTTTTCGTTGATTAGTTTTTCCCGAACCTTCCAATAGTGTATTATGTATCATACCTGTGAACTGTTTGGATTTATTTGCCGTGACATTTAATTTATTGTATACCTTATGTGGAAGTGGACGGTGTTATACCATTGCTATAATATATTTTCTCACCGTGTAAGTTTGACTGATCTCGTTTACTAACACTTGGTGACGTTGTATCAGTTTCCTGTCGTACAAACAGAAGTACTGCATACGACGAGCCTTGAGGTGATTGTTGGGAAATTTACTATATTGTGAAATTATCCTTCTGTCGTACTATAATTACACCTGACACCATAAGAAGCGCCAATATAGTTGTGCCATTGAAACAACAAAACTATATCAATAAACTGTGACATTTGGCTTATACCTCTACAGAGTGTCGAGTGGATTATTTTGCTGTGTGTATACGTGTATGTTTTAAGTATTTAAGTATTATTGATTATAAGCTACGTTCCAACAAATATAAATATCATGCATCAAGCTCAATAGTTTTAAAGCACAAGCTCTGCCATCACGCCCATAGACAAACAAGCCAATAGTGTTGTACGGGCATAAGTGACCATAGGAACAGTACCATTGCCAAGAGCCCTTTCAAACCTACGATAACGCAGCCAGAATGAGTGGCCGTCTGTCAGGTCTGCAGAAACGTCTCTTAGACATAAATTTAAAGGCAACATTTGTGAACTGTGATAATCACTCTCTCAACCTGGCAGCTCTTCAATCTGCTGAGATAGATCCAGCAATAGTCACCTTTTTGAAACTGTTCAATATGTTTTCCAATTCACCCCAGAGATGGGCCAAACTAAAAGAAGCTGGAACCGGGAGTCTAAAAAAGAAGTGTAGTACAAGGGGGTCATCAAGAGAAGATGCTACGTCGTCAGTTTCCTTGCATCTTGACAAAATCATCAAGCTGTTGGAGAGACTTTCTGAATCAACAACGGAAAGAATGGACAGTAGAAGTAGTGCACATAATCTTATTTATGCAGTGGGAAATAATGATTTTTTTTGCAATTATCTGGAATTCTGGTCAAATCTCCTGCGCCCAATCAATGTAGGTCAGAAGAAACTACAAAAGTCTAGACTGCACATATGTAAAGCTTCTGAGGAGATTTCTGCAAAATGTTGAGAAACGGCAAAACTGATCACTCAATCCATCAAAAGAGCAAATGAAGGTAGTGAATGATATGAATTTCCTGTAAGCAAAACAACCATAAAAAAGAAAAGACTTGATGGGGAGTTCAGTTCTGATGTAGGACTGTCAATAGAACTGCAATTCAAATGTGTTGCGACAGAAGTGCTGGACAGACTTCATATGGAGATGAAGGACAGATTCCAAAGGATGGAAATTCCCCAAATCCCTAGCTACGCCACTGTTGAGAACCTATGATTTAGAGGATGGAACAAATATTGGGAGGGAAGGGAACCGCCCTCGCCCTATCACGGAAAAAAAAATCGGATTAACTGTAAAATGTAATTAAATTGCACAAAACTTTTATGCTAAAATAAATTTCACATAAAGACAATTATTACTAGACCAGCTTTCTTAATCATTGGTCTGATGATTTTTTTTTGTTTTTCAGCATGCTGTTTAGATTCCTTGTTGCAGTGATGAATTTATTATCTTGGTTATTACGGGAATAGCACTATCTAGTATCTCTTTTAGTAGCTTCGTTGGCATATAGTCTAGTTCATATATTTTTTTCCGATAGAGATTTTATATATATATATAACTTCCTGCCCCAGAGCTCTAAAATTGTCTTGTTTGGTAACTCAGCTGAATGAAGGCTTGTATACTGGTGTTGAGTTTAGATCTTCTGTTATTGTTGCAATGGCTATCTATAACACTTTGGTTAAAATTCAAATTTATGACTATGCTCTATAAAATCCTGAAGCCGGCTGGCCTAGCGGTTAGCTCACCAGACTGTCAACCAAAAACCCACTTGACACGTCGCGGGTTCGAGCCCCGCCACCGGCAGATCCCTGTCGCCCTACAGGAGTTTTGGGACTAGATGACGTTAATATTGAGTTGTTATCACATGCGCTTAACCGGCAGCAGTGAAACCTCTCACAGATTAATAGTCTTCTAGAGCGCACTGAGCATGCTAAAATAGCATGGATAGAAGCGCTATATAAAATACCATTACCAAATACCATGGTCAATCTCCACAACACATCAGATTCATGGTTATTACATAAGAGAAAACAGGACTGCTTTCAAACGAAATTCATTAACAACTCAAGGTACCCCAGGTCTTGGTCTGTTTTGTTTTCCGGCATGGAGTTTTATTTTTTTATACCCATGTTAATGTTTAATATTTTTTATAGTAGCTCGGCGAGTTTTACTTTCTCACCAAGTACCTTTCTTTTATCATAACTAGCCGCTGCAGTGACAATGTATTTATTTGTATAACGCAATATGCCACAACAAAATCATTTAATTGAAGATGGATCAAAAAATGTATAAAATATAAGTGTCTCTTGGCCTAAATTTGAAATGTTTTCTTCTCCGAATAAGATTACGGATTATTAAATGCACTGTATAGAAACATATTATCGTATACATTACAGACGCTCCTTCTTTAGCCCATTTTCTGCTAGCATACCACTTATGGACCACTTCGTAAACAAATTCCTATTAAATGTTAATATGCCTTATAAAGACAAAATCTAGTTGTTTTATATATTGCTTATTGAAAAAAAATTATTTAAATAAGATTTACATCACCTTGACCTTTCAACTTGTAGAAAATAATGAAAAAAATAAGCATCCTCAAAAGTAAGTACACATTTATTAAATATGATAAAATTTGTATATAAAACCAGATGAAATATGTAATTTCATCATTTATCTATCAATAATAACAATAGAATTAAATACAAAATCACACTGACTTTGTTTTATCAGGTGTCAAACGAACATACTGTCACAGTTCTGCAAGTAACTCTGACTATTAGCACACGTAAATAGATAGTAGTATAGAACTAGAACCATAGATTAGTTTAAGTTTAGGTTAGGAAGTAGGAGAATAGTCTGGCGTTAATATCTTGTCCCTCTCTTACGCAATTGAAACAACCCCCGCCACTTTTCTTTACTTCTCTTTTAACCTTCACTACACTCTTCTAAATTCCCAATTAAGAGCTTACTAATCAATACGACCAAATTGGTACTACACCTTGAATGAATGAGTGTACATGTGTGTGAATACTTTAATGTATATATATTTCTATCATGTTGTATTTAATGTATTTGTATAGAATATCGCGCCAGTAAATATTCATTAATGTTGTTATTTCAACATGTTGTATGTAGCCATTACGCAGTAACTCCTTTGTACACACCCCTACCCACCTCTACCCACCCCCGCTAACCCCCTTACCTCCCCTTCCCCTACACGAGCGAGCAGCGGCTCATTAATTATTCCTTTATTGTCCCGTTGGGTCCAGGAAATTGACCGGTAAACAGTTCGCACCTATATACTATTCCTCGTCCGAATCCAGCCAGCCACTTGAGATAACCATGCAAAATTCTATAAAGGAGAGATAAACCGTTTCCCCTCTTCTATGTTTCACTCCACTCAGCATGACGTCTGTATCAATTGCCTTTCATCTAGACTTCCTCTACACCCCCACTATCCGCAGAATGTTGGCGGTATTATTGCTTCATCAACACCCTTCCCACCCCGTCTAAACACCCACCCCCAATTGTTTCCCGCCAATAAACCAATTCTCTATGCAAATAAATTTCGAACTGACCAATGGGAGTCTTATGTAATAAAATGTAATTAAGAGACATCCAACCAAATTGAGCGCGATCAAGTGACTCAAGACTCACGAGACGCTTGCTCAAACTTTGTAAAAGTAGTCTGGAGTTTGCCGTCAAATGAGAAGTACATATATGATTTTAGTCTAGATTCTGGCCTTCAGCCTAAAATACCTGTCCATCCGCCTCGTATAGAAAATAACCCCGCATGTTTGGATATAGATGATTTTGCCAGTCATAAGAATTTACTGACTGTAGCCGCGTATCTTAACGTTAGAAAACACGGCAGTACCATACATTCAGTGTTAGCTATTCCTGTGCAATTTCATATGTATTTCACCATTGGATAATTTAAACGTAAATTAACACCTGGACTGTAACCAGAGATTTGCTTGCTTACCTTAGAACTGTCTGTTTGTGTACGTCATAACATCTCAACGAGCCAGGAGAGGATTAATCATTGTTCCAGGATGATTACAGCATCGGTACCTCATACCCCCACGACAACCAGCCACCATTACACCCACTCAACCACTACCCCGCATCCCGTGTAAAAGGAATGCCCCCGTGTAAAAACATCTCACTTATGGACGGTAGCTATAGGCATGCTTAGTTACCTATTTCAAATAAAGTCCTTTTATTGTTTAAAAAAATGTTGTTTTTTTTTTGGTTTAACTTTGATGTTAAGATTGTTAAATATTGAAGCTATGTTAAAATTAAAAAACTATTTCATAGTTTTTGGCTAAGATTTTTAATAAAAATGAGCTTTGACAAAGAATTTTGTTAGAGTTATAGATATCTTTTTTAAAATTTCCATGTTATTTCTTTCTGGATTCAAATGGTCAGTTCACCATAACCCATTCCTTAACCAGTGTTGGTCGGTGAGAGGACCATTGTTGACTGCTGTGTCATACTCGCCACTTGATACGAACATGTGCTGGTGTTTGGGCGTCAATAAAGGACAGCAGTAGTATAGTAGGTAGGAATGGATTATTATTACCCGTCACCCGCCAGCGGGTGGCGGTGACCTTTGACCCCGTGACCCGGAAGTGACCTTTGATCCCCGGAAGTGACCCCGTGACCCGGAAGTGACATTTGACCCCGGAAGTGACCTTTAGACCGGAAGTGACCTTTAGACCAGAAGTGACGTCATCCAAGATGGCGGATCCACGTGTTGTTACACGAGGAGCCAAGATGGTGTCCAAGATGGCGTCCAAGACCCGGAAGTGACCCATCACCCGCCAGCGGGTGGCGGGTGACCCCGGAAGTGACCTTTTGACCGTGACGTCATCCAAGATGGCGGATCCACGCGTTGTTACACGAGGAGCCAAGATGGCGGGTCCAATATGGCGGATCCAAGAGGGCCGACTCACGTGTTGTTTAGCCGGAAAACAAGATGGCGGATCCAAGATGGCCGACTCACGTGATGTTACGTGGCGGAAGGGGGAGTAACCTTGTCATTATTTTTACTGTAACCAAGGGCTATAATCGTGTCATTATTTTTTGTTGTAACCAAGGGGAGGTAATTGTGTCATTATATTTTGTTGTAACCAAGGGAGGTAAGCGAGAAATAAATAAAAATACACAACTAAAACAAAACATTAATCGCTATGGATCCTAGGTGGAAACATCCCTTTACAGCACTTATTGCTGGCCCGACAGGTAGCGGTAAAACCTTTTTCGTAAACAAATTTTTGGCACATCTACCAGACATGGTCGACCCCACCCCAGAGGAAATTATATGGTGTTACGGGGAATGGCAGCCACTATACGAAACTATGAAGGGCGTTCAATTTGTAGAAGGTCTTCCTGACATGGAACAATGGCCGACAGGTGAGAGGAGGTGTCGACGTCTAGTTGTAATAGACGATTTAATGGCTGAAACCGATGACCGTATCACTAAATTATTTACTAAGGGAAGTCACCACCGTGACATCAGCGTTATGTATATCGTCCAAAACTTGTTCGGAAAAAACAAAGAACAAAGAACGATCAGTCTCAACTCGCATTACCTTGTGTTGTTCAAAAACCCCAGAGACCGATCGCAGATTTCTCATTTAGCAAAACAAATGTACCCCGGTCGCGCATCCTATGTCCAGGAAAGTTTTAAAGACGCAACCTCGGCCCCTCATAGTTATTTGTTGCTGGACCTTCGACAGGAAACACCGGATCATATGAGATTACGCAGTTCTGTATTTCCTTACGAAAACCAAGTGGTTTACGTCCCCAAATAAAATGTCTGAAAATGTGAAACGACAAGGTGAAATGTTACGCTTCTTATGTCGGGCTAACCCACCCACCGTGAAGGCGGTTGTAAAAAATGCGTCACCACAACTCGTGCAAACTTTATGTGAATGTTGTCACAATGTTTTAAAAGGAAATGTTCCACTCACACCAGCTCAGAAGAGACGTTTGCGTCGGCACAAAGCAAGTCTAAGGGAATTTACCAAAAAGAAATTGACGGTCAAAAGCATGATTTTGCAGATTTTGCAACAAGGCGGTTTTATCGGTGCATTATTGGGACCTGTCATTAACGTTCTTAAAGGCGTCTTGGGTTTTTAAAAATGGCCAAGAAAATGATTTTGATCGACCCTCGTTTATTAGAGTCTATGAACCAAAAACAGTATGTACCACCTGATACACTTAATGATAGCCTACGAGACTTGGATATGCAAATGCAACATATTCTAGACAGAGAAGACTTGTCACCACGCGACAAAGTGAAACAATATCAACAATCACTGCAGCTCTATACGAATCGCCTCGCCGAGTACAGACACAAACCATTAGGATTAATCGATATGAAACCACCCCTAGCCCCAACAATACAATCAAATACCACAACGGTTACAGACGAAACACAAGAACAAAAAATAACAGTCGAACCTAAAACAGAAGACGCGATCGAAATATCCGACTCGCCAAATAAAAACACCAACGAAATACCCACCTCGTCTAACACAAAAAGTCAATCTAAGAAGAAGAAGCGACACCAAGACAAATCACCTCCAGCTAAACATACTAGAAGTAAGAAGAGTAAGATACCAACCCCTGTCAAATGGGACGGATGGCAACAGACCAAACACTAAGAAAGCATTACTTCGACCCCAGTCGAGCGGGGGCCTATGGAGGCGTATTTAAACACCACAAAATCGGAACCAAACAAATTAAAGAATGGCTAAGTCAGCAGGATACCTATACTTTGCATAAACCAATTCGGCGACGCTTTTAAAGGCGCGCCACCATAACAGGTGGTATAAACCAACAGTTTCAAGCTGATCTAATTGATATGCGAAGCTTACGAAATGACAATGATGGTGTATCTTACCTTGTGACCTGTATCGACGTGTTTAGTAAACTTGCCTGGGCTATTCCTATAAAGACAAAAACTGGTAAAGCTTTAGTGGAGGCAGTACGTACAATTTTTGCGTCTAGCAAGCCGACTAATTTTCAAACTGACAAGGGGTCTGAGTTCGTCAACAAAACATTCTTAAAATTTCTAAAAGATGAGGGTGTGCATTTCTTTACCACGGAGAATGAAGATATCAAGGCCTCAATCGTGGAAAGATTCAACCGAACCTTAAAGGAAAAAATGTGGCGATACTTTACAAAAACAAACCGTCTTAGTTACATCGATGTAATAGAACGATTGGTTCAAAATTATAATCATTCCTATCACAGGAGTATTCGCATGGCCCCCATAGAGGTTAATTTAGGTAATCAGGAGCGTGTGTGGAATACTTTATATGCACCCCTTGACATCCCTGACCGAAAAGTGTTTAAAGAAGGGGACCGAGTCAGGATCGCTCAAAGCAGACAAAATTTTAAAAAGGGTTATACACCTTCTTGGACGGAAGAGTTGTTTACAGTTAGCCGCGTGAATTCAAGGACAAAACCAATAACGTATGTATTGAAAGATGATTCAGGTGAGGAGTTGAAAGGTTCGTTTTACAAAGAGGAGCTTCAGAAAGTGGGAGACAAACAAGTGTACCGCATTGAGCATATTATACGAGAAAGACAAGGGGCCGGGGGTAAAGAATATTTAGTCAAGTGGTTTGGGTATAATCCGTCATTCAACAGTTGGATTTCAGACAGGCTCCTTTCTAAATATAAAGACTAGCACTGACGATGACTGATACAGTGTTTGGGGAAACCATCAGCGCAATAGGTTGTGGTGAAGCGAGACCAGTCTCCTCACGGTCAAAAACATCCATAGCATCCACAATCTCGATTTGGTTTGGTAAACTAAAGACACGACCCGAAATTGTTTTCATTTCTCAAATGCTAGTTATATATGTCGTCATCGGCTTTTCATTATTTAATCTGACTCGAGGAACCGCCGACGCGAACGAAGGAAAACTCTGGCTCGTGCTACTGTCAAGCTGTCTAGGTTATATTTTACCTAACCCCAAGATCTCAAGGACCAAGGTTTCACAATGAGTTTTTATGTGACCCTTCCTAGTAATGCTTCACCAACTATATTTCCCAACAACACCGCGGGACATTTCTTTGTCAAACTACCACAAACACTCAATGTGAATTCACAGTACGAGGTTGGTTTGGTAGAGATTCAATTTCCTAACCGTTATTGTTTTATTGAAGTAAATGAATTGTGGGTCCAGTACGATTCACCCAGAGAAGGAGTAGAAGCGAGATCAAGTTTAATACTTACAATACCACCTGGTAAACCTCAATATGTAGACCAAACAATCAAAACCTTGAAAAGACTAATATTAAAAACAGAGTTCATTGAAGGAAAGGTCAGAATAATAACTACTGAATGTAATAAACCCTTGAAGAAAGTTGTCATAAAAGTGAACGAACCAGGGGACGTGATTACCATTAGAGAAAAGTTGAGAAAATTTCTAGGTCTTTTTAACGGAACAGAAGAGCTAACCAGTAATATTGTAGAGCAAGAGATCGATAGTGATATAAAAACTGTATTTGTCTATTGTGACCTAGTAGCCTCGAGAGTGGTCGGAGATGTATTTGTCCCTTCGTTACGCGCTGTACCTATAATTGACAAAAGGCCAGTTTCTGTTTTTCGTATCTACGACAAACCTCACTACATACCCTTGAGTCGCTTTTCATTCGACACAGTGGAAATACTTTTAACCGACGATTTGGGACAACCGATTCCATTCACGAGTGGGACATCGGTGTTGACACTACATTTTAGAACACGAAAACATTTTGATCTGGAATAGGAGAAAATGGTGAGACACATACCCTTACGCCGCGATCCCAAATTATACGAAGATTTTTATTGTAATCAAGGCGGACACGGACTTCCTGTTTTTAGTAGAGGTAGAAATCAGAGAGGCCATGGAATAGGATCTTTTTTTAGTGGACTAGGACGAATGGTGCTTCCATGGTTAAAGACAGGCGGTAAAGCGCTACTTAAAGAAGGGGTCAGCACTGTTTTGCATGTTGCGAACGACGCATTGTCAGGAAGAAATGTGGGAGAGTCATTTAGAGAACGATCGAAAGAAGCGGGTAAGCGCTTACTTCAAAGCGCGGTTGAGCATGTTGGTGGCAGCCAATCAGGAAGTGGAATAAGAAGAAAGCGTGTGCTAGCGGCTCCGCCAGGCGAACCTTTTAGGAAGCGGATAAAAACGAATACCAAACAACATCGCGCTCACACGAAGACACATCACAAGCGGAAGAATCAACCAAAGTATTCTGATATATTTGTTTAACGATGGCTCTTATTCACCCCAACTCTTGTGAATGTCTACATTCTGGATTGGACTTGTTTAGTGTACCACCGACACAAACAGCAGTGGAGGAAGGACAGTTTGTAGAGATACACCCCCTGGCATCATTAGCACAAGGGGCGCCTATAGAATTTGCAATTTCTGGCAACAGTGAGGATTACCTAGATTTGTTCAATACATTTTTACACCTGAGAGCTAAAGTGACTTTAGCAGATGGAAGTAGTTTAGCCGAAGATAGTAACGTGGCCCCCGTAAATTATTTTCTGCACAGTTTATTCTCCCAAGTGGACATTTCTTTGAACGACACATTAATTACAGCTAGTGAAAACACTTATCCGTATCGAGCCTATCTAGAGGCTACGTTGAATTATGGGGAAGATACCAAAAATGGAACTCTAACAGCGGCTCTTTTTCACAGCGATGATCCCTCTTTTCTTGATGACGCAGCTTTAAATGATGGTTACAAAATACGTCAGCAAGCAACAGCCAAACGTCATGAAATTGATATGATGGGGCGTTTGCACTCTGATATTTTTGCACAAGACCGCTACATGCTAAACGGCGTAGATGTAAAAATTAAACTCACACCCTCCAAAGACACTTTCAATCTTATGACACAAGACCAAAAGAACAGTTATAAAACCGTTATAACTTACGCTGCTCTAGTGGTTAGGAAAGCAAAACTGAACCCTGCCATTTCTATAGCACACGAAAAAGCCTTAACCAGGACTAATGCAAAATATCCTTTCAAACGAGTTGTAATGAAGTCATTCTCCATACCGAAAGGGATGCTATCACACAATCAAGACAATCTTTTCCTCAGTCAAACACCCACACGCTTAGTGGTAGGTCTAGTTTCGTCTACGGCGTTCAATGAAAATTTCAAACATAACCCGTTCAACTTTCAACATTTTAATTTGACTTATCTTAATGTAAATGTAGATGGACGTCCTGCTTCTGGAAAACCTTTAACCATGGACTATGAACACAATCAATTCGTGAGAGCTTTTTTTCAAACCAACCTAGCGCTGGGTCTAGTATGTCGTGATGTCAGTAACGGAATAAACTATAAAACATTTAAAAATGGTTACGGTCTCTACGCATTTGATCTTAGTCCTTCATTATTAGATGGGGATCAATATGAACTGGCTAAATCAGGGCCTGTATCAATCGAACTTAAATTCTCTCAAACTACAACTGAACCTTTACAGGTTATTGTGTATGCTGAGCTAGATTCGCTCTTAGAAATTTCAAAAACGAGACAAGTGTTGACCGATTATTCAGCATGATTTAAATCAACAACTCAACAATGAACACGCGACAATTGCAGAACATTCTCGCCTCTGATGTGTTTGTTCAACGAACAGCTCTCTTTTCCGTTTTAGCCTGCGACCAGTTACCACGTATTGACCCTCACAAACCCTCGGCGTTTATCGTTAACCTTGATCCCATTCAGAATAAGGGCTCGCATTGGGTTGGGGTATATTACAATGGATTAGGCCAGTGTACGTACTTCGATAGTTTTGGATTTCCCCCTTTACAACCAGAGATTTTGTCTTTTATCAAAACTAATTCAAATAGACCCGTCATTTATAATTCACGAGTTTTACAGGAACTACTTAGTGATACATGTGGCCTATACGCCCTCTATTTTATTTTGATGAAAGCTCGTGGTGCTAGTTTAAATACGATTCTCCGCCCTTTTTCGGCTTCGCCTCTTAGACAATACGTTAACGATAGGATAATATCAAGATTGACACAAGAAATTGTTACCAAAAACTATAAACACTTATTCACACAACAGGACGATGACTGATAGTGGTGATGATTGGTTATTTGTTTCTAGGACTAAAAGTAAATACACAGAAATAAGAACGAGTCAAAACAATTTAAAATTAGCCTCTGTATCATTATATATGAATATTCCTATATTACACCTAAGAAATTACTTTGGTGAAACTGATCTTAAGTTTCCTAACAATTCTGGAATCTTCATCACTCGGCGTGGGTTTGAGAAACTGCTTGACTTACAGAGCGATATTTTAAAAGCGTTTGATGAACTAGAAAATACAAAATGTGACAAAGCGACCAATACATTTCTATCGCAGATAAAAGAAAATGAACCTGCCCTGTCTTCAAAATATAAAAAGAGAAAATTGTAATAATTATATTGTATATGTATTTTAAGTAATAAACGAATAAATAAAAAGAACTTGCTTTGTTTCATTCTTTTGTATGTGTTAAACTAATTAGCACACACACACACATATATGTGTGAGCTTTGCATTTAGCTGTAATGGATCTAGAATGTTTTAATGGTACTCTTTATTTAGTATTTTTTAAACAATACTATAGCACTTAAAATAATAATAATTAACAAAGTAATTATTTAAAAAATAACACCCACAAACTCAACAAACACACAAATATATAGTTATATTAATAAATATACATTTACACTAATAAATAGACTCGTAAACATTTATACTAATAGTCGAAATATTTTTATTCTAAATTAAACAAAATGCTTAACCAAACATTCTAAAC
Organism: Anisus vortex; assembly: GCA_949126835.1. Classification (NCBI taxonomy): domain Eukaryota; kingdom Metazoa; phylum Mollusca; class Gastropoda; family Planorbidae; genus Anisus; species Anisus vortex. The sequence goes on from OX421506.1 coordinate 30,864,253, forward strand.
GACATTGACGCAAATTGTTAGCAAGTTTATGGTTGTTAAAGACAGAATCAAGACCAATAGTTGAAACGCCTTGTATAGTGTAACACTAACATACACACACACACACAAACTCTCTCTCTAACACACACACCCACACATACAGACATAACCAGGCCTCACACATACACACACTAATATAAAGTACACTCCTTCTATGAAGAAAGAAAGTCAAACCTTAACCTAATTGTCTGATAAGCACAGTCCAGTCTGATAAACAGGGGCGAAAGCGATAACGCTTTAATCCGTAAAGCACGGTCCAGTCTGATAAGCGGGGCGAACTAACACTGTGGGCATTTTGTGTGACGGTTCTAAAATGTTTTAAAATTATCCTTTATTTAGTATTTTTAAACAACACTATAGCACTTAAAATAGAATAATAGACAAAGTTATTAGACAGTTTAAAAATAATATTTATACTATTACATATTTAGTTTTAAGAATAAAGACACAAACAAATAAATAAAAAAATAAAAAATGTAGATGTCCTATTATCAATTTTTTAGAACCCATGTAAAGAGGGTCAGTCTTTCGCTTACCGGTCAGGGCACGTGAGCTAGAAAGAAAATCTTGTACGTTGCATTTTTGTAGCCATTATAAATACTCGGGAAAATTTACCATTGTTCATTCGTCTTTTGACGTTCTACATTCCCTGTTATACTAAGGTAAGGTTTATTTTCTTTGTGTAAGCCTTGTAACTATTTTCTTTTATTCGTAAAGGCTAAACTATTTATTTTATATCACTCTTGTATAGGCTACACTATTTTATTGTTATACTGTATAGACTACACTATTTATTGTTATACTGTATAGGGCTACACTATTTATTTTATTGTATAGGCCTACACTTTTTATTTTATTGTATAGGCTACGCTATTTTATTCGTTATGTGTTTAAGCCTACATTATTGTATTATTAAATGTCTGTAACTATTGCTCATAGATTACCGACAGTGCCTTGTTTCTTGTTGTATACAAAAGAAAGTCTTTACTTCAGAAGGTAAGAAAAAAAAAATCCTTGTAATTATTTTCTTTTATTCTTATAGTGTATAGTATAGTATAGTGTATAGGCACGCTATAGCTTTTATGTAACGCTTATATAGTCTACACTATTTGGGTGTATTAAACTATTTTATTGTTTAGTGTATAGGCCTACACTTTTTATTTTATATCGCTCTTGTTTACTTAATATTTTCCTTTCTATATTTTACACATACACAGATACCTCTTTGTGTCTGTGTGGACTTTGTTTTTGTACAAGGGAGACCATTACTACCGACAGTAAGAAAAATATTCACACTTCGATATATTAAGTCTTTTATTCTTATAGTATATAGCAACTCTATAGCTTTTATGTAACGCTTGTATAGTCTACACTTTAATAGGTAGTTTTAAAGGTGAAAAAATTCTGTTAGCGACCCCTCTATTACAATGGTACTTGACCCATGGGTTGGTGGTAACCAAAATTTACCAGATCATAGAGTATAACCCAGTGACTTGCTTTAAGACCTTTGGGGATACCGTATCAAACGCGCGACGACAGGGTGATAGGGATGCTATTTATGCTATAACTAGTGAGACAATGAAACTGTTAGGCAACGCGGCATACGTTAAGACATTGACAAACAAATCAAGACACGCGGACATGTCCTATTGTTATGGTAGTGAGACTGGTAGTTTAATCAATAATCCCCTCTTTAAAAAAATGACACAACTTTCCGATGACGTTTTTGAAGTAGAAATGCTAAAAAAGAAGACAGTTTGGGATCTCCCTCTTCAGATAGGTTTTTTTGTTTACCAGTACGCGAAACTTAGGATGCTAGAGTTTTATTATGATTTTATAGATAGATATATAGATAGGGTCGACTTTCAGCTCTGTGAAATGGACACGGACAGTCTTTATTTAGCGTTAAGTACAAATGACTTGGTCGACGTCGTTAGACCCGAACTGCGACAAGACTTCTTTGAGGTTTATGATAGGTGGTTCCCTTCAGAAGTTTGTGATAGACATAGGCCCCAATTCATTAGCGGCAAGGGCACCGTTGCTTTAGATTGTCAGGCATGTAAAGATAGGAAACTTTATGAAAAAAGAACACCGGGGTTATTTAAATTAGAGTATGAGGGGGCGGGTATGGTTTCACTCTGTAGTAAAACTTACCACTGTTTTGGCGAGTATAATAAAACATCCACGAAAGGCTTGTCGAAACACCACAACACATTAGATAAAGATACTTTTATGAATGTCCTCACAACTCAAAAACCAGGGGGTGGGATAAATATAGGGTTTAAATCACAGGGAGCCTCTGTCTACACATACACACAACACAGAAATTCTCTCTCCTACTTTTACATCAAAAGAAAAGTACACACAGACAATGTAACTACATCACCATTAGAAATATAATTCTTTAGGAACCTCTAGACACATACACACATAGTAGTCGACATTGGACTGTGTAAAACATTCTGTTGTAAAATAAAATTATCTGCTGTAAATACCATGACATTATTATTTATATTGTAATAAACCATGACATTGTAAATAAATTATTTGATGTATTATGAAAAGTGTCAGTATTATTGAAAAGTATCATTACCGTGTAATTAAATGCAAATAAACTTTTTATAAAATTAAACCCTTTTTTTGTTTTACTATTGTAGTGTTGTACTTGTTTTCTTTATGGCCTACTCTTGTACTTGTGGTACTGTAATGTTGTATTGTTGTGTTATATTACTTAAGACAAAATTAAATTAAGATAAGAAAATTCCTACTATAACCCTATTGTGAAAGAGCCTTATTAGAAAAACATTACACGAGTACAGCCCTTGTCTTACAACAAAACCTACACAATAAAAATAATAATAATAACACGCTTACACCCCTTGTCTTACAACAAAAATAATGACACGATTATTCCCCTTGGCTACAACGAAACTTGCACAATAATCTAATAATTACACGATTATTCACAAAAAGGGAAATAATGACTAAAATAATTATAATTACACGATTATGGCCCTTGATTACAACAAAAAATAATTACACGATTATAGGCCTTGGTTAGAGTAAAAAATAATGACACAATTATTCCCCTTGGTAACAGTAAAAAATAATGACACAATTACCTCCCCTTGGTTACAACAAAAAATAATGACACGATTATAGCCCTTGGTTACAGTAAAAATAATGACAAGGTTACTTCCCCTTCCGCCACGTAACATCACGTGAGTCGGCCATCTTGGATCCGCCATCTTGTTTTCCGGCTAAACAACACGTGAGTCGGCCCTCTTGGATCCGCCATATTGGACCCGCCATCTTGGCTCCTCATGTAACAACACGTGGATCCGCCATCTTGGATGACGTCACGGTCAAAAGGTCACTTCCGGGGTCACCCGCCACCCGCTGGCGGGTGATGGGTCACTTCCGGGTCTTGGACGCCATCTTGGGCGCCATCTTGAAAAATACCCTCGTGTAACAACACGTGGATCCGCCATCTTGGATGACGTCACTTCCGGTATAAAGGTCACTTCCGGGGTCAAAGGTCACTTCCGGGTCACGGGGTCACTTCCGGGGTCAAAGGTCACTTCCGAGTCACGGGGTCAAAGGTCACCCGCCACCCGTTGGCGGGTGACGGGTAATAATAATCCATTCCTACCTACTATACTACTGATAGCCCGTTCCATTCTTCTATATTTTACTCCCACCTTTTCTTCTGTCGGCCCTAGATGGAATGTGCAAAACCGTCCAATGGTTATGTCCATTCCATCACAGTTACTTGCTCTGTGTGGTGCTGCTTGGATTCTCGTATGCGCATATATTTGATAAATTGTTAGCGGGCATCTTTGTTTGTGATCATCAAAGTCATGTTGAAATACATGTATCTCATTTCTAGGACCCCAATCACTCTCTGGAGATTATACCTGACAACCAAATCAGAGAGCACATAATCATATATTCATAGATTCTCTCGTATTGCCAAATGATCTTTAGCTTGATTGTCTGTGCTATTCTGGTTAAAATGTATGGCTTTGACTCACTTTGAGCTTTTGTCTGATACGTGGCCAAAAGCTGACAAATTATCCATCATCATATTTGCATATAAACAGATCCTAAAGCACTTAATATCTAATTATGAATCAGAAACAATCTGAGAAAACATAGTCTTAATAGACAGCTGCATCATGTAAACTTATATTCTAATCAAAGAATGTGCCACCACTGTGGCTATCACACAAAAAAAATTGCCAAAAGTGTGATGTCCTATGACTTCTCCCATGTTTAGCGCCCTTTTATTGATTAATTGTTTATAGAAAGTATTTTAAACATAGCCTAACCTTTAATTATTGCATTTAATTACTTTTAAAAAAAGCATGGAAAACAATTTTCATATATAAACGTATTGTTTACGTTTTTTTCCTGAATTGTTACCAAAATCAATATGCTTTATATATGTTTCTCATTAAATTTTCTTATTACGTTTCACTGTATAAAATACGATAAATTTATTAGCAGGCTTATTATTTGCTGGATGGTGGGTGAAAGGGTAAGGGAAGGACCAAAAATTTCTCTCCATAGAAATCTTTAAAATATAAAATATAGTAATTTTCAAACTTCCGGCCAAAATGTGATTCCGTTCAAAGCCTTTAACTGGAAAACATGACAAATAAAAAGACTCAGTATGAATTTTTCACGGTGCCACTTGTTGCTACTGTCCCACTTACGGGACGTTTTTTACAAGGTCAATATCTCAAATATTCACTTTAAAGAAAAGTCAAAAGCCGTTCTTCCATTGTGGCCCAAGAATTAAATGATATACAAAAATGAAAAAATTCACGACCTCAGCAGAATATGCGATAAAAAAGATTATTGCGTCCTAGCTCATCCGTGGTCCAAGTCTAGTATTGCATTTTTATTAATGTTTTAAATGATGCTAAGTTACTGGTTTTCTTGGTTTATGCAGACAACCCATTCCATACCCAAATGCCAATCGGGAAGAAAGAGTAGTTATATATGAATTTGTTCTCGCACAAGGGACAAGGAAAGTGTTTTTTTCTTTATGTTTATTTGAGCTTTGCAACAGGTTGTTATTGGGTTGTATTTCTAAATTAGAGTTTAATGTCTTATGTATTATTACTACTTTACTCATTGCCCTTCTGTTCTCCAGTGTTTCTATGTTTAGTGATTTGACTAATGGAGTTACTATTGTTAGTTTAGAATATTCACTAGTTATGAACCTTGCCCCTTTTTTATTGAATTTGTTTTCTTTTTTTTTTAATATTTTCTTTAGTTGATGGGTTTTATACAGAGCCTGCATATTCTAGTATAGGTCTAAATAATGTGAGATATCATTTTAGTTTTATATTTTTATTACATTTGTAAAAAATCTTTTTTATGAATCGTATAGTTTTGTTTGATTTTTTAATTACTTTATCAAAATGAGAATTCCAAGGTAACTTATAATTTATTATTACTCCTATACAGTGCTTTTTTTGTGACTGTACGCAACGGTACGGCGTACCAGCACCTTTTTCAATGTGGGGGAAAAGTATTACTTTTCTTGTATTTTAACGTTTATTATTAATTTATTATATTATTAATTGGTTAAAATTGAATTATTTTAAAATTGCGCGCAATAAGAAGTAAAATATAAAATGCGAAACTGATTTAAAAGTTAGGCAATCCATCACTGAGTACTGGCACCTATTTATTTTACAAAAAAAAGCACTGCTCCTATATACTTTGCATTGTTACTGTGCGTTAGTTCTTTACCATGAATAAAGTAGTTTGTTATTATTTGTTTATTTTTCTTAGATACCCTTATCAGTTGGCATTTTCCTGGGTGAAAAGACATACTCCAGTTAGAATTCCATTTTTGTAGTTCATCTCGGTCTTTTCGTAAAAGCTCACTATTTTTTCCTGTCTTTATTATTCTATAAATTATTCAATCATCGGCAAATAATCATACTTTTGTTCCTGACAGTTTCAATTTGCTTGATCATTCATATAAATTAGACATAGTAGGGATCCTAGAATATTCTTGTGAGTTTTAGTTTTAATGTTAGAGTCTATAGAAAGATATTTCATTAAATATGGTCCAAACAATTACTGGCTTTAAAATTGAGTTCACATTAGGTATAAGAGAGTTTTTTTTTCTATATTGTAAAATATTTAATGTATCATTTTTTTTCAAATTCAATAACAATAAACTTAATATGACATTAGCAACGGTTAGTGTATTAATTTAAACGTTTCTCTGAAAATATTTCAGTATAGGCCTATTTCATGAATAGTGTCAAGAAATAATGTGTTTCAGAATGTCGCAAATTGTTTATTTGTGCGTTCTGAAGATCTCACTATATATTTCATAATTATCTTCACAAAAGTATGTTAACATTATACATTAGATCTCATAAATTATATTTTCTAACTGCTAAAGAAAAACTAAATACTTAAGTTACTAGTTCAATAGTTGTAAAATTGTTTAAAGAAATGTTAATATTATTTATTTGTTTTACCTTTATCGTCTAGTTTACGTTCTTTTTTTATGACGCTTTCAATACATCTCAGTACATCTAAAATGATTAGTATATTAATACATTGTAATTTAGCAATTAAAAATTAATTTTCATGACAGCAATGTAATTGTTTAATGTAAGTGAATAAATTTGTAATGATGAACTACATGTAAAATCACTTAAAAATGAAACCACTGTTTCAAAGTTTTGAAGACACTATAAAATAAAAAAAAATAAAATGCTTTAGGATTTAGGGAAATTAACATTATGTATAAAGTAAATCAGTTAAAATCTCCTTAGTATATTCATAAAAGGAAAAAAATGACGCATTTGTATTGCATTAACACAGTAATATTCTCAAAGCATTAAATTTCCATTATATTTGTTTTTTTAACTATTGTGTATAGAACAATGACCTTTAAATTTAATAGCTTTAACAATTTCCTTGTCTTTCTCTTTTAAAGTTCCATCAGCAGATACTGTTGATTATTAAAGAAAGTTAATTATAAATTATTTAATTATATCTCTAAAATTGTAATGAAAAGTTAAATTCAAGTCTAAACATTGAAAATCTTTTCTTGGTCCAGAACGTAGGTATCATTAAGTTATGTTGTAATATTTTATTTTACATAATAAAACTTACCATTTGCTACTTCTACTTCTTGAGTTTCCAAACTTTTAATAGCTTGAGCTAAGAAAGGGAACAAACCAATAATATAATTTATTTTTTAAATGACAATAGTATTCGTTACTGTAAATTTTTACTGTAAAATAAATGACTGGATCTCAGATATTCATGATTCCCCCACCACATCTTTTGGAAATGAAATAAATTTTAATCCCCAACAAACTTGAGTACAACCAGTAAAGTAGCACACATACATTGTTTCGAAGAAAGTGATCGAATAAGAACGTAAATGTTTTTGCACGTGATCTTTTATGCATGCATACACGTTAAGTCTTGTCGATGGAGGGGGGCATAAAGTTCAAGTTTGTAAGAGATAGTAGGAAAAGGGGTTCACATTGTGTAAGTGTGTGTGGGGGGGTGTGCAAATAGTGTGCGGGGTAATGCTCACGATAGGAGGGCAATTCAAGGCTTATTCTGAACATGCGCAGTATTTCCATACACTATTAGAAAAACTATTGAGCTTATATTATATAATTATTAATTTTAGGAACGTTAAATATTAGTAGGTTTAATAATTCAATCTAATAAATTCAATCTTTATATTCTCTATTTTAAAATAAAATAATTATGAAATTTTTTTAATTGTCAGTAGCCTAGTAGTAAACCAAGGAGGAAGGGTTAATTTAAACGTGTCATGTTGAGAAAGGTACAAACAATGAAGGCAACCAGTATAAAGAGGGGCGGCAATTGTGCACAATCTCATTGGACCAATGTCAGGCTAACTCTGCACTGGAAGCAATTTTCCTTTTAAACTATGGAACAACTAAAAAACAAAAGAAAAGATACAATTGTAATCTATAAATAGTCACAAAACAAGACATAACACATAATAAAGTAAAGAAAAATCAATCTTTTTAAAAATCCTCTTTTTGAAAAACAGAACTAATGTAACAGACATACTGAATACATCCCTTATTATACATATGCAGATCCAGTACGGTTTTATTGACGCTGATAAGAATACGTTATAACCTAATTTACTTAAAAATTTTGCATTATAGTACAAGACTATTACTTATTATGCAAATGTTCTTTTTTTATTCGTAATTAGAATTTCTTTTTAATTTGTTATTCACATAAAGTAACTAATTCACAAAACATATACATTTAACATAATATGAATAAAAACAAAACATATTTACCAGTCTGTTCTAATTTGTCCAGTACATGTGGGTAATGTTTATCTAATGATTTAAGAAAGTGATTATACGCTTCTCCTGGTCCAGAACGAAGCAAAGTTGTCAACAAAATTTCACTCCTTTCAGATCTAGGTTCCTTGTTTTGAATTTTTTCTTTGTCATCCAAATTAATTACTTCTTTTTGATACAAATAATCAATGATAATTCGAGGTTCTAGTTCATCCTTCAAATATGTATAATTTCTCCGAATGCACTCTTTGTCCTTGGGTTTTAGATTTCCATTAGACATTTCCAAAGCAATTGTTCTATTAACCAAACAAGGTAATTAATTTTCTAAGTAAATTTGCAAAAACAAAGTTTAAATATTTTTATAACAATGTATGTTCACAATTTTTTCTTTAAATCACAAGTACATGGAAGAAACCGTTTGTATGAAAATTAATTACAGAATTATCCGATCGTAGATATACTATAAGTACTGACTGCATTCAGATAGTTAACAATATATATATACCTTTGCTTAACATATGTGGATCTAATATAGCCATACGTATTTACTGGATTCCATTCCGCCCCTCCACCAGCCCGTATCAAATTCCAGGAAAAAATCGTTACATTTTTTTGCTTTTTTTTTTCACAGTAAAATAATTAGGGTCTAGTAATTTCTAAATATAATATAGTCATTTCTAAACATAGAATATATTACATAACGTTTAACTTTAACCAAAACAAAACAGTTAATAAATTTCTATAATTTCAATGTTTACAAGTTTTAGTTGTATTTCCATTATTTTTCTTTAACATTTCTGTAAAAATATTTTGTGTTTTATTTATACAGTGGAATTAATATATCTTTTATTCTGCAAATCAGGAAGAAGTAAAAAGCAGTACCGGTTCAAAAGAATGGCAAATAAAGAAATAGTGGTCCTAATAAAAAATGGTTATTGCCATTTTAAAATAAGAGAGATACGAGATAAACATAAGAAACGAAAAGTTACAACTGTTAAGAGTCTTCCCCAAAAATACAAATAATTACAAATGACTTAATTCATAGAAAAGACCTAACCCAAACTAAACGTGCAATGAACTTAGGAGTAATAATAAATTATGTAATTATGTTGGAATCCGTATTCTGATGATGTAATTAAAAACTACCAAATAATTAGGCTTGATAAAAAGGAAATTATTATATCTACTTTGAGATACTCATCATAGATGGCTAGACTCAGGGAAACACACCAGAACCGAGAATAAATCCTAGCCTTCACCATGATTAGAACCTTTGAATAGCGAGCTGAGCACGTTTCTGTTTGGCCACCAGGTCCAAAGACGAAACAGTGTAATTTCTTATATTTTAGACCCGTTCCAACGAAATAGTCGGCTGGCGTAGCAAAGTACCCGGATTCAAATCCTAACGTTGTGTACCTGACATGTGTACTTGGGGATAAGTAATGCGGCTGGGCGTTGTGCTGGCCACACACCCTCTTCTATGTCGTGGTTACAGTAACATGTGAACGCTGATTAAAATGCTTTATTGATTGAATTTGCCTTAAAGGACATTTACCTTTTTTTTCACTTTACTTAATGGCCTAATAGAAATTATGGGCACAGAGGACGAGCTGCAGCGCGTTCGACTGGCGATCCTAAGATCCTGGGTTCAAATCCTGGTGGAGGCTAGAATTTTTCCCAGGATTCGAGGTTGTGCATAGTGTTGGCAACACAACCACCAAGTGTGCCGTGGCCACGGAAACTGTTGAACGCTGCTTCACCGGCCCTAGGGATACAATTTACTTTAACTATTAGAAATTCATAATTTTGAAAAGTATGGCAACTGTAAAAATGGCAATGCATGAAATTTGGTTATATTACACCGTTATTGACTTCCAAACTTTGGACAGTTATTAAATGTGATAACGATATTTATTCTAATTCACGGTAACCGACAATTTGAAAATCTAAAACACATAAAATATGTTGCTACATATATTAACACAAAACAAAACAAAACAAAAATAAATTAAAATACAATGTCTTTGAACAGGAAGCAAAGTTTCTTGAACATCTGATTTGGAAATTTCAAAGTAAAGATATATCAGGGACAACGCAAAGTTCGAGTGCGAATATTACATCAGCAACAAATCTACAAATCTTTACACACTAGCGTGTATAAGTAAATCAATCAAAGATCTAGGAAGAATAAGCGCTAAAAATAAACAGTCAAGCCCAACATTATTGATTTTATGTTCATTTATACTGCTAATATAAAAGCATGTTTCTAATATTAGTAGCTCATATGAAGGTTTGATCCTGTAAACTAGAGGGTTATGCTTAGATTTGATATATTCTTTTCACTCCTTGTTATCGTAATCATTGATATTGATTCATTTCGAATATTTTATAGAGACATGACGCACTTAACATATGCATTGGTCGTCAGCATGCGAAACGCCATTTTAAATGGCACGTGGAGAACCCCATAAAATATTATTTTTTTAATTTAAAATGAAAGCAACTCACATAATGAATGAATGCTGCATGCCATATAAACGTGTTTATGTTGTTGTTGTTTTACCTTATAAAATATTGTGTTTTTACTGGCCAGTAATATGTTGTAGTCCATTGAAAATCTTAGACCGAATAGTTTGACTACATCATATAAATTATTTCTTACACGTTTTTAACGTGATGTTTCCTGTGGAAAAAAAAGTTTTTACGTCATAAGTGCAAATAATAATTAAAATATTGATTTAAATAAATTATGCAATTATTGCGATAGGAGGAAAACACCATACGGCGATTGTTAAACCTCTTGAAAAGCACGTTAGACCCAATCTTCCATTGCATTTATACACCAGGTAAGTTTGTGTGAGAAAATCTCATCTTTAGACTTAACTCGCTGTAATGAAAACATTTATTGTTTAGGAAGGAAACTTTATATTTTTCCACTTCCACTCGTGAATCACCAATCTTTAAAACAAGAAACTGAAAAACAAAACAGGGTAATCTGCTGTTGAACAGCATTTTTCGCGAGCTTAGTCAAGAAACATTATTAAATTTATAAAGCAATTTTTCTGGAACTGAGTGATATGGACTTACTGCAGGAACTGATGTTTCGATCAACATAACGAATAATTTAAATGAGCTGAACTTGCATTTAAAAGGACAGTTCTCATAGCAGAGTTGTCTAATTCTTGCACCCATCTTTACGTACGTTATCTTGTCTTATTGCTTTATCTAACGGCTACCAATTTAAATGGAATTAACTGTGAAGGTGGGCGTAGGAGAGGTCGTCAGCGGAGATGCTGGTTCGACAATGTCAAGGATTGGACAGGGCTGCAGTTGACTCAACTATTGAAAACCGCGCACGATAGGCAAAAGTGGAGAAAGTTGACTGCTGAAGTGTCCATTCGATCGCCCCAACGACTTCAACGGTCATAAATAAATAAATAAATAAATAATAACGGTGCTTATATAGCGCATATCCCGTTGGTGACAGTTCTATGCGCAGACGACAGTAATACAGAATACAGACAGACAACGAAATATGTAGTAATACGCTAATTCTGCTGACGAAATAGGTGAGTCTTCAGCCGGCTCCTGAAGGTGTCATAGCTAGGGCTAAGGCGAAGCTGTAATGGGAGGTGATTCCAAGCAGACGGTAGCCTCACACGAGGGATCCGCAGAGTGAGCGCGTCAGAAGCCGAACGAAGTGAGCGGGACTGGGTGTAGAGCTCCATACAAGAGCGAAGATAATCCGGGGCACAGTTATTCAGGCACTTATAACAGAGAGAAGCCAGCTTATATGAGATCCGATTGTTGATGGGTAACCAGTGCAGAGATCGGAGCAGATGATTGATATTATTTGACTTCTTCTTCTTGAGAACTCGTCGGGCTGCGCAGTTCTGGATACGTTGGAGTCCTTGAAGGGAGGAGGCCGAGAGACCAGCCAAAAGCGAATTGCAATAGTCCAAGCGGGAAAAGAGGAGAGAGATGATGAGCTTAACACAAGCTTCCTTGGTGAGATAACGACGGATGGCAGCAATACGACGCAGATGGAAGAAGCAGATTAATGATTAATTAATTAATCATGGGATTAATGATGATGATAAACGTGGTTTATATCGACAATTTTGAAATGCAGCAATTAATAAAAATATTTTTTTACGCATAATTAGACAGGTGTCTATCCTTAAAGACAGACAAATAATGGGCATCCCAATTTTTTTAATTTGCAGAATAATCTAAAATGACGATTGTTACATATTAATAGTTCCCAGAGATCTCTTTCAACGCGAGTTTTGTGGGTGGTACTAAGATTAGACCATTTCCTTTTATGGTTGTCTTTTTGTCTAAATTGGTAACGAGTGCAAACAAATTCTAGAAATCCACTCTTGTACCGACTGCACATTTTAGGAATAGCTTATTATTTTACGTACAAGGGAGAACATGTTAAGACTATCCTTTTTATTATGAGTTTTGTAAATGGTATCAACATTTTTACCCCTTTTTTAATAAGAGTATTTAAGGCGCTTCGCGTCGTTTTTCCGGACAGTTTGCTAGAGAATTTCTGTTGAGTCTGTTGGGTGACGCTAGTGTTGGCTCTGTTTCACTGTTGATGTATTACATTATTCTATTGTACATTTTTGCAAGTGTTGGATTTTCTATCTGAATTCTTCCTATTTGAACCATTTACACTGAAGCTTCTGTGTCAAGTTACTTTTTTATTATTTACAATCCCATATATATATATTTACAACTACAACGTCAAGGAAGGAAATTCAGACGGCAAATCCTGAAATTGTTCCCAGGACAATAAGGAGTATGCGTAATACTGAAGTATAAATAATATTAACTAAAGTCTACCCTAGGACGAACGAGTATTAACAACAACATTTACGCTACTCTGACCACTAGGGGATTGTGCTCATAACACGAAGCATATAAACTCATTTGCTATTTTAAACTGCTGGACTTCCCTCCATGAAGCGTTTATCAGTTTAAAAGCGTTCTTAAATTTCAGTTGTTGCTTCGACTTACACTTAGAACATATTTTTTCTTACATGAAAACTGTTTAAGGATAGACACCCCTAAGACTTTAACTATCTATAACAAGAAAACCGTAAAAACTAAGTTTTTATTATTCTCCCTTTATTTGCAAACTAAGTTAACCATCATGTAATTAAATAATTGATTGACTACTGCAAATGAAACTACAGAAAAAATAGCTGTGTCGCAAATCTCAAAAATATCTCCTTACTCCGTATGAATTGTTCTAAAAATAATCTTAGCGCATAATTTTATTTTCTAGCTTTGTGCCGAAAAACTATAAAAAGTTCCACAGGCATTTTTAACGCGTAATTAAAATATTTCTTATACTTTCCTTTTAAGAAATGAATATTGTCATAAGTGTAGTATTATTAAGTCGTTTTAACTGAAAATTTGATAGGATGTATTGTTAGGCGTCCCAAATCTGCTATCCAAATTCCAGCTTGATCGGACCACGGAAAGTGGTCGAAAAATCGAAGCAAAGTTTTGCTCCCACGACGCATGATTGCAGACAGACAGACAGACAGAAAATGCAACTTAAAATAAAGGGAGTAACAAGAAAACCATAAAAACGAAGTTTTTATTATACTCCCTTTATTTGCAAACTAAGTTTACCATCATGTAATTAAATAATTGATAGACTACTGCAATTGAAACGTACAGAAAAAATATCTGTGTCGCAAATCTCAAAAATATCTCCATACTCAGTATGAATTGTTCTAAAAATAATCTTAGCGCATAATTTTTTTTTCTAGCTTTGCGCCGAAAAAGTATAAAAAGTTTCACAGGCATTTTTAACGCGAAATCAAAATATTTCTTATACTTTCCTTTTAAGAAATGAATATTGTCATAAGTGTAGTATTATTAAGTTGTTTTAACTGAAAATTTGATAGGATGTATTGTTAAGCGCCACAAATTTGCTGTCCAAATTTCAGCTCGATCGGACCACGGGAATTGGTCGAAAAATCGAAGCAAAGTTTTGCACCACGCACGATTGACGGACGATTGCAGACATAGCAACTTAAAATAAAGGGAGTAAAAATGCACATTATTTATCTTGACGCCAAAATTAAATGTATATAAAATCTGCAAATAAATTATCGAGACAAATCTAAATACAAACATTTATATTTTAATGATGTTATGGTGTAAGATTGCTTTGACCCATTTGACCTTATATTCGGCAAAAAAGACTTGCTTGTGTTAAACGTTTGGCCTACAATATCTCATTACATTATATATTCTTCGCATTATAAAGTATTGGTACCGTAATTGAAAGTGCCCTTAAAAAAAAAAGGTTATAAATCTTTTTCTATTTGCTTCTTGGGCTAGGTCAAATAGACAAAGGGATTTCTACGTTGATGGTTTTGGAGAGGGAGAAACATATTTGTCTTAATAAGTTCATGACCTAAATTCGGATTCTGAACTTTAATTACTTTTTTGAGGCTCTGGTAAAAGTAAGATTTATGTTTACAATGTTTAAATTAGCATTTTTACATTCTAAGAATCACGTAGTCTTTATGGATAGATCTGTAATATAAATACCAAAGCAGAAACTCGGTTTAGGAAGATGTGACAATTAACAACTAATAACAACCAACTTGAGAGTCCGGCTGGTCCTGCGGTTAAATCACCTAACTAGGCAACCGACACGTCGCGGGTTCTATCCCTGCCTTCGAGCGATCCATGGAGGAGGAGTTTTAGGCCTAGTGGACGTAATAATCTCCTATCTAGAAGCAACGTCTGTAAAACTTATAAGACAACCTGAGATATAAGCCGTGAACAATGCCTTAACACCTTAGTGGTTCTCTCGTTTTATATAAGTACTTTTCAAATTTGCTCTATTCCTTATTGACGGACCCGACAAAGAATTGTTTAATTGCAGGGTCTAGTACCGATTCTATGTAACTAATACTTTATGACTTTTTACAGTTGTCCTGGCCTAATTTACCAATTACACTGTTTAATCTAATCGCAAACCCATGCTTAAATGAATTAGGTAAAGATCTTAGATTTTTCTCGAGTATTTGGATTTGTGACACTAGTGGTTTAGTGGTAGGTACTAGACTATATAATTCAGCAGAATTTTAAGCTTTATCCCACGCGCTTGTCTCTCGTTAAAACGCTCGCATCTAAACGGCGTCACCAAAATCGCAAGTACTTTATGCAAAATAATATTTAGAACCTTAGAGCCTATTTGTCAGACCCTATCTGGAATACACATTCAAAAAATGTAAAAGACATATTGAAAAGTCGTATTGATATAGCTTTTTGCGATGTCCTGAATCCCATGTGTGTTTGTATGTGTTTTATATATGTAAGAAACCTCTCCCACATAACCCTTTTCAAGTTATATATATATTGAATACAAATTATCAAGGTATCTAACTGTTAAGGGAATGGTCTTTACCAAGTCTAAACGAATACAAAATAAGTAAAAGAGCACACTGTCCAAGCAGCAGTTGGTTTATCTAAGTAATTTGTGCAATAAATGTGACAAACTTTATTTAAAGCATATAAACTTTGATAAGAGCTAAAACGTCTTTGCCAAACAAGAGAGATAGGCTGAAGATGACATAAAATCAATATCGTAATGTTGTAAGTGGAAATCGACAAAAGGGCAGAACTGTCACAGGGAAAACCCTAACTAAATAAAAATAGCATTCTTATCTTCATATACCGTTATAATATCTGAACATACCAGATCTTAAGCTGGTATTTGGTTCTGGGCTCTATGCTTACATACATAGTAAGAGGTGTCGGCCCCTAGCACAATATAAGAATGATATATGTATGAATGTGCTTGTTAATGAAACTCTTATTCATTTTGCATGTTTTGATTTTGATGTTTATTATAATATGAATGATTTGTATTTCAATTTATATTTTCTTATAATGTTTATATTGAGTTACTTACTCTCTATGTGTAATAAATAGGCTACATCGCCACTCATGTACATTTCCCCTGCTACCATCCATGGGTCTTCGTCTTCCGTGCTATGATCTGGTTCACTCTGAAATAATACACTCAAGTCACTCGATGAACGTTTAAAGAAGAATTTAATGTGTGTACTTATTTACAATCATTACATTAAAAACATATCGATAAAATGTAGCTCTTTAAAACTCTACAAAACAACAACAACAAAGTACACCAATGTATGACTTATCTAGGTTTTGGTACATAAAGTTATAGACATAATTTTTCTAAAATGTTCAACCCATATTCTGCTTAGGTCGTGAATTTATGTCATTTTTGGAAAATTATTTCTTTTTTGCCCACAATGGAAGGAAGGAATAGCTTTTGAAATATTTACGTTATAAAAAAAGTCTGTTCAGTGGGGCACAAGAAGAAGTTTGAATATATATATTTTCTACTGCATACATTTCTATGAAGCAAATTATTTGGCCTTCCCCTTACCCAATCACCCACCACCCAGAAAATAAGTCTATTCATAGTTCATAAATTTATAATTTCACAAAATGAAACATAATAACAAATTGTAAAGAGAAATATATGAACCACATTATATGATATTTGTCTTTGTAGAATGATGGGTAAAAAAAACGTAAAAATATATTTTAGTAAATCATTGAAACAACAAATACTATGAATACAATAACTTAAGCTAAAACTTAGATAAATAAATGAGTATTTAATTTAAAAAAAATATATTTAAAAGGCGTTGAGCATGTGAAAAGCAATAGAAATTTTAAGTTTTGGCACATAATGTATTTTTTAAGCCAGAGTGGTGACACATTCTTTGAGTAAAATAAAACATAATCCGGCAAACTACGGTACGCGTGCCTGACTTGGCGCGCACAGCAAATTTCAATGGCACGTAAAATACCCTGAAAAATAAAGTGTTTTTGTTTAAATAGCTGCTGCGTGTTATTGTACATAAGTTCAAGCATTACATATTTCTTTAAGCATTCGTTGATATGTTTGAGTGTATTATTTGATAGATACCCACACCCTAGACAGAAGATACAAAACCCAGATGCTATGGAGCAAGTAATAATATAAGGGAAGTGACTCATGTAAGAATTATAAAACTCGGAATAAAACCCATATTTGTATATTAAAATAAATTAAAAACTCAGAGTCTTACTAAATATATCGGAAGTAGATAGTCACATGACTGACCATGCTCATTCTTTAGTCTCCCTCTCGATTTTATAATGAACGCACGTATAAATATATAGACTCAGAGACAATTATTGAAATGTGTTATGTCATGGATGTAAAGTGTGAACTGTTAGTAATATTATTAAATGATATGTGCTGCAACAAGGTGTTCTTTTATTTGATTACAAGTTAATATAGATATATATATTTTGTGGTGAATTCATATGTTCAATGTCTGATAGCTGGAGACCAATATTTTCAGCAACTGTAGCAGAAACGCTCTGAAGAGACTAAATTGTATTAATTGATGTACCAACAATAATAAGGACATCAACAGAATGGTGGCCAGTATGCGGTGCTAACAGAAAACGATGCTGAAATATGCACTATATTCGATATTCGAGACTTTTCGAACAACAAGACATTCTAAAAAACCACATGGCATATTTTGTGAGTATACCGGTTTTTGAATATTTCAAAACTGAAGTCTGAGTCTATTAATTTAAATCCATAACAACATAATCTGAATGAGCAACATACTAGATCTCAGAATATATAAAATTTGTCCACCGATGACAAAAATAACATTATTATAAAATTCGATAAAAAAATCGAATAAAGTGACTATATATAGGTCATTATTTTACATTATTGCTGCAACCGGAAAAAGTTCGTTACCACATGTTGTCAACAATGAACCTAAACTATATATTGAAGTCTGATGTGACATTTTCTATATGTTGAAGTCTGATGTGACAGATCCTATATGTTGAAGTCTGATGTGACATTTTCTATATGTTGAAATCTAATGTGACATGTCTTACATGTTGAAGTCCGATGTGCTTACCGAATATAAATAAATAACAATAAAAACTTTAAATAATTAAATAATTAATGTGTATACCAAAGACATTTGACATTAATATTAATAGTGGTATACATTTTTTTTACTTGTGTTATTTCTAAACTTGGATTACACCATACTGAAGTGAAAACTTGATGCAACTCAAACTATAAACAGTGTAAACATTCTTTGGATTATTAATTATACTGAATTAACTACTCTGGATGTTACATTCAAGTGATTTCATACAATGAGGAATATGTGTATTCATTTGGATTATTAGTTAGTCTTATTAATCTTAATAATTTCTTTTCTCACATTTTTCTGAATGATTAATTCTGATTCTAATTAATTATTATACATATTCATTATTTGTATGATTATATATATATATATATATATATATATATATATATATATATATATATATATATATGTATAAGGGGCTTGGTTGGAGGTAGTTTCTAAATAAATCTCTTGTCTATTCTTATTCTGTCTATAATCTATTTCTGTTTCTTAAAAGAGATTAATTAGAAATTATTCTTTGTTAGGGTTATTTCTGTTAGTTGTCTTGACTTTGTTTGTTTTGTTAGAAATTATTAAAGTAAAATTACTATAGTCTTGTCAATGATATACATGTTGTGATTCTTTGTCAAAAAATCCTCTTTCTTGTGGTCCAAGCAGCATTAGTGTGTTTAAATATTGTAATTGTGTTTTTCTATTCTTACTTGATATAATTTTTTTTTTCTTTTTGAAATATCATTGATATTGCTAGTTTTTGAGATATTCAATATGATCTCTGAGTATTATTGTCTATGGTAAAAAGAATAACAATAATAAGTTCTTTACCAATATAATAATAATATGAATAATCAATAGTACAACTTTATGATTTAAGTAGTGCCCAAATACATGTAACTTAAATAAACAATATAATAATTGATATATAATACATGTAACTACAATATATACACAATATAACAAATGACATTGCCTAAATAAAAATAATATTGTGCTTTGCAGTGCTAATAAAATAGTATTGTTTAAGATTGATATTGCAATAAATATTAATAGAATACTTGCTAATTGATATTGCAATAAATAAACATGGAATACTTGCTTATAATAACATTAGTCTCATTGTTATGTGCTATCATTTCTGCTAATGGTATTGTGTGCTACCATTAATGATAATAATATTGTATGTTGCTTTGCGGACAACAATAGTTGCAACCTATGTAGTAATAATAAGAAATAATAAGTCATAATAGCAAAAGTGACTTGGCATAGCTAGTATTTGTTGCATTCAACTCTTCTATAAAATTACTAATAATAATAAAATAAACAAACCATAATAGAAAATGTGTCTTGGCATAGCTAATATTTGTTGACATTCTAGCATCTTGCATCTAGTATCATAAGCATCTTACTTTAGCATAGGATTATAAGAGTGCTGTATTATAAAATAGTGCCTTATAAAAATTGTACTGTACTATAGGATCATAAATCTTGACATTCACAATAAATAATAATGGATTCAAAGATTCAATTACTTTATGATGAGGCTAAATTGTTAGCAAAAGAATATGATATTACTGATAAAAAAGGAATATCAGGAATTTGTTGAAAATAAAGTTAAGCAATTGAAAAAAGAATTAGCAGATAAAGAAAGAGCTGAGCGAGCAGAATTAAGGGCTCATGAAATTAAACAAAGAGAACTAGAATTGAATACAGAAAAAGAATTAAAAGAATTAGACAATCAATTAAAAGAAAAAGAACTACAATTGAATAAAGAAACAGAAATTCAGTTAAAAGAAACTCAATTAAAATTAGACCATGAACTGGAATTGGCTAAATTACAAAGTACTAAAGTTGATCAAACAAATAATGTAAAATCTAAACATGGTGTAAGATTTAAAATGCCTCCTTTTGATGGAAAAGAGATAATTGTAGATTTTCTAAATCTCTTTGAAGCAACTTGTAAAGGATATGGGATTCCCATTTCAGAATATTACATTCACCTTATCCCACAATTGAAAGACAAGAGTAGGGAAGCTCTATCGCATATTGATAAAGAAATAACTGATTATGCCATTATCAAAGAACAGTTAATTAAATTCTTTATTCACTCTGAGGATTACTATAGACAAAAGTTTCATAATTTTATCTTAACAGATAAGATAGAACCTAGAGCTTTTGTGTCTGAAGTGAAAACATTTTTACTTACATGGTTAGATACCAAAAATCCTAATGAAATTATAGAAATCATGGTTGTTGATAAAGTATTAGAACAAGCTTCTAAAACATTGTTTACTCACATTATGGAAAGAAAAGTAAAGACAGTTGAAAGTTTGATAGATGCCATCTCAAATTTTAAAGATAGTCACCCTAATGAAGAACTGACTAAACAAAATCAAACATTAAATACAATTCAGCATAGAAGAAGAAGTTATTCACCGCCTAGATCAAGGCATAATCAATTTGTCAATAAAAAAAAGTTTGGTAATCAGCCAAAATCTAATAATTACAGATGTTTTTTTTTGAAATGGTACAAACCATTCATCAGAATATTGTTACAGGAATAACAATGCAAGAGGTAGGAATTTCAATTCAAACTTCAATAGATCAAATGTTGATCATCGAAATTTTTCAAATCAGAATTTTTCTAATTTTGATAATAGAAATTTGCCAAATCATAATTTTTCCAGTAACAATGTGCCAAATCAAAAATTTGGAAGGCAAGATTTTCCTAATACTCAAAATAGACCTCAATCAAATTTTTAAAATAGAAGAAATAGATGAAAACCAAACAATTCCACATCTCAAACAAATAATGTAATATTTGAAAATAGGGGTCAATTAATACTTTTTTCCTGCTTATGTGGAAGGTAGGAATACTTACTGTCTAAGGGACACCGGAAGCAGTATAATATGCGTAGATGAAAGTATCATTCCAAATCAGAAACCCACCAATATTATAAGAGTGGATACTATAAAACTTGGAAATGGTTCCACTGTAAATTGTCCAGTCACTATAATAGAGATTCATTGTCCTTGGCTTACAGGAAAAACAGAGGCAGCCATTTTAAAAAACTGTGTTTCACCTCTGATTATTGGTAATGCTTTCAATGTCAAACATGATAATAATTTTGACATTTTTCAAAATAGATGAATGAAAAATCCAATGATTTAAATTGGAAACCTGTTCTATTGCAAAATGAAAAGTTAGTAGATTTACCAGAACAAGAATTTTACCCTGCTCTACAAACTTTTAATTTTTTACAAACAATAGGAAAATCAGAAAATAATATACTCCATGAGACACCTAATATTGACTTAACCATAAATAATGAAAAGGATAATCCTATTCCAAAATGGAATGGAACAGAAAAACTAGAACAATATGTAAACAAATTTGAAAATCAATGTGAAATAAACAATATACCAAAAGAATTACATGCTATTTCACTATGTAAACATTTAGAAGGTCATAAAAAAATATTCAACATTGCTAAAAATCAAATGTCTGATTTTTCTAAAATGAAGACTGAGATATTAGCATACATTGATAGTCCTCATAAAAAGGAAACTCAGATGAAGAAAACAGAAAATATCAGTTTAATAAACATGCCTTTTGATGAGCAAACTCTCAAAAGAGAACAGAAAGAAGATCAATACATAATTAAAATGGTATCAAAAATTCAAAAAGGACATTCTAAAAATAAAAACATGGAAATAATAAATGGTATTCTTTGTAGAAAAGATAATAAATTAGATGTAACTCAAATAGTTATACCTAAATCACTAACTGTCAAAGTTATGCAAATTTCGCACAACAATGCATTGTCAGGTCATTTGAGTAGTAAGAAAACATGTTGTAAAGTTAAAAAGAATTTTTGGCGGCCAAAAATAGAAAAAGATTTGAAAACTTTTATTAAAAACTGTACTACCTATCTTAAACATATTAAGAAAGATTTTAAACATAAGGCTCCATTACAAATGACTGATACAATAGATAAACCTTTTTATAAAATTGCAGTTGACACAATTGGTACTGGGAATACTATGGAATGGAAAGGACCTTTTGAAGTTATATATAAGTTATCTGATGTAACTTACAAAGTTAACATTAATGACAAAGAAAAACAATAATAAGTTCTTTACCAATATAATAATAATATGAATAATCAATAGTACAACTTTATGATTTAAGTAGTGCCCAAATACATGTAACTTAAATAAACAATATAATAATTGATATATAATACATGTAACTACAATATATACACAATATAACAAATGACATAGCCTAAATAAAAATAATATTGTGCTTTGCAGTGCTAATAAAATAGTATTGTTTAATATTGATATTGCAATAAATAATAATAGAATACTTGCTAATTGATATTGCAATAAATAAACATGGAATACTTGCTTATAATAACATTAGTCTAATTGTTATGTGCTATCATTTCTGCTAATGGTATTGTGTGCTACCATTAATGATAATGATATTGTATGTTGCTTTGCGGACAATAATAGTTGCAACCTATGTAGTAATAATAAGAAATAATAAGTCATAATAGCAAAAGTGTCTTGGCATAGCTAATATTTGTTGACATTCTAGCATCTTGCATCTAGTATCATAAGCATCTTACTTTAGCATAGGATTATAAGAGTGCTGTATTATAAAATAGTGCCTTATAAAAATTGTACTGTACTATAGGATCATAAATCTTGACATTCACAATAAATAATAATGGATTCAAAGATTCAATTACTTTATGATGAGGCTAAATTGTTAGCAAAAGAATATGATATTACTGATAAAAAAGGAATATCAGGAATTTGTTGAAAATAAAGTTAAGCAATTGAAAAAAGAATTAGCAGATAAAGAAAGAGCTGAGCGAGCAGAATTAAGGGCTCATGAAATTAAACAAAGAGAACTAGAATTGAATAAAGAAAAAGAATTAAAAGAATTAGACAATCAATTAAAAGAAAAAGAACTACAATTGAATAAAGAAACAGAAATTCAGTTAAAAGAAACTCAATTAAAATTAGACCATGAACTGGAATTGGCTAAATTACAAAGTACTAAAGTTGATCAAACAAATAATGTAAAATCTAAACATGGTGTAAGATTTAAAATGCCTCCTTTTGATGGAAAAGAGATAATTGTAGATTTTCTAAATCTCTTTGAAGCAACTTGTAAAGGATATGGGATTCCCATTTCAGAATATTACATTCACCTTATCCCACAATTGAAAGACAAGAGTAGGGAAGCTCTATCGCATATTGATAAAGAAATAACTGATTATGCCATTATCAAAGAACAGTTAATTAAATTCTTTATTCACTCTGAGGATTACTATAGACAAAAGTTTCATAATTTTATCTTAACAGATAAGATAGAACCTAGAGCTTTTGTGTCTGAAGTGAAAACATTTTTACTTACATGGTTAGATACCAAAAATCCTAATGAAATTATAGAAATCATGGTTGTTGATAAAGTATTAGAACAAGCTTCTAAAACATTGTTTACTCACATTATGGAAAGAAAAGTAAAGACAGTTGAAAGTTTGATAGATGCCATCTCAAATTTTAAAGATAGTCACCCTAATGAAGAACTGACTAAACAAAATCAAACATTAAATACAATTCAGCATAGAAGAAGAAGTTATTCACCGCCTAGATCAAGGCATAATCAATTTGTCAATAAAAAAAAGTTTGGTAATCAGCCAAAATCTAATAATTACAGATGTATTTTTTGCAATGGTACAAACCATTCATCAGAATATTGTTACAGGAATAACAATGCAAGAGGTAGGAATTTCAATTCAAACTTCAATAGATCAAATGTTGATCATAGAAATTTTTCAAATCAGAATTTTTCTAATTTTGATAATAGAAATTTGCCAAATCAGAATTTTTCCAATAACAATATGCCAAATCAAAATTTTGGAAGGCAAGATTTTCCTAATACTCAAAATAGACCTCAATCAAATTTTCAAAATAGAAGAAATAGATGAAAACCAAACAATTCCACATCTCAAACAAATAATGTAATAATTGAAAATAGGGGTCAATTAATACTTTTTTCCTGCTTATGTGGAAGGTAGGAATACTTACTGTCTAAGGGACACCGGAAGCAGTATAATATGCGTAGATGAAAGTATCATTCCAAATCAGAAACCCACCAATATTATAAGAGTGGATACTATAAAACTTGGAAATGGTTCCACTGTAAATTGTCCAGTCACTATAATAGAGATTCATTGTCCTTGGCTTACAGGAAAAACAGAGGCAGCCATTTTAAAAAACTGTGTTTCACCTCTGATTATTGGTAATGCTTTCAATGTCAAACATGATAATAATTTTGACATTTTTCAAAATAGATGAATGAAAAATCCAATGATTTAAATTGGAAACCTGTTCTATTGCAAAATGAAAAGTTAGTAGATTTACCAGAACAAGAATTTTACCCTGCTCTACAAACTTTTAATTTTTTACAAACAATAGGAAAATCAGAAAATAATATACTCCATGAGACACCTAATATTGACTTAACCATAAATAATGAAAAGGATAATCCTATTCCAAAATGGAATGGAACAGAAAAACTAGAACAATATGTAAACAAATTTGAAAATCAATGTGAAATAAACAATATACCAAAAGAATTACATGCTATTTCACTATGTAAACATTTAGAAGGTCATAAAAAAATATTCAACATTGCTAAAAATCAAATGTCTGATTTTTCTAAAATGAAGACTGAGATATTAGCATACATTGATAGTCCTCATAAAAAGGAAACTCAGATGAAGAAAACAGAAAATATCAGTTTAATAAACATGCCTTTTGATGAGCAAACTCTCAAAAGAGAACAGAAAGAAGATCAATACATAATTAAAATGGTATCAAAAATTCAAAAAGGACATTCTAAAAATAAAAACATGGAAATAATAAATGGTATTCTTTGTAGAAAAGATAATAAATTAGATGTAACTCAAATAGTTATACCTAAATCACTAACTGTCAAAGTTATGCAAATTTCGCACAACAATGCATTGTCAGGTCATTTGAGTAGTAAGAAAACATGTTGTAAAGTTAAAAAGAATTTTTGGCGGCCAAAAATAGAAAAAGATTTGAAAACTTTTATTAAAAACTGTACTACCTATCTTAAACATATTAAGAAAGATTTTAAACATAAGGCTCCATTACAAATGACTGATACAATAGATAAACCTTTTTATAAAATTGCAGTTGACACAATTGGTACTGGGAATACTATGGAATGGAAAGGACCTTTTGAAGTTATATATAAGTTATCTGATGTAACTTACAAAGTTAACATTAATGACAAAGAAAAACAATAATAAGTTCTTTACCAATATAATAATAATATGAATAATCAATAGTACAACTTTATGATTTAAGTAGTGCCCAAATACATGTAACTTAAATAAACAATATAATAATTGATATATAATACATGTAACTACAATATATACACAATATAACAAATGACATAGCCTAAATAAAAATAATATTGTGCTTTGCAGTGCTAATAAAATAGTATTGTTTAATATTGATATTGCAATAAATAATAATAGAATACTTGCTAATTGATATTGCAATAAATAAACATGGAATACTTGCTTATAATAACATTAGTCTAATTGTTATGTGCTATCATTTCTGCTAATGGTATTGTGTGCTACCATTAATGATAATGATATTGTATGTTGCTTTGCGGACAATAATAGTTGCAACCTATGTAGTAATAATAAGAAATAATAAGTCATAATAGCAAAAGTGTCTTGGCATAGCTAATATTTGTTGACATTCTAGCATCTTGCATCTAGTATCATAAGCATCTTACTTTAGCATAGGATTATAAGAGTGCTGTATTTTAAAATAGTGCCTTATAAAAATTGTACTGTACTATAGGATCATAAATCTTGACATTCACAATAAATAATAATGGATTCAAAGATTCAATTACTTTATGATGAGGCTAAATTGTTAGCAAAAGAATATGATATTACTGATAAAAAAGGAATATCAGGAATTTGTTGAAAATAAAGTTAAGCAATTGAAAAAAGAATTAGCAGATAAAGAAAGAGCTGAGCGAGCAGAATTAAGGGCTCATGAAATTAAACAAAGAGAACTAGAATTGAATAAAGAAAAAGAATTAAAAGAATTAGACAATCAATTAAAAGAAAAAGAACTACAATTGAATAAAGAAACAGAAATTCAGTTAAAAGAAACTCAATTAAAATTAGACCATGAACTGGAATTGGCTAAATTACAAAGTACTAAAGTTGATCAAACAAATAATGTAAAATCTAAACATGGTGTAAGATTTAAAATGCCTCCTTTTGATGGAAAAGAGATAATTGTAGATTTTCTAAATCTCTTTGAAGCAACTTGTAAAGGATATGGGATTCCCATTTCAGAATATTACATTCACCTTATCCCACAATTGAAAGACAAGAGTAGGGAAGCTCTATCGCATATTGATAAAGAAATAACTGATTATGCCATTATCAAAGAACAGTTAATTAAATTCTTTATTCACTCTGAGGATTACTATAGACAAAAGTTTCATAATTTTATCTTAACAGATAAGATAGAACCTAGAGCTTTTGTGTCTGAAGTGAAAACATTTTTACTTACATGGTTAGATACCAAAAATCCTAATGAAATTATAGAAATCATGGTTGTTGATAAAGTATTAGAACAAGCTTCTAAAACATTGTTTACTCACATTATGGAAAGAAAAGTAAAGACAGTTGAAAGTTTGATAGATGCCATCTCAAATTTTAAAGATAGTCACCCTAATGAAGAACTGACTAAACAAAATCAAACATTAAATACAATTCAGCATAGAAGAAGAAGTTATTCACCGCCTAGATCAAGGCATAATCAATTTGTCAATAAAAAAAAGTTTGGTAATCAGCCAAAATCTAATAATTACAGATGTATTTTTTGCAATGGTACAAACCATTCATCAGAATATTGTTACAGGAATAACAATGCAAGAGGTAGGAATTTCAATTCAAACTTCAATAGATCAAATGTTGATCATAGAAATTTTTCAAATCAGAATTTTTCTAATTTTGATAATAGAAATTTGCCAAATCAGAATTTTTCCAATAACAATATGCCAAATCAAAATTTTGGAAGGCAAGATTTTCCTAATACTCAAAATAGACCTCAATCAAATTTTCAAAATAGAAGAAATAGATGAAAACCAAACAATTCCACATCTCAAACAAATAATGTAATATTTGAAAATAGGGGTCAATTAATACTTTTTTCCTGCTTATGTGGAAGGTAGGAATACTTACTGTCTAAGGGACACCGGAAGCAGTATAATATGCGTAGATGAAAGTATCATTCCAAATCAGAAACCCACCAATATTATAAGAGTGGATACTATAAAACTTGGAAATGGTTCCACTGTAAATTGTCCAGTCACTATAATAGAGATTCATTGTCCTTGGCTCACAGGAAAAACAGAGGCAGCCATTTTAAAAAACTGTGTTTCACCTCTGATTATTGGTAATGCTTTCAATGTCAAACATGATAATAATTTTGACATTTTTCAAAATAGATGAATGAAAAATCCAATGATTTAAATTGGAAACCTGTTCTATTGCAAAATGAAAAGTTAGTAGATTTACCAGAACAAGAATTTTACCCTGCTCTACAAACTTTTAATTTTTTACAAACAATAGGAAAATCAGAAAATAATATACTCCATGAGACACCTAATATTGACTTAACCATAAATAATGAAAAGGATAATCCTATTCCAAAATGGAATGGAACAGAAAAACTAGAACAATATGTAAACAAATTTGAAAATCAATGTGAAATAAACAATATACCAAAAGAATTACATGCTATTTCACTATGTAAACATTTAGAAGGTCATAAAAAAATATTCAACATTGCTAAAAATCAAATGTCTGATTTTTCTAAAATGAAGACTGAGATATTAGCATACATTGATAGTCCTCATAAAAAGGAAACTCAGATGAAGAAAACAGAAAATATCAGTTTAATAAACATGCCTTTTGATGAGCAAACTCTCAAAAGAGAACAGAAAGAAGATCAATACATAATTAAAATGGTATCAAAAATTCAAAAAGGACGTTCTAAAAATAAAAACATGGAAATAATAAATGGTATTCTTTGTAGAAAAGATAATAAATTAGATGTAACTCAAATAGTTATACCTAAATCACTAACTGTCAAAGTTATGCAAATTTCGCACAACAATGCATTGTCAGGTCATTTGAGTAGTAAGAAAACATGTTGTAAAGTTAAAAAGAATTTTTGGCGGCCAAAAATAGAAAAAGATTTGAAAACTTTTATTAAAAACTGTACTACCTATCTTAAACATATTAAGAAAGATTTTAAACATAAGGCTCCATTACAAATGACTGATACAATAGATAAACCTTTTTATAAAATTGCAGTTGACACAATTGGTACTGGGAATACTATGGAATGGAAAGGACCTTTTGAAGTTATATATAAGTTATCTGATGTAACTTACAAAGTTAACATTAATGACAAAGAAAAACAATAATAAGTTCTTTACCAATATAATAATAATATGAATAATCAATAGTACAACTTTATGATTTAAGTAGTGCCCAAATACATGTAACTTAAATAAACAATATAATAATTGATATATAATACATGTAACTACAATATATACACAATATAACAAATGACATAGCCTAAATAAAAATAATATTGTGCTTTGCAGTGCTAATAAAATAGTATTGTTTAATATTGATATTGCAATAAATAATAATAGAATACTTGCTAATTGATATTGCAATAAATAAACATGGAATACTTGCTTATAATAACATTAGTCTAATTGTTATGTGCTATCATTTCTGCTAATGGTATTGTGTGCTACCATTAATGATAATGATATTGTATGTTGCTTTGCGGACAATAATAGTTGCAACCTATGTAGTAATAATAAGAAATAATAAGTCATAATAGCAAAAGTGTCTTGGCATAGCTAATATTTGTTGACATTCTAGCATCTTGCATCTAGTATCATAAGCATCTTACTTTAGCATAGGATTATAAGAGTGCTGTATTATAAAATAGTGCCTTATAAAAATTGTACTGTACTATAGGATCATAAATCTTGACATTCACAATAAATAATAATGGATTCAAAGATTCAATTACTTTATGATGAGGCTAAATTGTTAGCAAAAGAATATGATATTACTGATAAAAAAGGAATATCAGGAATTTGTTGAAAATAAAGTTAAGCAATTGAAAAAAGAATTAGCAGATAAAGAAAGAGATGAGCGAGCAGAATTAAGGGCTCATGAAATTAAACAAAGAGAACTAGAATTGAATAAAGAAAAAGAATTAAAAGAATTAGACAATCAATTAAAAGAAAAAGAACTACAATTGAATAAAGAAACAGAAATTCAGTTAAAAGAAACTCAATTAAAATTAGACCATGAACTGGAATTGGCTAAATTACAAAGTACTAAAGTTGATCAAACAAATAATGTAAAATCTAAACATGGTGTAAGATTTAAAATGCCTCCTTTTGATGGAAAAGAGATAATTGTAGATTTTCTAAATCTCTTTGAAGCAACTTGTAAAGGATATGGGATTCCCATTTCAGAATATTACATTCACCTTATCCCACAATTGAAAGACAAGAGTAGGGAAGCTCTATCGCATATTGATAAAGAAATAACTGATTATGCCATTATCAAAGAACAGTTAATTAAATTCTTTATTCACTCTGAGGATTACTATAGACAAAAGTTTCATAATTTTATCTTAACAGATAAGATAGAACCTAGAGCTTTTGTGTCTGAAGTGAAAACATTTTTACTTACATGGTTAGATACCAAAAATCCTAATGAAATTATAG
The DNA here is from genome assembly GCA_949126835.1 of Anisus vortex. Lineage (NCBI taxonomy): Eukaryota > Metazoa > Mollusca > Gastropoda > Planorbidae > Anisus > Anisus vortex. The sequence continues at coordinate 30,894,594 of OX421506.1, forward strand.
AAATCATGGTTGTTGATAAAGTATTAGAACAAGCTTCTAAAACATTGTTTACTCACATTATGGAAAGAAAAGTAAAGACAGTTGAAAGTTTGATAGATGCCATCTCAAATTTTAAAGATAGTCACCCTAATGAAGAACTGACTAAACAAAATCAAACATTAAATACAATTCAGCATAGAAGAAGAAGTTATTCACCGCCTAGATCAAGGCATAATCAATTTGTCAATAAAAAAAAGTTTGGTAATCAGCCAAAATCTAATAATTACAGATGTATTTTTTGCAATGGTACAAACCATTCATCAGAATATTGTTACAGGAATAACAATGCAAGAGGTAGGAATTTCAATTCAAACTTCAATAGATCAAATGTTGATCATAGAAATTTTTCAAATCAGAATTTTTCTAATTTTGATAATAGAAATTTGCCAAATCAGAATTTTTCCAATAACAATGTGCCAAATCAAAATTTTGGAAGGCAAGATTTTCCTAATACTCAAAATAGACCTCAATCAAATTTTCAAAATAGAAGAAATAGATGAAAACCAAACAATTCCACATCTCAAACAAATAATGTAATATTTAAAAATAGGGGTCAATTAATACTTTTTTTCCTGCTTATGTGGAAGGTAGGAATACTTACTGTCTCAGGGACACCGGAAGCAGTATAATATGCGTAGATGAAAGTATCATTCCAAATCAGAAACCCACCAATATTATGAGAGTGGATACTATAAAACTTGGAAATGGTTCCACTGTAAATTGTCCTGTCACTATAATAGAGATTGATTGTCCTTTGCTTACAGGAAAAACAGAGGCAGCCATTTTAAAAAACTGTGTTTCACCTCTGATTATTGGTAATGCTTTCAATGTCAAATATGATAATAGTTTTGACATTTTTCAAAATGGATGAATGAAAAATCCAATGATTTAAATTTGAAACCTGTTCTATTGCAAAATGAAAAGTTAGTAGATTTACCAGAACAAGAATTTTACCCTGCTCTACAAACTTTTAATTTTTTACAAACAATAGGAAAATCAGAAAATAATATACTCCATGAGACAACTAATATTGACTTAACCATAAATAATGAAAAGGATAATCCTATTCCAAAATGGAATGGAACAGAAAAACTAGAACAATATGTAAACAAATTTGAAAATCAATGTGAAATAAACAATATACCAAAAGAATTACATGCTATTTCACTATGTAAACATTTAGAAGGTCATAAAAAAATATTCAACATTGCTAAAAATCAAATGTCTGATTTTTCTAAAATGAAGACTGAGATATTAGCATACATTGATAGTCCTCATAAAAAGGAAACTCAGATGAAGAAAACAGAAAATATCAGTTTAATAAACATGCCTTTTGATGAGCAAACTCTCAAAAGAGAACAGAAAGAAGATCAATACATAATTAAAATGGTATCAAAAATTCAAAAAGGACATTCTAAAAATAAAAACATGGAAATAATAAATGGTATTCTTTGTAGAAAAGATAATAAATTAGATGTAACTCAAATAGTTATACCTAAATCACTAACTGTCAAAGTTATGCAAATTTCGCACAACAATGCATTGTCAGGTCATTTGAGTAGTAAGAAAACATGTTGTAAAGTTAAAAAGAATTTTTGGTGGCCAAAAATAGAAAAAGATTTGAAAACTTTTATTAAAAACTGTACTACCTGTCTTAAACATATTAAGAAAGATTTTAAACATAAGGCTCCATTACAAATGACTGATACAATAGATAAACCTTTTTATAAAATTGCAGTTGACACAATTGGTACTGGGAATACTATGAAATGGAAAGGACCTTTTGAAATTATATATAAGTTATCTGATGTAACTTACAAAGTTAACATTAATGACAAAGAAAAAATTGTTCATTTAAACAATTTAAGAGCTTATGATGAAAACCAAATACTTGAAACTAAATCAGAAAATAAAAACAAAGTTATTGAAAATAAATCAAAAGATGATATAAGTAAATCAGAACATGCAAAAATAACTGTAAATAAATGTTGTGCAATTCTAAAAAGCTATAACAGAGAAAATAAAAGCAAAATAATTGAAATAGAAAATAAACCAGACAATGATATTAACAAATCTGAACACATAATAATAACATTCAATACATGCTGTGAAATTCTAAGGAATTTTAACAGAGAACTCAGGTATAATCAATAAAACTATACATAGGAATAACTAAATTTATGAAAGGGATATGATATTTTCAGTAACAGGTATAATGACATGATAACATTTTTTTTTCTTTGTAAAGAACAAACAATGTAAATATGGATACCGGTATATAATAATCTAATTGATGAAAATAATAATTATCAGTTGGAAATTTTTTATGTAGCCTATGAACAGTTTGGTAAGACTGTTAAGCACATAAATTTTGGGGCCTCTGAACAGTGAAACTGTTATGCCATTAATATGCCTATGTAAGTCTTTAAAATGAAGCTTTAGAGCAATTGAAATAAGAAAGATATAATAATAAAATACCTATGTAAGACTTTAAAGACAGAGCATTAGATGATAATATTGTATTGTATTCATATAAGACTAAAGATAGCATTGAAATCAATAAATAAATGATACATATAAGACTCACAAGAAGATGAGCAGTGTAATATAATTATATAATTGAAAGGAAGACTTGAATAACTTGTGTAAAATTTTATTGTAAACTAAGATGAAAGATAATTATGTTACATTGTAAGTAATGTTATTGAGAATATCAATCAATAATAATCAATAATAATCAATAATTATCAATAATAATCAATAATAATCAATAAGAATATCAATCCAAAATAACTATTGTGAAGATATATATATATAATAACCATTATAAAAATATCAATTGTAAAAAGATAAAACTGAGATTAGTGTTATATTAATCTTATTGTAAAAATAAAAAAAATAAAAGTTGTATGAAAATATTTTTTCATAGAATCTATATAGATTTTGTGAGATAAAGCAAAATATATTAATAGACAGTCTCGATAGCCTTCATAAGATATTAACTTAATATTTGTCGAAACACATCACTGACATACAGTAATTTATCTCAGTATTTCTGAAGTTGATTAGACAATACAAAAAGATAACTGTCTATGACTAAGTTATTAATATAACATTAGACATTATTCTTTTTGTCTTTTGATTATATTTATGCCTATGAATTTTTTCTTGTTTGTACATGTATTAAATGAATTTTTTGTATGTATTATTAAATGAATTATTATATGCATTAATTAACATTAAAATACTTAACATTAAGATAATTTTTTTTCAATTTTGTAAACATTTTTCGTGTAAAAAAAAATAAAAATACTAATAATGAATTATAATTTTTTCTATGTGTAGGGGGGGGGGTATGCTATGGAGCAAGTAATAATATAAGGGAAGTAACTCATGTAAGAATTATAAAACTAGGAATAAAACCCATATTTGTATATTAAAATAAAATAAAAACCTAGAGTCTTACTAAATATATCGGAAGTAGATAGTCACATGACTGACCATGCTCATTCTTTAGTGTCCCTCTCGATTTTGTAATGAACGCACGTATAAATATATAGACTCAGAGACAATTATTGAAATGTGTTATGTCGCTACTAAAACTACAATTATTTCATGGATGTAAAGTGTGAACTGTTAGTAATATTATTAAATGATATGTGCTGCAACAAGGCGTTCTTTTATTTGATTACAAGTTAATATAGATATATATATTTTGTGGTGAATTCATATGTTCAATGTCTGATAGCTGGAGACCAATATTTTCAGCAACTGTAGCAGAAACGCTCTGAAGAGACTAAATTGTATTAATTGATGTACCAAAAATAATAAGGACATCAACACCAGATATTAAACATCATAGACCAGCTTTACACTAAAACTCTACGCAAATAAATTTTACTTAATTTAATACATAGGCTAGGCCTAATTTCGGATTTTTCCAATTCTTTTCTTGAAAAAATGCATAAACAATATTTTGGTTGTATAACCCATTTCAATATCATAATATTGTATTAAAATGTTTAAAAACGTAATTTCCTTCAACATAGTATAAAGCATAACTTTCAAATCAGATTTATAAGTCATCATTTGTGAATTAAATATTAGTTTACACCCCTAATTTACTATCTTACACTAAGCTTATAATACTTATGTAAACTACCAGTAGGCACTTCGTTTAGTTATGATCATGATCATGATGATGATGTTATATATATATATATATATATATATATATATATATATATATATATATATATATATATATATATATATATATATATATGATCAACTTTCATCGTGGGGGTGCGTAACCAGATTTCTTCAGTCGTCCCAGTCTAAACTTTAATTCTTTTTAACTATTAGCTCCCTAGGTACTTTTTTAAGTGTCTAAAATATATTTAAAGAAACTACTATAATAACATTACAAAACCACAATGCCAGTAGTATGGTGTGTAGTCTTCGAAGCGGATTTGAGGAGTACGATTATACGCCTTAGTTGACCTTTGACCTTTGACCCGGAAGTGACCTAGTGATATTTGACTGGTCGTGACCTTTGACCTTTGACTCGGGAGTGACCTTTGACCCGACCAGAAGTCGTTGTACCGGAAGTGACGTTATCCAAGATGGCGTCTTGTCTTGTTGTTATACGACCGGCCGTGACCTAGTGACATTTTGACCTAGTGACCCTGCTCCTCAGTTGACCACGCTCCTCAGTTGAACCAAGATGGCGTTTTGTCGTGTTGTTTCACGAGGGTTTTTAATTAAGTGTAATACATTTCGTCAGCAGTTCTAAAATTATTTTTTCCCATTGTCTTACAATGATTGACACATGTCATATTATTTCTCCCATTGTTTTATAATGGTCTTTATAAGGTTCAGCGGTTCTAAAATTTTATAATTATTGAATAATAATTATTAATTGGTTACTTTTATTGCGTTCTTAATAATTTTCAATAGTAAAAGGCTTTTTTCAATAAGTTTATTGTGTTTTTTGCCCTAATTATCATCGTATAGTCGATAATTGTCTTGTAAGGGTCATTTTTACGTACTTGATACAGTAATTGTCTTAATTTATTCTTAACTAATTAACGAATTTTAATTTTTTATAAACATAATTAGCTTGTAAAGGGGCGTTTATTAATTACCAAGGGCCCTAATTATTACATTTTAACCAATAATTATCTAATAAGGGGCACATTTACTTACAAGGGTACTGTAATTTTCTTAATTGTATACTTGATTAATTAACTAATTATTATTTTTATAGCCATAACTATCATGTAAAAGGGTGTTTTTAATTACAAAGAGGCCGTAATTTCCACTAAATAGACCACGTTTTATGTACTTTTTACATTTTTACTTACTTGCGGGCAGTATTTTTTACTAACTGGACAATTGAACGCGGGTCGCTCGCAAAGCAGTCCGCTACATTAATCACTTAGCTAGCGAAGACACAGATCCGATGTGAAAAATTATATAGGCCTAGGCCTAAATAGGTCAGTGAAACAAACTCACGTGATTTCAAATTGATCAATTGGGATTCGTATGCGGACAAACAGTCTCATTTTATATATATAGATATATATATAGTCATAGTATTCCAAATAAAAATCTAACCTAGTTTCTTGTTTAGCTGAAACATTTCTCCATCTTTTTCCATTATTTCGAAATCTTTTACTTTGATTTCATCATTTTTTGCTTTCATTTTATCATCTTTTGCATTGATTTCGACATCTTTTGCTTTAAGTTCATCATTTTTCGCTTATATTTCTTCATCTTTAGCTATTATTATATGATCTTTTGCTTTTATTTCATCAACTTTTGCTTTGATTTCATAATTTTTTGCATTGATTTTGACATCTTTTGCATTGATTTCGACATCTTTTGTGTTAAGTTCATCATCTTTAGCTCTTATTTCAACATCTTTTCCTTTCATTTCATCATTTTTTGCTTTGATTTCATCATTTTTTGCTTTGATTTCAACATCCTTTGCTTTGATTTCATCATCTTTTTCTTTCATTTTATCGATAGTTTTACCTAAAATAAGAAATGACATCATAATAAACAACGGCATTTAAAATCTTTTACGAACAATTCATTACACCTTATACATACATATCTCTTTGTTCGATGATATGATGCCCATAACAATTATATTTCTCACATAGGCTCCATATTAAATAAGAGGGCGAGTCACAGCACTTAACTATAAGAAACCTTATTGTTTGGAGAATACAAAAAAAAAAAAACCTAGAAAACAACTTCCAGACGCAAGCTCCTTTCCAGAGGAAGACAAAGAAAACCATACTTGTTTTGGGCCGTGCCATTCACATTTACATCAAATATACTTTTGGGATGATACAACCCGTAAAAAATCCCCAATGCCCTTAGCCGTTAGAGCTTTAAGTCGGAAACTTAGAAACATAAAATAGTGCTAAAATCCGTATGAATGTGTACTACTTAAATTTTCCAAACTAACCAAAAAGCAATATTGCTGTATGCCCACCAAAACCGAAACCCTATATCAAAATGGAACATCTAACAAAAGGAAATCCTAGTGTTTGTCAGGCATTCACTGAAAAAGGAGAAGCAACTTGGAAAACCTGGTTGACAGAATGAATTAAAGACATAATTAAGAAAGTTAGTGTTGACAAGAACTTAAAGACGTCTGTGAACTTTAACTCGTAACGTCAAAAGTTTCATTCAAAACGTCACAGGAAATACAACAGAATTAAGTTTAAGGGGCACGGTTCTGTGTTCGAATCCGGGTAATTACTAGTAATGTATCCCGGGGCTGGAGGGTGTCCCTGAGTCTACCCAGCTCTGATGGATATCAGACATTACTTGTGGTAAAGTAAAGGCGACTGAGCATTACTGAGTCTTACTATAATTTGCTATAATATGTTTTCCCATCTAGAAATGTAATCCTTTACATTTATATTTATTATAATAATTAGGATATAAACAAAAATATTTACCAGTTGGCTTCAATATTTGAAGCGCATATTTGTAACTTGTTTCTAGTGATAGAAGGAAGTTGTTAAAAGAGTCGCCTGGTCCTGCATGCAGCAAAGCACTTAACATTATTTCATTTCTTTCAGTCTTTTTCTTAGTGATTTTTTCCTTATCGTCTAGAGTTAAAACTTTAGAGTGAAACAATTAATCCTCAATATCCAAAGCTTCAATATTCTCTTTCAAATAAACATAGTTTTCCTGAATACACTGAAAATCTTCAGGTTTTAATTTTCCTCTAGACATTTGCAAAACAAATTGCTTTATCTCTGCTCATGAAAAAAAGGTTAGCAAGCGGCTTAGATTAGCCTAATCATGGAAAAATTATAAAACATATTTGTATGCAATCTATAATTTATATCAACATTATTTTCGTTTATTATCAAAGTAAGCAAAATGATAAATTGCTTCCTGTACGAAATGCCAGATAATTTCGGGAATTTTTTATTTTTTTTAGTTCTCGTTGGCTTTGTTGTTTGGATTTATCAAATATATATTAATTTGTATTTTATTTTCAAGTTTGTGCTTATTTGATTAACCATTAACTAAATAAACAAACGTAAAAAAGGATGCTGTAAGGAATTACTATCTCTGTAATATATAAGATATATAATATTCATGCTTGAATTTCTTGAAAATAAAGCAGAAATAGGGGAAACCCGATATTATTTAATTTTTTACATGGACATTGTTATAAAGAAGTGTTATAGAATAAACATTAGAAGACTTCTTTTGGAAGTGAACATAAATACAAAGCCATAGATTATTTAACTTAATAAAGTTGGCAATAAACACCTTGATTCAGTCCATTAAATGCAACTACAAACGTCTTTTGACTATATATTATTTCTAATGTTATAATCTGGTTTAGGCTATATTTTTTTTTTATTTTACTTGCTTAGGACTTTTGGGTAGCTTAATTACCGACAACCTTGGCCGTTCTTATCTAAGTATGTTTAAAACATTATTTCTTGTTTTTTTTATGTATTTCGTTTTAAAATATATTAGCTGAAGGGCCATCCATAGATTACGTATGAAAAATAGTTATTCATAGCCCCTATTCGTTGCACTACGTACATATTAGCTTCCTTACACCCACTCCTTGTTTAAGCATAAAACAATGTTTTTTTTTAGTATTTACAATTCAGTTATATAAGTATTTAAAAGCTTAGGTTTTTTTATATCTTGTTTGTTCACGTAAAGAAAATCATTTCAAATATACAATTAAAACTTTAATTTTTATTGTCAAGAAAATGCATAAAATAATTGATGCAATATAAAAATATATTATGCAAAATAGAATCTTAACCTTCAAAGAACTGATATTTAAATCAATCTGACAAGGATATTTTTTTTTATAATGACCTAGTAATGATATGTATGCCGTTTAGTCTCTATCAATACTTCCAATAATATAAATTGTAAGACTTAGTAAACATTTAGTCTTAAGCCAATTATTGCTCTTGGCATAAATGTCGTTTGCTGTCATTTAAACAAATTGTGAACAACCAGCATACTATCAGCTGCATGACATACACGACATATAAACACGCGACACTTAAATACAGATACTTATAACCACACGTTAAAATATTCGTTTTGGGTGTTTTTATGATAAATTGTACTTTTTTTCTGCTAGTTATTCATAAGACAAACTTGTGTATACAGTTATAATAATGATTTATTTTCCTCTTATCTTGTTCTGGACTGACGCCATCATAGAATATATATTATGTAGACTTAAGTTGATCACCTTGGCCTGAAGTTGATTACTCGCTTCCCATCCCAAATCTACTGTTTCTGTCCAACAATTGACGATATATTTATCTCAAACATTACCGTAAGGTGTTTAAATATGTGTCATCTAAAGCTTCCCACCTAGAAATATCTATTTGAAGGATGTATATATAGCAAGGTGGGCGTTCATGGTTATTAGTATTAAGTAATTGGTTAATGTTTACAGTAATTAAATAAAATTGTGTTGTGTCTTGTTTTATTCGTAAAATTTGAAACTTAAGTTTTTCTTTTATTTAGTATGATTTTTTTTTTTTATTAAATTATATTTTAATTGAATAAGTATCGTCTTGTAATTTGTTTTTCATTCATGTTATAGAATTGTAGTGTTGAGTAAGTTTAATCGAAGCTAAATGTTTTTTCTAATTATGATCAAGTCTGTGTCATATTTAATATTATCATTTTATTTCGCGCAGCCCTTAGCTATCAGAAAATGCGTTTCTATTACACATAATAGTTCAGTTCTTCTGAAAGACTTCTATCTGCACTTATTTATTCCTTTTTTAAAACAATCAATTTTAGCTTAAGAACTTACCACTCTAAATGTCAGACATTAAAGTTGTTTTTATGTATCCATTACGCATACAATGATATGTTCTGGTCAAAATGCAAAAATAAAACCAACAACTTTAAAGTTTATGACATTAAAACATTATTGTTTTATTATGTTCAAAATTCAAGTTTACTTTAACGCCATGTATATTTATTACATTACAATATTTTAACAAAAGTTAATAACAAAAGATAAAATATTAATGCACAAAAGAAGCAAACATATGATGAACGAATACAGAAAGTAAAATATAACTAATTTTAAATACAAAAATGTTTAGTCAAAATTATTAATTAATTTCTTTTTTTTTTCTGTTTCTCTTTTGTTTATAGTAAAGCTCATTGTATTCTCCTTAAAATAACATTTATACAATTTCACATAAATATTCTCATTATTTGTTTTTAATGTACATACACATATTATATTTAACTCAGTTGTATAAATTGCTATTAAAATGATTTAAATCAAAATTTTCACATTTCTGAGGGGCATATTTCTTCCCTAAGACAACGTCTGCAACTTATTTGTGGAAAAAGAAAACTCTAAGCATACTAAAAGCGATAGCATGGATAAATAAAAAACGGGTCACCATTATTATTACTATCTGTACAAATTAAAGGAATTTTGTTGACTTTATAAATATCACAATTCCTACTCTGAAAATTTGAGATATACAATATCGAAAATAATTTAAAATATAGTCTAGTATACTAAATATTAAAATATTAGAAAAAGAGTGATACAAATGTATCATTTTGCAACACATATAGGAAAAGCCAACATTTTTCTCTGGTATCAAACTATGAATCACCTTCTTACTGATAATGTATTGACATGTGACACAATGAGTTTTGCAGTTTGACATCACTTGTTTACATTTTGTCTGTTAGAAAAATGGAACATGTAAGTAAACTTTATGTCAAGAAAAACAATAATTTAAAGCCTTTGAAAAAAACACCCATTCGCATATCATTTTATTCAACGTTTTCTTTTGAAATACTGTGCTGCATGAGGCTATAACTAATTGTTTAGTTGTGCTTATCTCCCTTTTGTAAACTGGTGGTCACATTCCTTTTGGTGACCCTAGGTGACCCTAGTCCTATTGACCATTCGGTGTGTAGTTTTTTTTTAGAGAGTAGAGTATATGGAAATACTGGTTAGGCTGTGTTTACTACTACATGTACTTGTGCTTTTTTTTAAAATCGTATTATCATTATGGACTTGTGTTAAGCTCGATGTTATGTGTGATGTTAAATTAAAAGTTATAGTTATTGTTTCTGGCGTCTTTTGTATTCATGGGCCTCATCTTCGGCGGAGTGTGGAATACACCGATACGCTTGTATCAAGAGCACACCGGTGGGCTAACGCATGGGGGACAGTCCCTGCTGCGAGTCCGATGTTTTGTTGCACCGCCAAGAGGCTCCAAGCCCAAGTGTGGAGGAGACATTGTTTGCAGCAATTCGCCTTAAACCCCGCCCTGTGCCTGGAAGTTCAGAACCATACTGTGGAAATTGTGCTACCGAGCGACAGTGTGGAGACCGTACAATATGTTACTCGGCACGCCTTATTGGAAATGTATGTGCCCCCCTCCCCGAACCACCCCTGAACATCATTACGACCTGAAAGCAAGGCTCCTCCCATTTATATTTTAGACCTTCATAGTATGGACATTCTTTGTGCAGTTATTGTGGTGTTTGTTTAGGCCTGGCAACTTGCATACAACAATACAACAAGAGGACCAAGACTAATGTCACCTTTCTTAAGAAAAAACAACAAACAAACAAATAATAATAATACAAAACAGTCAATAATCTACAACTAGTGGCTAGTACAATTGTATCATTCAAAGTACATACGTCAATAAAAAATATCAAGTAATACACGATTTCATATTACAGAGAATTTGTATTTTAACGTGATCATTGCAATAAAGCAATGTTACCAAAGTCCTATACATCCTTTACATGATGTAATCATACATGAGTAACGTTATTAGAAGGTTATTGTTCACAAAAATAATTATAATAACTCAATCCCCTTGATGAATGTTTGAAAGAAGAATTTAATTCTTGAACTAATGTACAGTATGAACAACTGCACTGGGTAAATCAAACAACACATAAAATCATCAACACTGGAATCAACAACAAAAGACCGTGCAAATCTATTTATATAGATTTTAGTACAGAAATAAACAAAAAAGGATTTTCCCGAAGCCTTCCGAATGCAAAACAAAAGCGTACTAGTAAGAATAAGAAACTTCTAGAAAGCATAAATGTATTACGTCATAAATATATCTCAATTAAAATAAATATACTCTCTACACCAAAATCAAAAGTTAAAAAAAAACTACACTAACTAGAAAGACAATCTTAAAGACAGTTTAGAGACTATTACTAATACGTATACACATATAACACATTAGAAAAGTGATTAAATAAAAAAGTCAATCACAAAAGAATTATACCATATAGAAATAAAATAATTATAAGCAGGAATAAAGAAACTGATAATAAAATGAGATGGATCATACTAAATCAAAATATTTGTACAGAACCTTTACATCCATTTTTATACAGCCATCCGAAGATTTACCCCATTACCTAACTGTCTTTAGGTCATGAATCAGTCCTATAAATAAAAATACAACTGAAAACCAAACAAAAACTATATTTTATAAAGAGAAAAACGCACCATCAAATCGAAGTTAAGACAATATCTATAGTGTTTATATTAATTGTTGTTATTCAGTAGCCATATGGAAATCTAATCGCTGCCATTCAATGAGTATGAAAAAAAGCGATAATATTAGGCACGTAATAAGCCATATACATAAAAAAAATATCATGACAACCTTTACACCGTAGTGATAATGCAATAACGTCAATAGTTTTTAAAAAGTATTGATTTCATTATTGAAAGAACGAAAAACGCAAAGTGAAATGTAAATAATAATAATAATGTTGTTTATATGTATTTTTCTTATGCATTATCATTATGGTGGTTTTACCTATTGCTACCACCCACAAAGAAATAAAAATAAAAAAAACTGAATATTAGCAGTAAACAAAGAAAGGCTCGAGCAAATCATGTAAGTTAACAAGGAATTAAACAACGCCCATCCTAAAGTGTGGATAAGGTTGCGAGGATTTGGCTGAAAAATTGAAAGGATTTGTTGCCCAGGGATTCACGTTTATGTACCAAGTTTCAGATCAATAAGATGAAGAAATGTGGTGCAATTAAATGTTCCAATTTCGGTGGATGGCGAGTTTGTGAGAAGTTAATATTAAAGATTTATTGAAATATTTGGATAAAGAAATGCATGTGTTTTTGTTGTTATTCTCATTGAATTTTTCAACAACAAAGAAAAAACAGACAAACAAACCCACATAATTAACTTACAAATACCTAATTATCATGCCCTAATAGGAATAATAATAATAAAAAACAAAATCGAAATGGAAATTGAACATCTTTTGGCATATTTTCTAGTAAAATTTTTATTTTTATTTTATATTGCATTAGAACAGCTTGCCACATAAACTTAACGATCTTGATACAAAATGGTCATATAAAAAGTGTTTATATCTTTAACTAATGTTTTTTCTCGTGTCCTTTCCACCCGAACATTTGCAAGTGAATTGTTGACATAGAACGCAATGAAAATGTTAAGGGCGATACATAGAGACAAGCGCTAGATAAATGATTATTACTACTATTATTATAAATGAAATACGCTTATAAAAGAAACAATATTCTACCTTAAAGGGTAAGTCCTGCCTGAAAATCAAATACGTAAATTATATATTTTCTGAAAGCTTATTTAAAAATAAGATTTATCAAATATTTTATTTATTTTTATTGTTTTGAAAAATGTGTTTAATTAATTAATAAATCGTGTAATTATTGATTGACCTAAAAAACGACCATGCAGTGACTTCCCTTCCTTGTGACGTCACAAGTGTCAGACAGGGTGAAGTCTTATTTTATAGCCTACTATTTGATTGCCGTAAACATTTTGTGCGAGAGGATTTTGTAAACATTCTTGCAGTCGAGAAGGGCTTTCAGAAGAAGAAATCTTGAATGCCTAAAGCATTCCGTCCATTCACAAGGATATCTGTTCCTTAAAAAGCAAAGTTAGGTGGCAAAACAATTACAATGCAGGCCTAAATCTAAGACTGATTCGGAAGCACCCTCAAACAAGACAGACGATCGGAGAAAAAAAAAAGCATAGGCCTACTCATAAGAGATTTGAAAAATGAATTATTATCAAAGGTAAATTTTTTAAAAATTCATAACACTCTTATTACTCTACTCTTTGGCTAAGCAACTACATTTAAAAAAAGTTAATAGACTTTTGACTTAGGCCTATACCTGCCTATGACCTATGTCCTATGTAAATGTTATGGCCTAGTCTATAACTATAGACTCACTATATTATAGTGTCTATAGAGTAGGCTATAGTAGGCCTATAGTATAATTATAGGCTTATAGGTATAGACTACTATAGATCTAACTACTACTATAAGTCTAAGTACTTTAAGTGGCTTTAGGCCTAGCCTATATTATAGATTATAGCCTATTAACCTATTATATAGTCATGCAGTAGCCTATATTAGACTACAGTCACAGACAATAAATGTAAAGGGCTTTATTATATGACCTATTAGTTTACAAAATCTATAGGCCTAAAGTTTACTTGTAATAAATTGTATCATAGCTAAAAACCCATGTTGTAGGCCATTTACTTTGTAGGCCTACATATATTACATTACAACCTATCTAACAATACTTTTTAAGGAGTACAAACTGGGATTAAAACATGCAAGTCTGTAGAAGTTCAGACCTGTGAGCCATAGCCGCAAGTCTTCAGTGACCTACACCAATAACTAAGTTCCAGATAAAGGTGAATATGAAGACGATGAATCTGATATTAGCGAAATGTATCTTATAAGATAGACATTTTAAATTAGTTTACTAATTAGTCTTATTAAATATCTGCAATATTTGTCATATTTAATTAATATTGCTAAACTTTGCTTTAATTTTAATCCTATTTAAGAACAAATATTTCATACACTGGCATTAGAAGTCTTGAAACATTTTGTTCAACATTGATATAATAATTCCTTTAAATAACTTTTTTTATCAGTGAAAACTAGGGCTGTGGAGTCGAAGAGTCGGAGGAAATTTAAAGTACCTGGAGTCGGAGTTGGAAGTACAAAAATTTTAAATTTTTCTTGGGGGAGCTACCATCTCCTACCAAGGGCGTCCCCAGGTGGCGAATAAGGAAATGGTCTTTATATATAGAGGTCAGCTGTGAATACTGAATAAGCTGCCGTGGACCAACTGGTTTGCTGCCATGGAGGGTAGGTGGGATATCCTGTGTTAAGAATACTCTTTTAAAAGTGCCTAATGCTCATAAATCCAAGGAAATGACTGCAAAAAAGTGAACAGAGGATGATCGACTGTTTTCCAAATGCACTACCTATTAATTATCAATCATGTTATTTTGTTTATACTGTGTTTAAAAATGTATATAATGCATGGGCATATTTGTTTAAATTAGCAACTATATTGAAAGCAATAAAGACATTTCATTCAAATTTAATCCTTTTATTTTATAACTGTTCAAAGAAATATACTAATACTTTAGAACTAAGCCTGTACAGCTTATTCTTTATCAATATCGGCCCATTTGAAACCAGTTAGTCTGCCTTCTGGATAGGCCAACATTATTTTGTTTAAAGCACAAGCAGGCAGCGGTGTGTGAATTTCATGACCAAGTATGCCAAAACACCAATAAACTGAGTTCCTGTAACTGTAAGCTGTGTATCACATTGTCCTGAAAAAAAAAAGAATAATTACTGTTTAGGTTTTAGTCAATACTTTTCATAATTCAGCTGTTTTTTTAACATATCACTATTTGATGTATTTTTATATAAATCACATATAGGCCTACAACTATATTTCTTAAAACCCTTCTTCGGTATATGAAATATTTTTATAGTATAGAGCAATTGATTCAATTAAACGTTGAAATGCAAAAAGTGTTTTTTTGGTTTGTTTCAAGCTTGAGCTTATATAGCCTGACTATAAATTGGGCTAATTTTCATTATTTTATCTAAAAACTGTTGCCAATGTAATCTTTTAATAATCAAGATCAAATACAATTAATCCTAAATAGCTTTAAACATTGAACAGATAGGTAATAATCACTGGTGGTAAAGATAAGAGGATTGATCACACCCTAAGAAGAGGACCAGGAAACAGCTAGCCCCTATTATGCCTGTTACGGCCGGTATTCCTATGTCAATAGTCTACCTTTACCGATATGTAGCTTTTTTTACAAGTATAATTATTAGTCCGTCACAATTCATAATAACTAGGCTACTTAGTAGCGTATTCATTCTAAACTAAATCGCACAAGTGAGCCTCCTATAGTCTATAGCCTATAGTATACCGGGTAGTCATACAGTCACAGTAATTAGGCCCTAATATAGTAGGCAATAGCTAGCATATACATATACTATTCATATTGCTTAAAAGTTCCGGTAGTAAAAGTGAATTTAAAAGTCGTTTTATGTAGACTAGTGTGAAGATTACCTACATAGGCCTATCTTTAACGTAAGTCAGAAACTAAAAAATTGATAAAGTCAAACCCTAAGGCTATGATGCTAAGGCTAAGCCTACTAAAGTGTCGAGAAACTGCATAGTCATAGTCTATAGTCTATGGCATAGACTATAGACCTAACCTAGTAGGACTGTAGGAGGCTAATCAAGTAGGCCAACTTACCATTTGATATTTCCGATGCGTGATCCATTTTTCTCGATTGATTGATATATGCTGAATTCAGCGTTAAAATTCCTTTCGTCCTCGTTGTCTGATAGATTTTTTTAATTGTTCAAACATGCAATACGTGTATGGTTCTACGTCGCGTGAAGCCATGTCGATTATAGCATAGTCGATTGATTGTAAACAAAAATCTTGGAAACTTGTGACGTCACTACCTGTTCGTAAGTTTCCGGCCCGTGGTCGACAGTTTCCGTAATTGGCAATGTAATTTAATTAAATTAACACATTTATCGTCCACTCTCAAAAGAAAGACTTGTATATTTGAAAATGATATTTCAAAGGATTTAATATGAAATTAAGTTACTATTAAGGCAGGACTTACCCTTTAATAATGTCTTAATTTTTATTATATACATTTGAGCTACACACTTTTACATGTGTTGTATATAGTATACAAAAATCATAACTTTCCCAAACAAGTTGACATTTTCAATATTTCTTTCTCGTAATCAAACTATGAATTACTTTGCCACTGACGATGTAATTACACTTGACAGATGTCATTTTGCAGATTGATATCACATGATTACTTTGTATCTGTTAAATAAAGAGAAAATATTAGAAAAATAATGTTTAATAAAACGATATTTTAATTTTAATTTAAAAAAAAAAACAACTATGCAGATCATTACATAGAACTTTCTATTTTAAAAGTACATATAATTAAATATATATACATCCTCATGGCATGCGTCTCAGATAACCTCTGCTAACCAAACTCCACCGCCTGGAGTTTGGTGGATCATATTTCAACTAACAAGAGAAGATTGAAGGCGGGCCACTGGCGCCTTAAAACAAGTAGCTTTACGTAGAAGGAACTTGTAAGCCTTCTGTTGGTGGCTAATTAAGAAAGGGAAACTCCGATCACATGTTAAGGGAGAGGCAACGGGCCTCAACCTTGACGGCGTTATTTCTCTGGCCACCTCTGTAACGCACATGGTCACTTGCTGTAGAAGTTTAGCTGTTACTCTGAAATCAACATCGGTGTTGAGAGATAGGTCCTGCTGCCTGGTCAAGAGATGACTTTTCTAATACTTCGCCCGGATTAACGTAGCTTCTTCTTCTACTATCTTTGCAGATAACAGAAGCCACCCTTGCAATAAGATAAGAAGATAAAAATGGGCATTTCTTATAGCGCCTCTATCCATGCTATTAAATCAGCATGCTCAGTGCGCTCTTGGTGTGATTTGCAATGGCAGATGGACTAGCCAAAGAGAAATTTTAATGTCTTTAAGTTCTTTTTAAAAGATTCTCTTGTCCCAGATTCTCTCAGTGTCTGAGATAGACTGTCCCATAGCGAAGGCGCCACTGAATCAAATGAGCGCACTACTAGGTTCTTCTTTCTGTGTCCATCCAAACTAGGAGTTTTGAGGAGTGACTGTGTTGAAGAGCACAGTTCCCTAGATAAAAGAGCTTTGAGAATAGAGCCAGAAAAGCAAAAGGCATAGACCCAATAAATTAAAACCATCGTCCCTTGAGAAGGGACGGATGCCATAAATAATTCCTTCGTTAATGTTGTTGAAGACTTACATCAATTAGTCATTGAAAGTACTGGTTCTTCATTTTATCCGCACTCAACATATGCAAATGTTAAGTTATATAAATTATATTTTGTAACAAAACATTTATATAAAGCTAAAGCTCAGAACAATGTCATGCATTGTAAATAATCTATTTTTAATTACCTGAATTTTATTTACTTCTATAAATAGTTCTTGTATTCTTTCCAGAAAACTTCAAATTCTGAATAGAAAAGAATCGTTCTGATATAGTGAAAGATATTATAAACTTTTGTTTATTTTTAACTTAATTTTTCAAAAGACATAGCAGTTATAATATAGAAAAAGATATAATATGATAACGAAAATGTCTACATTTGTCATAATAAAATACCTAGATTATGTATTCGCTATAAAAGCAACAATAGACTTGGGTTATTTTAATCTCTAAATAATTAATGCTATTTAAAGATTGTTTCCAATTAGTATTTAGTAGTTACATTCAGTGCCCTCACATAAGGGGGGGAGTGGTCAGAGGGGGGCATATGCCCGGGGGCGACACTTCCAGGGAGGCGGCAAATGTAGCTTAAATATAGCAAACAAGCTACATTGCCCGGAGTTGCTCGGGTGAAAAAAAACAAGACTGTATAAGGTGCAAATAAAAATGTTATAAATTACAATTAAAAGAAAGATATAAAAAATATCTTGAAGCCGGCTGGTCCAGCGGTTAGTTCACCGGACTGTCAACCAAAAACCAACTGAATCGTCGCGGGTTTTACCCCCGCCACCGACGGATCCCTGTCGCCCTGTTTTGGGCCTGTAAACGTATTTGCGCCAGCAGGCAGCAGTGTGTTTACAGCGCAAAGAACTGTTCCTAACGGGATATGCGCTATATAAGTCTTATATTTAATTTTAATATAATAATTAAATTATAATATTTGTTTACTGAAGACTTTTAGGAAAGTAATTTAAAATAAATATTGTAATCGGGTAAAAAAATAGGCAAGTAGGCCTACTTTTAGTAAAGAAAAATTCTCGTGATTTCAAAGGTTCTTCTTCTTATAAGTTTACAGACGTTCCTTCTAGATAGAAGATTATTACGTCGACTGGCGACAGGGATCCGTCGGTGGCAGGGATAGAATCTGCGACGTGTCAGTTGGTTTTTTGGTTGACAGTCCGTTGAGCTAACCGCTGGACCAGCCGGCTTCACCAAATTGACCAATGGGTATTCGTATGCGTACAAACACTCTCTTTATATATATATATATATATATATATATATATATATATATATATATATAGCACTAAATAAGCAGTCAGTTACAGTATGCAAGGGGGCGGCGCTGAAACGTTTGCCCTGGGGCGCTACATAACCTTGTGAAGGCTCTGGTTACATTGTATTTATTTGTTTTATTCTCGTAATCATTATTTTTGTAGAGTGACTATTTTTTAAATTTCATAAATAGGGACCTGCTATTGTATATTATGTATACAGATAATTTCGATTTAGTGCTGTCATATTAGTTAAATCATCATCTAAATCAATTAAATCACATTGGGCTAATAACTAATTTGATACCAGAATTGTTCAAACCAAAAGACAAATCATATAAAGACATTTAATAAAAGGGTAAAGTTCTGAGAAAGATTAACAATTATGGCAAGTGGTGCACGACTTTCATTTAAACAGTCATCTTTTATGGATGTTTTATTAATCCGTAAAATATTAACTAGTAATTGCTACATGTTGTGTCACTTTGTTATATCCAACTTATGATTAATGGAACTAAATAATGTAATGGAGCCTTGACAATTATTAGTATATGCACTTAGGGCTTTTACAGAATAATATAGAAAACAATATTTACTATATAAATCATGTTGCTTATACTTTTAAAAAAACAAGTAGTATTACTTGAAGAGAAAACTTTCCTTTAGTTATTAATTTATATTTCTTTTTGGTATTTTGTTTTAAGAATGTAGAATTTATGTAATATAAAAAAAGCATATTAGCAATGGTACAATATTTTTTTCTCAGTTTTGAAACCTAGAAAATTATATTTCATGTCATTACATTTAATGGCTACATTAAGGATTTATGTGTGTTTATTTGTGCACACTTTAACGTGTCAGTGGTTAATTGGTATACATCAATTTTTTATTAATACTTTAATTTTCATTTCCTTGAAAGAAATAATAGGCTACTGCTATGTTCACTTTTTTTTATTACCTAAACAATCAAATTGTGGATGTCTTCTTTTTATGTTAGTTTGAATTGCTTTAATTGTACGATGATAAAACAAATGTATCACGTATGAATATTTTAAATATTTTTACCAATACACTTAAAACTTCTATAAACAGAATTTATGTAAAGGTAAAAAACATAAACGTGTAGCTTCGTTGTTAAACAGATGTAAATTGTATAGTTTACCTGGTAGTGTTAATCTTATTTTAGTTAATATCGATGTAATCCGAGTTATCAAATCTGAAGAAAAGAAATGTTTCTTTTCTGAACAAATAAAATATTTTATGTCATCATATAATTCTATTGAGATGTCTAATATTTAGAAAAATAAATAAACAAGGTAGGAATAGTACAAAATACACTATGTTAAAAAAGAGATTTAAACTGTTCTAATGCATTACATAAATAGTAAAAAAAAAGGTAATGTCTTTTAAATCATTCTGACCACGTTGGGGTTTAAAGCTAAAGAAGCAACGATCACCAGTTACCATGGCTACAACAAACAAAGAGATTGTGTGGCCAACTCATTATTGCAAATTGCTATATTTTATATGTTATGTGTCATGGGCTGATTATACAGAGATGCTCAGCAGTTCAGGTATAGAAAAATCTGGCATTTTAACGTGGGTTTTAAATCAAAACTTTCAATACGGGCAGATCCTGTATCGACGATGCAAGTACTTTCTAGATATAGCGCCATCATTGGAGTTTTATAAATACTTACAAAATTAAAAAAAATACTTATGAAAAAGGTTAAATCTTCCGAAAAATATGGTGTACTAACTACTTCTGCCGAAAGAAGTTGCATGTAGTTGTGTTCTATATAAAAAGTAATTATATTAAATACATTTTTTATTCATTTCTACGCCCCCATCGCAGAATGTCCCAACGCGGTCCCAGCGAAATATGGCAACCCAAGTGAGATAGAAACTATTTATAGATGTTCATTATAGTCTACAAAAACATGTGTTGAAGTGATATTCATTTGTGAGAAAAAAGAGGACATGATATGGGTAACCTTACCTGATTGATGAAAAAACACCTAAGCATTTTATATTATTTTTAACATAATCAGAAATAAAACTTGCACAACATAAACATGAGAACCAAATACAAGGTTAATTCTGATTTATTTAAGAATGTGAAACCAAGCTTTTCTTGAAAGCTATTTTAAGCAGGATTACTTTTAGATTGTGTACAGCTGAATAAATTAGAAATCATACTTAGCACACTATTATCAAAAGTTTGCTGATCATTGGTGTAAAATTCATTTATTTGCAATACAATGGTAAAACGAAGAACCTGTATAAGCGTAGAAAAATATTAACAACATAACAAATAAACTTTAATAACTAATATTTTTAAACGAGTACTGCGTGCAAACACATAGAAACCAAGAGCTGAGAAATTAAAATGGCTTTGACTGATGAGCTTTGAAAAAGTGGTGGGAATTTATTCTTCTGATAGGTTTAATCAATCATTGCTCTAAAAGTTTTAACATTCATTTAAGGTACAAAATATTTTTAAGATAATTTAGGAATACATTATTAAAAAGAAATTAAATATATAAAAATTAAATTGTTATTTTCTTCTTTCCTCATTATTTTAACAATTCAATGTTATGTCTTCTTTTTTATTATTTTCTAAATTTACTTCCCCTTATAGTACACTATTCTATTATATATTCATCTCTTATTAATTTAACATTATTTTTTACCTATACAAATTTATCAAATGCTTAAAGTAAAAAAAAAAAAAATTTTTTTTTTGGGCACAATGCTTAGCAGACAAAAAACACCAGAGTTGATGTAAATATTTGAAAATCTATATATTTTACCTGCTCCGGTTGAACTTTCGCATTCTTCATACCATCTTGAAATATAATCTGTAATATATAAAAAAAATATTAACGATGTTTTCAATGTAAACCCCTCTTATGCACCACAGTTAATTAAATACAAAAAAATATCAAGTAATCCATGTCATTACTTATCCTACAAAATATTACGCTACATGCCAATAAAGATTATTGTTAAAAACTCTATTTTAAAATAATCTAAGGTCATTTTGTAAATAACGACCGTAATACTCAATCAATTTAATTATATTGATTTTTGTCCCGGGAAAAGGGAACACAACTATGCAGATATTATGTACATATATTTTCTCTTCTGTCTTCTATCCCTTAGATTTTTGATGTCATTTATCAGTTTCCTTAATGTTACTTAATGTTAATGTTTGTGTTTCTATAATAAAAATTGATATATATTTCATATAAATCTTACAGTTCATGCAATTATGGAAAGTAAATTAAAAAAAAAAGATAAATGCATTAGGTCAACCGAAAAATACATTTTGTAACTAATTCTTAATAAAGTGAATTTTATTAAAAGGGAATTTTATGTAAAGTTTAAAAAGATGAATAAAATTATTAAAATAAAGAAACAACATTTAGAAACATGGTATGAAAGCAAGAAAAATTCAGATATAAGAATGTTTTTGTTAGATGCTCCAACAAACTAGAAATCTCATAATTTGGGAGCTTAGACTATTTGTTCCTCAGGCCTTGGATATTATTTTTGAGATTGTGCATAATGGAATTAAACAAAGGGTTCCTAAAAATCATTTGTGCATGCTGGAGAAAATCATTTATAAAATACTACACAATCTCCTTTTTCTCACACATCGGCGGTATAGGCTATATATATATATATATATATATATTCCACTTAAGGACATTCTAACGAAGTACGGAACAATGTAAATTTCAAAACTAATAGATTATCGCCTGTTCCGACATAGTCTAGTTTTACCATCACCAGTCTCCTCCTATTCATCTTCACTTCAATAGCATTTGATTATTTTCCAGCTTTGGACCTTGTAACGGGCTCTTTTATAGCTGCATGACATAGTCCATGACACATTAAAATTAGGTTTGACCAGGTCACCCTGTTTCTAAAGGTGGTTCGATTTATTTTTTTTAGTTAATGGCTTGACTCCTGTAAAGCCAGTATCAGACACAATTTCGGAGGATCAGTGGTTAAGGATCGTATTAATCTGATCAACTATAGAGCATCGTACGAACAACGACAAGATTGAATTGAAGATGCTTTCTTTGTGCCATAGGCAGTGGTCTGTAACAGTATATACTTGGCTGGCGTACCGTAGGTCCCGAATTTGAATCAGAGACTATGGTTTTTTCAAAGATCTAGTTGGTGGTACTGAGTCTGAAATTAATAGCGGAGAATTACAAGTGTCCGGCCATTGTGCTGGCCACAAGATCTCCTAATAGGCCTACGCTGCTTTGCCAATAAATCAAAAATAATCGACCTTGATTAACAAACTAATGCATGTGAAATGACCCATTACAAAGTAGATACTCAAATTACCTAGAACTGAACATCATACACATACCACACAGCTTATCCTAATATAGTGAAAAATTATACCAACTATGGAATACAACTCTTCTGGGTCCGTGAATCGTTCTGAAACTATTCCCTCAGAGGCTGCCAATATTTCGGTTAATAGACCTTTTCAGTTTGTTAATTATTTCAAAAAAAAAGGTCAAGTCTGCGCATGCGCACTCGGTGGGGGGCAAAAAGAGTCAGCTGTTTGTTCTTTGCCTTTGTTATTTAACTGGGGGCCTAGTGGTTTTTAGGCGTATTTATATTAGTTGTTCATTAAAAAAATAATGACTTCATAAAAACTTTATACCGAGCAGACAGGGAGTCAGCTGTACCTTTTTTTTTACATTTTGAACCAGTTTTTAACAAAAAAACATTTATTATACATTCTAGGCTTACGAAGCGTCTATGGCAACTATACTAGGCTAGGGTTACCCAGACCCAGTTATTGTACCGAGCAATCGCTGTGTCAGTAACTCGTCTTATATAAAAAATGGGCTACAATAAATAACATTTTAGATAGTTATAAATCTTTGTTTGTGTAGAAGTATCAACACTTATTTTGCATTACTTTCTTATATGTTGCAATATAAATCGTTGTAGGCCTAATTTTACTTTTTCTTACTTAACTTATGTCTTAACCTAGCCTAATAGGCCAGAATTAGACTAGTAGTATAGTAGCATGTCCTATAATATAGTCCTAGTGCCTATAGTCCTATAAACTACTATTATAGAGCCTGCTAGAGCTAGAGCAGTATAAACATAGCTATAGGTTTATATAAATTATAAATATATTAACCTAGCCTATTATTAATTGAAGCATAGGCCTATCGCCCTATCTATCGAATCGGCCTGTCATATAGCTAACTTTATATAATTATAGTGTAGGCCTATATATTATAGTCTAGTTCTAGGCTATAATTTAAACGGTTTAAGCTCAAACTATTTAGGCTACTATATTCTAGGCCTAGTAACATCTATACATCTATAATAATGTATATAAAGCCTATTAAGCTATGTCACAATATTAAATATAGAAAAAAATACCTTGCTTACCTTGCTTATATAATGTAACCTATATTCTATATGCCATATAATAGGGCCATAGGGCTAAGGCATAGGGCTATGCCAAATTATATGATATATAATATAGTAGGCCTATAGGCCTATAGGCCTATATATATATGTCATAAAGTCGTATCAGTTATTTGATTTGTAGAAAAGTGGTGATTAACCGATTGCATGAAATAATTAAGCGAATATGAAGGTAGACTATGCTATATATTTGATATTTGCAAACTAATGCGTGTTTTTTTTATGAATCTTTAGTTATAGGCCTATTATTGTATAATATTTCATGCACAATAACAATATGAATATCTATAGGTCTATCATATTCAATATGGAACACATATGCCTACGCCGACATACGGTCATAAGCCCGACTTTACGACATAGGTCTATATATATTTTAGCCACTTTCTACGAACAATATTTGTTTAAAGTTTTGCTATGGCTGTGGTTTTTATATTCGTGAAGATGCATCGGCTCTTGTCCCTGTCTCTATCCAACATAAAATAGGCGTATATCTAGAATTAGAATTATATTTGCCTTTTTATTAATCAAAACGAGCGATCTAGGTCTAGGGCTAAGTTAACCAATAGCTTGAATTGCCGACAGTAATAAAAGCATTATTTTTTCGATACAAAACTAGTTCTAAACGTTTTTTTTAAACTCGAACAGTAATGACACAGTGATAACGGTAGAATCGACCGTAATATTAAGGTCCAAAGCATAGAGTCTATGTCTAATAAATATTTTTCTTTTAAAAAAAAAAGAAGCTCTAACGTTATTTTTTAACAATTCCCTTTCTAGGTTCTTAGTTTAAGGTTTCCATGTGTTTTTATAGTCGACAATTAAAAAACAACGATAATAACATTAAAAAAAACCAACGCTTTTAGTAAAATACAAAGTGGAAAGAAGAAACAAAAATCTTTGTGCCCCCAAAAGAAATATATGTCAGTGATTCTCAATGCCAAGGCCCTTTTCCGGGGTCAAACTAAAAAGGTCTATAGGAAGTCAGTGCAATTTCTTTAGACATGTTGTTGAGTTTTCTTCATGGTATAGAACAATTTTATCAGCCATGTTTCGGACCCTTTGTAGTTTTTTCAAATCACACTCTGGCAGTCCTATGTACAGACATTACGCGTAGTCTAACTGAGAGATTACCGGGCATACGATAAATATCTCACATGCCTCTTTTGTTAGAATACATCTAATACTTTTATTATCTGCAGATTCCACATTGCAGGTTATTTTTTTTTTTTTTATCTTTGAAGGTTACATTTTTATCTACATACAGGCCGCGAGGTTCATTACTGGCGACTATTCACAACTGACAAGAGAAACACCAATAGTTAAATCACTTAACCTTGAAACACTGGAGGACAAAGAGTAAAGTAGTAATAATACACGACATTTAACACTAATTTAGAAATACAACACAAAAACTATCAGTTACAATGCTCAGATAAACATAAGGACAATAAAACTTTCCTTTTCCATTATGCGAGAACAAATGCATATAAGTAGGCCTACTCTTTCTTCCGGAGTGGTACGAAATGGGTTGCCTGAGCAAACCAGAAAAATCATTTATCACATTAACATAAATGCAGGACTAGGCTTACACCACGGATGTACGTAGGACGCAATAATCTTTTTTTATAGAAGGAGAGTCTGTAATGTAGGTATAAGAAAATATAAGATATTTTATTTCCATTGTTTTATGAATACCTTCATAGTTAACTAGGAGATAATTTGTTTGACTATTTTTAATAGTAGTTTTGCTCCGAACAGAATGAATTCAATTTTTGTTGTGTTCATTTTTAATCTATTGTCATCCATCCAGACTTTGATTTGTCTTGAACATTTTTCAAGTGTAGAAATTGCGTTGATTTCTGTTTTAGTTGGCAAAATTTTATCTTCAAGGCAAGATCATTGGCATATCAATGTAGATCTATGTTTTGTAAAATGACTTCGTTATTGTTTAGGCTTTTGTAAAGTTCCTTTGTGTCACCCTCAGTTTGTTTTACTTTCTCACCAAGTATCTTTGTTTTTGTTTCTTTTATCAGTTTTCTGTATTTAACTCTTTCAACACACGTGACTTTCCACTGGTGGTTTTCTTTTTTCTTTATATTGTTTCCAAGTTCTCTCCCTTCTTTGCACAACACGTTTCTGCTGACCTACTTCTTCATTGAACCATGGGTTGCGATCTCTTGTTGTTATTATTTTTATGTTTTTAGGCGCATGTTGGTCCATTAGTAACACTTACTTTTTCTTCTAAGATATCCACTAGTTTGTCTAGATTGAAACTTATATTGATACTTTTAGTACTTTTAATTTACGCATGTCTCAGTAAAGAGAGAATGTGAAAAACTGATTCATACAAATTTATTCAACTCTAATTAAGATTGTTTTGCAAACAAAAAATCTCTCAAACGAAATATGAATATAAGAAAGCATTAACAGATAATAATTCACACAATAACTTTTTGTAACTATATAATGTTAAGTCATCAAAACCTTTGTATAATTTATATATCAAATTAGCTTTGAAAATCTTTTTTATCTAATTCTTAACATTATATATGGGAAACATAAGGCTAGAACATCTCGAAAAGACAATAAAATGATTAAATAAATACTAAAGCACGTGAAATATATATATCGCAATTCTCTCGATATATATATATATATATATATAAATACATCAAGTTACATCTAATTTCAACAGCTTTAATAATCTTCATAGACACCCGTCCAATGGTTTACGCAATAATTAACAACAGCTAAACTATTAAATGGTTCATATTAACAGTAAATAAAACACCAACATAACTTAACCAATTTTAAACCAACTTTATTGTAATGTTTTCTACAGCACAGCTTGAAGTATACTATAAAAGAACTTTGTATAAGAATGGTTAAATCAAAGGCCTCAGGGGAAAAACTCAAACAATAGAAGACTTTATCCTTGAATGTCCTAAACTTTCATGTCTCAAAAATGCATGCAAAAAACTCCATAAATGTACACCATTACATAAAATCGATAAACAATAGACAGCGATATGTTGGGTAAACATGTAAACATGTCTTCAATCTGGTTGACAAGAAGATGTAGAGAAGTAAATCAACATATAATGAACAAAACAAAGTGTAGGCCTACTATATTTAAATTGTTGACTTAAAACTGTTACATTTAACTTATTTAATATGAAGAAATTTCAAGATGAAGAGAAAAGTAAACGGAATATTAATGACCAAATGCTCTAAAATACCACTGTATGTATTAGGCCTATTCAATTTATTCCATCCAATTTTCGTGTTTAAAATATATTTGATTATTTCCCTGTACTAATTTTGAAATTGGTAATTACAGCTTTTTTTAAAGTATGGTTGTTATAGAAATGTTTGATTTATATACAATTTATTAATATGTGTACTTTGTCGTATAAAATGACATACGTAAATAATACATACAATATTGTTTTATTGAAATTTGTATTTTATACTAAAGAACTGGGCATGCAAATGATAATAAACCATAACATTTAAACTTATGTCAATACTTAAATCATACCTTTTATGCTTAACCAGCGTATTCCTTCAAAATATCTTAGCCCGAGTTCAAAATAACTAATCCGACTACTACCTGCATAATAATAGAGAAAGAGCAGATTAAAAACAGAAAGTTAAAATACATTGAGCAAATCTAAACTATTCTCACAGGCATATAGATAGAAACACTCACATCGTCCCCGATTTACAAATAAAGGGAAGTGAGGGAATCGTTTTAGCAAGCAGTGATATCTCCATACCAGTCCCCCTACCTCCTTCCTGCCACCAGTGCCCACTTATCAATAGGTGAAGACCAGTTGTATTGCTGTATCGGGTATCACTGGCCGGCATGGGAGGTAAACTAGGGCAGTCCTTGCCATAAAACCAGCAGCATACCCAAGTTTTGTTATATCACACTTACTATATTTTATAATCAATAGTCTTTGCTATTGCAATAGTCTACCACAACTGTTACCATTTGTTTTTACTCCCCATTGAGGAGTCGGATTTATTAAATAACTCATAACTTGTCTAAAAAGATAGATAATTATCAATATACAAAATTATCATGTTTGTTTATTTATATGTTTGTGCTCTATAGTGTTACGAATATCGGTCATAGAGGAATGACGTAGTAAGGCATTGACCTCTTAACAAGTGCGTATTAGAGTCCAAGGTGACCAAGGTTTGACCTTTATGCCCTGAGGGCAGTTTAAATAAAATAATTCGTCCAACCGTGGAAATTGGAGGATAATTCTGAATCGCAGTATTTTATAGAGAAAGAGGTTAAAATGCGTATTAAGACCCTGTAGAATCTTCGATGATAGTTTTCTTTGTATGTAAAGTCCCCACCTCCTTAAAGTTAGTTCAGTTTGAAAGTTTGTAGAGTGAAGTCGCTATATTGATTTGTATATTATATGCCATTTTATTGAAATACTTATGTTACCATCAGTTGATGCATTTATTGGTCGTTTATATTGAGTCTACAATTTAAATAAAATTGTTTATTCAACAACTGGAGTTGTTTGATCTATCATTGTTGAGAAAGGTGTTGAAGATAATTATCACGAATATAACTACATTACTGCATAGACCTGTCA
The DNA here is from genome assembly GCA_949126835.1 of Anisus vortex. Classification (NCBI taxonomy): domain Eukaryota; kingdom Metazoa; phylum Mollusca; class Gastropoda; family Planorbidae; genus Anisus; species Anisus vortex. Next base: position 30,923,721 of record OX421506.1, read on the forward strand.
GTCAAGGAACCCCTAGCTTGGGCTACAGATTAGCAGAATCTAGAGACTTCTAATAAAGATACAACTATATGCATTGAATCCGATTTAACGAGTCGTAATAATAGTCATCATAGAGACGTCCATAACAATAGGCTCCTAAGCCATTTGACTTATCGGGTCAAAAGTTAAATATATATAAATTGGAAGCGTCCTCCAAAAGAAAGTTTTATTATATAAACAAACAATATTGCTTAATTCATTAATTTATTGTTTAAAATGAACTTAGACATATTAATAATCACCGTATGTTAAAGTTCTAAACTGAGCGCCATTTAATTCCCCTTGCATACAGTTGTTTATTAATGCGGCGTAATCTTTAATAAAAGGTACGCACCAGCAATTTGGCTTGGAGAGTTTTAATGTTGTACTTTATAAAAAAAATACCTTGTGACGTAATGTCTATCAATTCATTTTTTTTCTTAATGGTAGATGCTTTATTATAATAACTTTAAGTAATAGTCACCAAATGTTTTAATTATTTAATGGATTCATGTCGCTAATGAGAACATCCTTTGATGAGCGACTTTATAAATCAATTAAACTATAAAAAAGAACAAAAACTAAATACCGAAAGAAACTTTCTCACTGTTAAAGTTCTATACTGAGCGCCATTTCAGAATGGGTTACACGACATTTAAACACGTGATAGATAATCACACGAAACTCGAACATAGGGACACTTAATCACACGATACTTAAACATACGGACAGTTAATCACAGCGACAGATAAACACACTTTGTTATCATAAAATTACCTGCTAGCTGCCATACCCGTTAAAATGTTGGGGGGGGGGGGGGGAGAAGGGGCACGAGGTAACGTTCGGTACCCATCAGAGCTGAGTAGACCTTCAAATCCGGGAAAAATCCTAGCATTCAACCGGTTTTGAACCCAGAATCTTCACTAAGCCAGCCAATCGCGCTGCCACTCGGCCACCGTATCCAAAGAATATTCAATAGACAAATAAATTTAGAGTCTGAAGAGAAATATCAATATGTGATAACTTTTACAGATAATATTTCACACAAGCACTTATGGTAACTTATGTTAACTTTATAATGTTAAGTCATCAAAACCTTTGTACAAGTTATATAATAGGATCGCTTTGAATCAATAAAAAAAAATATCTTTACAGAAGAATAGTTGAATTAAAGGGTATAAGTATTAGGAAAACTGTAACGATATATAACTTTATCCTTGAATGTCCAATCATAATATCTCAAACAGGCATACACAAACTCCACAACTCTACATCAACACAGAATATTTATTTTAAAAAAGACAGATATATTTTGGGCATTGACTAAACGAGGGCAAACATATCTTCAGCCTGGTTGACAAGAAGATGCAAATGTCAATGAACCATAACATGTAAATCAATGTAAATAGGTTATACCATACCTCTTCTAGTTACCCACGGCGGATCACCCTTCACACATAGAATGTAGTGAGACCAAAAATCACGAATACCTGCATAATAATATATAGGAAGCTGTTTAAAAACATTGTTAGGGAAAGTTAAATGCTCTTTGATGAACAAATGTAAACTATTTTCACATGCACTTTTTTTGCGAAATGCATTAGTCAAATATTTCGAACCAAAGATAAAAAGCGGCCTATTCCTGTAAATATGTTTATACTATCTGTAAAAAATAAAAGTTATAATTGCTTTAGAATTAAAAAGTTAACTTTAATGCTATTAAAAAAAAGCCCATGGTAAAGGGAGTTCAACATCATTTAAGCTTGTTTTGATATTTATATATGGACATAATTATTCAATCCTATTCATTATAATTTTATTAAAAACAATGTTACAACTTTATCTTTGTAAATATACTTATATAGACCATGCTCCATTGTAATTATATTATTTATAAGAGTTGTGCCTCTTGTTGATCACAGTATAAAGAGGTGGGTGAGTGGGTTAATCGTCTTGTTTTATTATTAAACGGCTAGCGTCATGACGTAACGTCTTCTAGTTGCTCTATTCCCGTAAATTTAACAATTATAAATAAACATTCTTAAATTGATGATTGATGGTGTCAATAGATTTCTCATCGAATAAATATTGTGGTTAATTAAAACACATTTATATTGATTTCAAACATTAAAATGTGCATTCGACAGTAAAATCAAAGAGAAAAAAAACTTTTAATTCTAGTGACTAGTGACACTTGTAGTGTTTTCTATTCAATTACGATTTTTGTCTAAAATACAAGACAAAGGGAACCATAACTGCCTGAACGCCACTTTTTGAAAGTGAGAAAATATATGTTAACCAATAAATGTTAATGCATAGGCCTATTTCACTATCTCCAAAGGCATTGACGCCTACATTGAAGGTCGGAACAAACTGTTGTTGCGTCCTACAAAATCTCCAACAAACTAGGCAGTCTGAAAATAATATGTTTTCTTCACAGCAAAACAATATCAAACTTAGACATTTATTGTTTACTAGCGAAGGGCGTATTTGGAAGCAAAGGTTTTTAAAAAGTACTATTAAATTAATAAATTATATTTTTAATTTAAATCTTCATTTATTAATAAGAAAATTTTCTCCCAAAATTATTCTACAATTTGTTTTGTAGTTGTTGTTGTTTTACTCTAATATGCGTTTCATTAAATTTTATTATTTATAATGTTTACCCCTATCTGTTGAGTGTTTTCTATAGATTAGATTCCTCTTTTATTTTTCTTTCTTTGAGAAATCCATAAGTTATGGATAGTTCTTTCTTTTTTTTTATTTCGGTTAAGGTTTTTCTTTCTGTGCTTTTTTTAGTTTTATATTCTCTTTTTAATCAATTTACTTTCTTTATATATATCTATACACATCTATCTGCCACAAGTGTCTTTCCGATAACTATCTTTGTTTCAATGGCTATATTGAATATTTTCATTAGTATATTTTTATATTTTTGAGTTATTAATTATGAATTATAAAAATATCGATGACCAAATTTTTCTTAATGTATTATCAGACAGAAAATAATAGTATTATAATTGTGTATCTACTGAACTTCAGGAAAGATTATTTTACAATATAAGCATAAATAAATGGATAAATAAAGAAGTATTTATTTATTTAGACGACATTATGTAATTGTATTAACGTGTATATAGAACGATCAATAATAAATACTATTTTAACATTAAAACTTATTGCACTATACAACAAGCTATTAATACCAACAAAGACTAAATGTGTGTTATGAACTCAAGACACGGTTGTAGAATGAGTTAAAATGCCATTCAGTAAGGCTTGGTTTTAAATCTAGGGTAATACATCGTTAATACTAGAAAATAATATTAGGATTGTTTATTTATCTTACGAAAAGAAAAGTATTACAATATATTACAAATAAAACATAACTAGACTATTGTATTAATTACTTTTTTAGGTAATATTTGAGACATAACTATAACAATTTACTATAATAAACAGTTTTAAAATGACTGACTTAAAATTTCAATAGGCATTATTTATATGAGAGTTAATTTTAATCAGTAGAATATTTAAAATACAATTTCTTTCCACTATCACAAACAATAATATTTATATAACATTAAAAATTATAATTGCATTAATACAAGTGCATTCAGGATGGTTAAAGAAAGCTGTTGAATCTATTGAGATAAAATAAGTTGTGCCAACCTTATTCTATAACCAAGGTAAATGTACAAAGCCATCATGTTCCTGGATATATAAGTCGGTGATTGGTGGACATAGAGTGTCCTTGGGCAGAGAGCCACGTTCCATAACATACATAGTCCGTTTGGAGCATTGGCAATTGTGCAACATATTCTATGTATATGTAGACTGGTGGTCTACGGTGTGTTTTGAGCTTTATTTACTATATTTTCTTTGTAATTAATTACTTTTTGGACCAGTACTCGACCGTTTTAGTTAAATAATTTAGTTTAGGATTTATGTTAGGAAATGTACAGTTATTAATATTAGTATTTAGGAAATGTATTCTAGTTTGTAAATATATATATATATAGTTTAGTATAGTTATAATGTTTAGTTATTGAGAAATCTTTGTTTTAGTTTTATAGTTAAGCACATTTTGTCCATCCAAACGTAATATTTGTATGTATCGAGTCAGATCGGTTGAATGAATCTGATTGGTCTGTTGTAATGGTTCAATGAGTTCTAGTGGGCTATTTAAATTCCATGCGGTCAGTTGTTAATCCCTTTTATTCGTGGTGGTCGAAAGTGTTACATTCTTACGTCCCGTCAGATAAGACCCGCCTGTTGTTGATCTCTCTTTCGGTAGTGTGAAAGTCTTTTTCTTTTTTGGTATTTGATAGATTTATGCTATGATGTGCTTAGGTTGTATAGTTGATTTATGTGTCGAGTTGAGGTTGATGTGATGTTTATAGTTTATCGTTTTTTTGGTAGAGGATTTATGATATATGTTAATAAACTCTTTTTATGTTGCCTTTAAATAGATGTGTGTTGATTTAGTAGTTAGATTCAGTGTTGTAGTTGTTGGTGCTGTTTATGTTGTTTGTGACTTAGTTTAGCTTGCAAGAGTTTAGCTTATAGTTTACAATTATAGTATTTATAGAGTTGGTCCATCCAGGTAGCTAATAACCTCTATGTCACAATGGAGATGCACAGATACTCTCCATTATGTATATAATATAAACTATATATAATTTAAACGCCTAATGTGTTAAAAGCCTTTCACTTGCCCGACCCCATGTATATTATGTAATAAGTGTAATGTAATATTATAACACAAAACTAGTAACTCGATCGCCACCCTTACACACACACATAGCCTACACACACACACACACGAACTATTCAGCTTGCTGCAGAATATCGGATGTCCCCCACACCTGCTTGCGGTGGTCAGGTCCTTCCACGACAACATGCACAGCACTGTTTGCTACAATGGCGCAACCTCCAAGGAATTCCCCATCAGCAGTGGAGTAAAGCAGGGCTGCGTCCTCGCGCCTACACTCTTCGGCATATTTTTCTCCATGCTCCTCCAACACGCCTTCAAGGACTGCAGCGAGGGTGTCTTCATTCACACCAGGTCCGATGGCAAGCTCTACAACATAGCGCGTCTTCGTGCCAAGACCAAAGTCACAAAGGTCCTCATCCGCGAGATGCTCTTCGCTGATGATGCAGGCTTGACATCACACACCGAAAGTGGACTCCAGCAGCTCGTCACTTGCTTCTCCCATGCATGCAAGGATTTCGGCCTGACTGTAAGCCTGAAAAAGACAAACGTCATGGCTCAGGGTACGGAGACCCCTCCAAACATTGTCATCGATGGACACACCTTGGAGGTTGTCGAGGACTTCACCTACCTCGGGTCCATTAGCTCGAGTTCACAGTCCATCGACTTGGAAATCAACAGCAGGATCGCCAGGGCAGCCACAGTCATGGCCCAACTAAAACAGCGAGTGTGGGACAACTCCAGCCTCACCGAGAGGACCAGACTGCGCGTCTACCACGCCTGCGTACTCAGCACTCTCCTGTATGGCTGTGAGTCATGGACCACCTACGCGAGGCACGAGAAGAAACTCAACAGCTTCCATATGAGGTGCCTACGGAGAATACTGCAAATCAAGTGGCAGGACAGGGTCTCCAACACAGAAGTGCTGGGGAGAGCCAACATGAGCAGCCTTCACGCTGTGCTCAGCGAGAAACGCCTCAGGTGGCTCGGCCATGTGAAAAAGATGAATGCAGGTCGCATTTTTAAAGACCTCCTCTATGGAGAACTGGTCGAAGGCCACCGGAAGATAGGGCGCCCAAAACTGCGCTTCAAGGACCTTTGCAAAAGGGACCTGAACGAGAGCTCAATGCTAAGCTTCTGACCGACCAACCTGGAGGCTCGCAGTCAGGCTTGGCACATCCCGCGCAGAAACTGGGCGCAAGGAAGCTGCCATCCAGAAAAGAGCGAGGCGAAAGGTTCTACTACAACAGCCAGCCACCTTCAAATGCCTGAAGTGCGGCAGGGATTGCCACTCCCGAGTTGGCATACACAGCCATTCTGGGCGGTGCAGCTGGTCACCTTTGCCGTGAAGCTACACCATCGTCTCTTGGAGACGGACGGATGCCGACGATATATATATATATATTGTAATAGGCAACACGCGCTCCTTTGGCTCGTTATCGTCTTATTTGGATTAAAACGAAGAGAGTGGTGATGATAGAACTGTTTAATTCAATAAGTAACAAACTCAGCAATAAGATATACAATACTTTCGTAGACATCAAGAACTAGAACGCAAAACTGTCAACACAACTACTGCCACGCACTTTCGTTCAAGATTAGTGCAACAGCACAACTAGATATTAAATACAAAATAAACCAACAATGGCGCATACATCACAATATATATATATTATATATATATATATATATATATATATATATATAATATTTAATATATATATATATGCTTATATTATAACTGAAAGGAAAACTAGCTATCTTGATTACTGTGAAATGCTGAAAAAACTGATTTAAGTAATATAATAATTGTATTTATTGTTTTACCTCCCTCGTTTAATCGACGTTCTTTTTTTAGGGCGATTTCAATACAGCTAGAGAAATCTGAAATGATTATTTATACATTGTAATTTAGCAAGCCATCATTAAAAGCAATCATTAAATGTACTTTATAAAAGTAAAAGTTCAACTTAAATCAAGGAATTTATCATCATCATAAATCCCTTGGCCGTTGTGGTCGTTGGGGGGAGCAAATGGACACCTCAGCAGTCAACTTTCTCCACTTTTGCCTCTCTTGAGCGGTTGTCAATATTTGAGTCAACTGCAGCCCTGTCCAATATTTTACATTGACAAACCGGCACCTCCGCTGACGGCCTCTGCGATGTCCACCTTCTACTGTGCCCGGAGGATTGATTGTTTTTGACAGGTTATTGTGCCGCAAGACATGACCGAGCTATGTCAGTTTGTGGCGTTTGATTGTTGACATAATTTTGTCTTCACAGCCTGCAATTGTGGATATACTGTCCCACACATACGCATTAGTTCTGTGTTCTAGGTAGGTGATTCAAAGTATTTTTACTCATGCGTTTATTTAAAAATGCCTGCTACTTGTTTTCAATTGCTGATAGCATTGTCCAGGTCTCACATTCATACAGAACAATGGTTTTGACAAGGGCTCTGAAAAGTTTTGTTGGGAGACAATGATGATTTGGCTGGTCCATATTCTGTTTAGTCTAGCCATTGCCGCCATTGCAGTCCCAATCCTAGCGCTCGAATTTCTGACTCACACCTTTAGTCTACGGATAGGATTTCTCCTAGATATTTAAAATATTTAAAATTCTTTACTCTTCTTCCAGTTGTTGTTGGTTCAATACGATGTTTTCACTTCTGGCATCTGTGGTGTTGATAATTATTTTACTCTTTTCTGTGCTGATTTCCATTCCCTATGCCCTTGCAAACGAATTTATATTGATGTTTAAAAGACGAAAATCCAAGAAATGCAAAAAAAAGGGACTTTATAATTAAGGGAAAAAATATTTCTACAGTAAATTTATGATAACCTCTGGAGTATTTAAAGAAAGAAAGAAACGAAACATTTTTTTACATAAACGCCTGCTCAAAAAATCAATTTTTTAAAAAAGATTTTTAACTTAATGTTTATAGCACACTGACCTTGAAATGCAATAGCTTTCAAATTGAAAAACAAACCGATTTCTTTTTTTAGCTTAACAATTTCTGCTTCCAAACATTGGACAGCTTGAGCTGAGAATAGAACAAAATACAAAATAAAATATTTAAATATGATTAGATCTTATAGAGAAAGTTACTTAACACTAAATTTAAAATAAGAAATATTTCATTAAGGTTTAAACTGGTTGAGTTCCATGTTTAAAAAATAACATTATTTCTGAGTTACTCAGTTAAAGTAACTTTTAAAAGTTTCACTTTTTTTCCTTCAGTTCTGCACGCTAAAGATATTCTTCTAAAATTCAAATATTATAAAATCTATTTGTTTACTACTTTCTACATATTAACCCGAGGAAATAGCTTCCAACGAAGATTGCACTGATGAGAATGATGAGAATGATTTAGTTACCACCTCGCCTTCATCCCTACACATTAGCAAACAAATAAATTATTGAAACACAAAGAATGCAAGTTAATTTGGCTTGTTATTGAGTCCTAAGTGTTAAATATTTGCTAAATTCTGGGGTCTTTGGGAGGGGGCGGGGGTTAATGTGAGTTTAAAAAAAAGTGTGAGTGCTTGTATATGTGTAGTGACAGTAATTTTGTTATTGTAAAGTAGTCACAATTGAATGGATCTCAGATATGCATGATTTTCCCAACACTTTAATGAATAAAAGATAATATTCCTTATCTTTGCTTACTAATGAATAAAAACTAATGTTATATGCTATATCCTCTCCCCAGACGTCATTTTAGAAGCTAACCCTCTGGTTGGCTTAAGCAAAATGACCCGATAACAACTAACTTTTTTAAAAAAAGACGGTGGTAGCGGACAAAGCATAAGAAATGGGAACCACTGGTCTAGTCACAAATGAAGATTTTTTTTTAAATTACGTTTGAGCTGCATATTTTATGTGTTACAGATTCTCCTATTATGCAGAAGATTATTTACAGATGCTGCTAATATGCAGCAGATTATTTACAGATGCTCCTAATATGCAGAAGATTATTTACAGAAGCTCCTATTATGCAGAAGATTATTGCGTCCTATGCTTGTCCATGGAGTCTTGCACTGTAATCATAGTTTTAATTGAAGTTAAATTATTGGTCTTCCTGGTTTGTTCTCACATTCCCATGGATGACTGGATGCCACTCGGTAAGAACCAGAACTTAAATGCGTTATCTCTTGTATATTGAATAGGAAATGTGTTATATTTTCATTATGTGTATCTGAGCATTGTAATAAATTGTTTTTGTATTGTATTAATCAATTAGAAAATAATGTTTAATGTTTTATTTCAACATTGACGTTTGCCCTTCTTTGCCATTATATTTCTAGGCTTAGTGATTTAACTATTGGTGTTACATTGGTCAATTGGAAATATTTTCTAGTAATAAACCTTGCACCTCTCTTCTGGTTGTGTTTTAGCTTTTTCATATTTTGTCGATATGAAGGGACCAATACAGAAGATGCATATTCCAGTATAGTAAGCTAGTTGATGCTGAGTCAAGCGACACTTACAAAATTGGTGTATTAATCCCATTTAACTTTATATTATTTCTTATCAAAACCCTTAGTGTGACAAGAGCGCAACGAACATTGTAAATACGATAGCACGGAGAGATGTGTTATACTAATGACAAATCAACATTATCATTACACACTTTCTACACACAGTACGGTCACATATTAATGGCCCTCTCTTAACGCAGGCTTTGTGGACGGGTCTAAGTTTTCCATTTCCTTGATTTTTAGTAACGAGTGCAAAAGATTCTTAGTAATATTAGGAATCCACTTCTGTGCCGACCTCAAATTCTCGGAATGACTAGGAACAGTTTATTATTTCTCGTACAGGAGAGTTCATGTTAAAGCTATCATTTTTATTATGAGTTTTGTAATGATACCATTATTTTCACCCCTCCTAGTAATAGGTATGTTCCCCGCTCTACTCCGGTGTATTTAATAATTCGTGTTGTCTTTCAAGGCAGTTAGTTTTGTAAATAATTTCTGTTTCATGGACGCTTGTGTTGGCACTATTCTATTATTGCTGTAAATACTACATTTATTGTACATACTTACAAGTTATCACTTGAATTAAATCAAAAACATTTACACTGAAGCTTCCTCGTCAAGTTACTATTTTGTTTCATTGTTTACAATAGGATAATATATTTATTTACAGCTACAACGTCAAGGAAAGGAACTGTTAGAACGCAAATTCTGAGTTTGTGCCCAGGACAATAAGGAGAGTTCGTGTAATACTGAAATATAAGTAATAACCAAAGTCTACCCTATCAACAACATTTACACGGCTCTGACCTCAAGGGGATTGTCGTCGTAACACTAAATTAACACAGTCAATTTTATTTACTTTTTTTATTTTTCTAAGCTAGCAAACGGATTTAAAATTATTACAGAAAAATATTTTTATAAAATAAATGTGAATATTATGCTAATTAGCTTTAGAAAGGAGGTTATCTAATCTTCTATGAAATGTAAGATGATGCCATATAAATTCAGAAGACTTTAAAAAATAAGAAACTAAAAAATTCAAAAACATGACAAAGAATTTACCGTATTCAGTTTGAATTTGTGCAATAGTTTTATCCTTCACTCTCAATTCTTCCAAAGCTTCACCTTAAAAAAAAATTGATGTATAATTTGATTAAAAAGTGAACATTAAAAGCGAATACAATATTGTGTCATTTCTCTTATAATTAATGAAAACTAAAAAAAATAGTCTTTGTTACATAGGTCATCTTTTGTCAAAACATTATTTTATATATAAAGAAATGTTGAAGATTTATTCTAAAATTAAATATATTTAATTGGATTAATTTTATTATTTATGCTGTAGTTAATGAAAACGTATAGTTTTCTAAAACGTAAAATTCGGTTTTAAGGATTGGTCTTTAAAAAACAATTTAAAAATTCAATAACTGCGTTAGAATATGTTTCATTGTTTAGCAAAAAACGTAATATGTATATAAAAAACTGTGCTCAGTTTATAACCTTGCTCCTTTTTAAACTGAAACATTTCATCATGTTTGGCTTTTATTTCATTATCTTTTGCTGTGAATTTAATAAGCTTTTGCTGTGATTTCATCCTTTTTTAGCTGTGATTATGTGATTATATTATCTTTCTTAGCTTTCATTTCATTAATAGCTGTATCTGTCCATTTTGGACAGAAGGATGCCATAAAACTTAAAATGACAAACATTTTACTTTCAATTAATAATGAAAAAAATATGTGTGCAATATCAATGTTGTTCTTCGCTATTTTTTTACAAAAGGGTGAAAAAATTGGACTGTCAATTAAAAATAAACAACAAATTTTAAGCCTTAATGGTGTGTTTTCCAGACAAAATCCGTTACACAGGAACCAGTTTCTCGGTTTTACATGTCTTAATTGTTAATAACTTATGTAATCCCATGAAAAAAAAAATAGACTTATTAATATTATATTTAAAAAAACGCATGAATTTATCTCAAGCAAAAGTCTTTCTAGGGGATATGAGTAAGATCAATTTGGTTGTTATAAGATCTTATCTTATCTTATACATTACAGTCGCTCCTTCTATAAAGAACATTATTGCGTCCTACGCTCATCCGTGGTCCGAGTCTAGTCTTGCATTTTTATTAATGTTTTAATTGATGTTAAGTTACTGGTATTCCTGGTTTGCTCAGGAAACCTATTCCATGTCCGAATGCCACTCGGGAATAAAGAGTAGGCCTACTTATATGCATTTGTTCTCGCATAAGGAATAAGGAAAGTGTTTTTGTCTTTATGTTTTTCTGAGATTTGCAACAGGTTGTTATTGGGTTGTATTTCTAAATTAGAGTTTAATGCCTTATGTATGATGTATGAATTTATACTGTGTTTAAATACCTTTTTACTTAATATACAAGATGTTTGATTTTAGTAAATAGCTGTAGTATTACTTTTATTGAAAATTTTAATTAAAAAACATTATTGTTTTCTAAATAAACAAAACTTTTTGGCAAATTTATCCCAATGTTCACATTCCAGTTATTCTGTTGTATTGTCTATAAACGTTATATAAATGTTTAAAGAAAACGAAAAGAAAAAAGGTTCAAAATATATAGTATACTTTTTATAAACACATTTATTTCTAGTACTCTAGATTTACACAGTCATTTTTATTTACTTTTTCTTATTTTTCTAAGCTAGCAAACGGATGTGAAATTATTACAGAAAAATTATTGTATAAAATAAAAGTGAATATTGTTACGAAAGTAGTTTTATTTCCATAATTATATTGGTTCTATTATTATTAATTAAAGTTCAAAGAAATAATCTTAAACCCGAAATGTTTCCGTGTTAGGAATAAAACATGTATATGTCTAGACACTACGTCATGACATTAAAATGCGTCATAGGTTGCGCACGAGGGTTTGGAGATCGTTAGTCAGTTCTAGCTTTGGCGCTAGTGTGTGAGGACTGTTCTTGATCATTTTCTTAAAAGATACGTTATCTCGGCTTAATACGATATAGAAGAATCTCAACTGATTAAGTTTCATCCTATAATATTGGTACCTGTATTCTGTGTTGCTGTTATATTCATAATTTCAACTTGTTGGAATAAAATTGTGTTTAATCATTCAAACAGGATTGTGGATTTCCTCTATATTAAGGTACAGTTTATCTAATTCACTTCATACTATTAATGCACGTCCTACGAGCCAAATAAATATCAAATCTACTTCAATAACACCAATACTAATTCTTATACAACCTTGTAGGATCCAAGAGGGATGTGAATCAAAAGAATGTATAAATATTACATTCCTAAATATAATATTGTACGTCAGTAGCGGATTTCGCACGTGACAATATTATGCTAATTAGTTTAAGAAAGGAGAATATTTAAGTTACTTCTATGTAATATGAGATGATGCTAAGCTCAGAAGACTTTTAAAAACAAGAAACTAAAAAATTAAAATAAATGACAAAGAATTTACCGTATTTAGTTTGAATTTGTGCAATGGTTTGATCCTTCTCTCTCAATTCTTCCAAATCTTCACCTTTAAACAAAAATATTTATAATTTGATTAAAAGTGAACATAAAAGGCGTGGTCTTTAAAAAACAATTTAAAAATTCAATAACTGCATTAGAATTTGTTTCGTTGCTTAGCAATATGTTTCATTGTTTAGCAAAAAAAACGTAATATGTATAAAAAAAAAAAAATGTGCTCAATTTATAACCTTGCTCCTTTTTAGACTGAAACATTTCATCATGTTTGGCTTTTATTTCATTATCTTTTGCTGTGAATTTAATAAGCTTTTGCTGTGATTTCATCCTTTTTTAGCTGTGATTATGTGATTATATTATCTTTCTTAGCTTTCATTTCATTAATATCTGTATCTGTCCATTTTGGACAGAAGGATGCCATAAAACTTAAAATAACAAACATTTTACTTTCAGATAATAATGAAAAAAATATGTTTGCAATATCAATGTTGTTCTTCGCTATTTTGTTTTCAAAAGGGTGAAAGAATTGGACTGTCAATTAAAAATAAACAACAAATTTTAAGCCTTACTGGTGTGTTTTCCAGACAAAATCCGTTACGCAGGAACAAGTTTCTCGGTTTTACCTGTCTTAGTTATTAATAACTTATGTAATAACATGAAAAATAATAAATAGGCTTATTAATATTATATATAGAAAAAAAACGCATAAATTTATCTCAAGCAAAAGTCTTTCTAGGGGATATGAGTAAGATCAATTTGGTAGCTAAAAGATCTTATCTTATCTTATACATTACAGACGCTCCTTTTATAAAGAAGATTATTGCGTCCTACGCTCATCCGTGGTCTGAGTCTAGTCTTGCATTTTTATTAATGTTTTAATTGATATTAAGTTACTGGTATTCCCGGTTTGCTCAGGAAACCCATTCCATGTCCGAATGCCACTCGAGAATAAAGCGTACTTATATGCATTTGTTCTCGCATAAGGAATAAGGAAAGTGTATTTGTCTTTATGTTTTTCTGAGCTTTGCAACAGGTTGTTATTGGGTTGTATTTCTAAATTAGAGTTTAATGCCTTATGTATGATGTATGAATTTGTACTGTGTTTAAATACCTTTTTACATAATATACAAGATGTTTGATTTTAGTAAATAGCTGTAGTATTACTTTAATTGAACATTTTAATTAAAAAACATTATTGTTTTTAAATAAACAAAACATTTTGGCTAATTTATCCCAATGTTCACATTTCACTTATTCTGTTGTATTGTCTATAAACATTATATAAATGTATAAAAGAAAAAGGGTTCAAAATGTATAATTTACTTTTTATAAACACATTTATTTCTAGTACTCTAGATTTACACAGTCATTTTTATTTACTTTTTCTTATTTTTCTAAGCTAGCAAACGGATGTGAAATAATTACAGACCAATTATTGTATAAAATAAATATGAATATTATGCTAATTAGTTTAAGAATGGAGAATATTTAAGTTACTTCTATGTAATATGAGATGATGCTTAGCTCAGAAGACTTTTAAAAACAAGAAAAAAAACAACATTACAAAGAATTTACCGTATTCAGTTTGAATTTGTGCAATTCTCAATTCTTCATAAGCTTTACCTTTAAAAGAAAATATTTATAATTTGATTAAAAAGTGAACATAAAAGGCGTATCTTTAAAAAAAAGTTTTAAAAATTCAATAACTGCGTTAGAATATGTTTCATTGTTTAGCAAAAAACGTAATATGTATATAAAAGACTGTGCTCAGTTTATAACCTTGCTCCTTTTTAAACTGAAACATTTCATCATCTTTGGCTTTAATTTCATTATCTTTTGCTGTGAATTTAATAAGCTTTTGCTGTGATTTCATCCTTTTTTAGCTGTGATTATGTGATTATATTATCTTTCTTAGCATTCATTTCATTAAGAGCTGTATCGGGCCATTTTGGACAGAAGGATGCCATAAAACTTAAAATGACAAACATTTTACTTTCAAATAATAATGAAAAAAATATGTGTGCAATATCAATGTTGTTCTTCGCTATTTTTTTACAAAAGGGTGAAAAAATTGGACTGTCAATTAAAAATAGACAACAAATTTTAAGCCTTAATGGTGTGTTTTCCAGACAAAATCCGTTACGCAGGAACCAGTTTCTCGGTTTTACATGTCTTAGTTGTTAATAACATATTGCTAGTATGCACTAACATGGTCAAAGGGAAATGACTCAGGAAAGTCAATAGTATATTACAAAAGTTATGGGGACTGGGAAGATTGTAAATATCACAATCTAGTTTGTTCTACTGCGTCTTAGCTTTCTAAAGCATGCTTTGCACGTTTTACATGTCTGAGTCTGATCACGGGGTTTTACATGTCTCAGTCTGATCACGGGGGTAAAAGACCGGAGAATAGTCAGTCGACTCAAATATCTAGAAGCGTATAGACGCATACGTTAGACTCGGAATTATACCACATTTTATCAGAATACTAATTCATTTCTTGGACTTATATTATATTATATTATTCATTGGATATTATATGTGACTGTGATTTAATGTGATTAAATATATTTGTGCTGCAGAAGAGCGTTGTCAGATCACTTGTGATTACATAGATTTTATTGAGTTCTTGCAGGAAGGTAAAATTACTATTTTAATGAACTGAACATTGTTGTTCAATGAGGATTAACAAACACCTCATTAACAGCTGGTGGCAGCCTGGTAAGAAGAAGAGATTATGGTGCAGCGAGTGCTGGCGATTGAAAAAATCATTATCGAGTCGTAAATTTGACATTTTTATAAACCATACCATATGGTCTGAGCAGCATACCAGTTTTTAACTGAAGTCTGAGTCCGACATAAATAAATATACTAATTTTTCATCTGAGCAACATATTAGCTCTATGATTTCAAGAGAAAATTCATGGATTGAATTTTTCTTAATGTAGTACAAATGGATAAAAAAATGTACTAATATATCTAAAGGAATACACCGGACATAATTTTCGGAACCGGATGTAAAGTAAAAAAAAGATCATGTTGACAACTAATAAATATTCAATGTGGTTTATTATCGTCATCGGAAGAACATTTTACTTGACAATATAAACATTCTATATTATAAACCTTGTCAAGTAATGAACTGATGCAGGTTGGTGAACATTAATAACGAAACTCTTCCTGTCGTAACTAAATTCGTGATGTTGACATGTTCTCTACATGTTGAAGCCTAAGACTACCAATACTCGTTTCAGTCCTGAACTATCTGATGTGCTGACCGAATCTGAGGTGTACCGAAACTATCTGATGTGCTGACCGAATATGAGGTGTACCGAAACTATCTGATGTGCTTACCGAATCTGAAGTGTACCGAAACTATCTGATGTGCTTACCGAATCGGAAGTGTACCGAAACTATCTGATGTGCTTACCGAAACTATACCGAATCTGATTTTAAGAAAAACTATTGACTTTAAAGTTAAATATTAATATGTGTACCAAAAGACTTTTGACATTTATAATGGTATACATTTTTTTAATTCTGGGTTTTATTTAACCTAAATCTGGATTATTCTCAAGAAACTTCAAATTATTGTGATTTCATACTGGATTATTAGTTAAGTAATTGTGTATTTCGAACAAGGATTTACAAACACTTTAATTACTTCATATTTTCTCAAACTTAATAATCCTAATGTTTATTATTATGCATGTCTACATTTCGTATTACTATATGTATTAATGGTCTTGGTGGTGGTAGTTTAGCATATATCTCTCAATTTCTAAATCTTACTCTGTCTGTACTCTACTTCTGTTTCTTACAGAGAGATAGATGTTAAATGATTCTTTGATAGGGTAATTTCTGTTAGCTGTATTGACTTGTTTGTTTTTGTTCAAATATTGAAGTAAAATTATTGTCTTTGTCAATGTTGATAAATATTGTGATTCTAGTGTGAACATTTCCTCTATTACTGTTGTCCATGCAGCATTTGTGTCCTTAATTAAGATTGTGTTGTTTCATTTATTTTAGTTATACATAATTGTTGTGTTGTGTTTCATTTATTTTAGTTATACATAATTGTTGTTTTGTTTTGTTTTGTTTTTTAAATATAATTAATATTATTGGTTCAAGATAACCACTATTATTTCTGATAGATTCTTGATAGTAACAATAACTATCAATTGTTTATAAATATAATTTATGCAAAGGTCAATATTTATGTACACACTATAGAAAATAGTAAATAAGGCATTTTTATAAATATAATAATTGACAATAGTCAACATTTACATACAAGTAAAGTAAATTGAATAATAAGAAGAGAAAATAATTTATCAAAGTAAATTGGAAAATAAGAAGAGAAAATAATTTATCAATCAAAATATTATACTTTGCATTGTTCCAATTCCAAAATGCTTTCAATTATAATAGCATAGTGAATAGAAATAATAGTATTACAAGTGTTTAGCTTCAACTTAATAATACATGGTCTACATAATAATTATAAGAATTACATTGTGAATGTCCACTCTATAAATAATAATAAATAATAGCATTGTCCTGTACAAAATAATAAATTATTGTTAATGATCAAGAATTAAATATGGATGTAAAAGTTAAATTAATTTATGAAGAAGCTAAAGCTTTAGCTAAGGAATTTGAAATAACAGAAAAAAAAGAATTGCAAGAATTTATAGAAAAGAAAGTAAAAGAGTTAAAAAAGGAATTATCTGATAAAGAAAGAGATGAGCGTGCAGAAAGTAGGTCACATGAACTTAAACAAAAAGAATTAGAATTAGACAATGAACTTAAACAAAAAGAAATACAATTAAAACTAGAGCATGAATTAGAACTAGCTAAATTGCAACAAAATAAGGTTGAGCATTCAACTAATTCATCTAATAAACATGGCGTTAGATTTAAAATGCCACCATTTGATGGAAAAGAAAAAATTTTAGATTTTCTAACTCTCTTTAAAACAACATGTAAAGGGTATAACATTCCGCAATCGGAATGGTATATTCATTTAATTCCTCAATTGAAAGACAAAGGAAGGGAAGCTTTAGCTCATATTGATAAAGAGATTACTGATTACACAATAATTAGAGAACAGTTGATAAAATTTTTTTTAATTCAGAGGACTATTATAGACAAAAATTTCATTCTTTTTTATTAACTGATAAGATAGAACCAAGAGCTTTTGTCTCTGAAGTAAAATCATTCTTATTAACTTGGTTAGAACTAATCAAAATAGACACAAAAAATCCCAATGAAATTATTGAGATGGTAGTAGTAGATAAAGTGTTACAAATGGCTTCCAAACCTTTGTTTACACATATTATGGAGAGGAAAGTAAGAAATATTGAAAATTTAATAGATGCTATCTCCAATTTTAAAGATAGTAATCCCAATGTAGAACTTACTAAACAGACTCAAACAGTAAATACCATGCAAAATAGAAGCTATTCACCTCCTAGAACAAATAGTCAATATGGTAGAAGACAAAACTATGGTAATGAAACAAATACAAACAGACAACATTTTAGATGTCAATTTTGTAATCGTTATGGACATATAGACAGATTTTGTGGTTTCAGAATAAAACATTTAAGTAACAGGTATAGACAAAATGAAAATAGCCAAAATAATCAAAATTTTCAAAATAAAAACTTTACAAGACAGAATTTTCCACAAGGAAATCAAAATCAAAACTTTACAAGACGGAATTTTCCACAAGGAAATCAAAATCAAAACTTTACAAGACTGAATTTTCCACAAGGAAATTCTACATATCAGCATGTTACCAATCCAAATTCTGAACATCAAAATTTTCAGAATAGAAATAAAGGCAATACAAATAATCCTACTACTCACAGAAACAATGTAATATTTGAGAATAAAGGTCAACTGATCTTATTCCCTGCATATGTTGAGGGAATACGTACCTATTGTCTAAGGGATACTGGGTCATCTCTCACTTGTGTAGATGAGAGGATTATTCCTCCTCATAAAGCCAAAAATATCTTAAGGATAGAAACAATTAAACTAGGTAATGGATCTATGGTTAGTTGTCCAATCACTACCATACAAATTGATACTCCTTGGCTTACAGGAATTACTGAAGCAGCCATCTTAAAAAATTGTGTTGCTCCCCTAATAATAGGTAATACATATGGAGTAAAACAGGACAATAGTTTTGAAATATTTCAACAATGGATGGATCTTAAATCCACAGATTTAAACTTAAAACCTGTAATTTTGTTAGAAAATAATCAACTGGGAGATTTATCACAAGATGAATTCGGCCCTGCCTTGCAAACTGTCAGTTTTTTACAAACACTAGGCAAGTCTGACAGTAGCATTATTAATGACACACCTAATATAGATATACCTATAAACAAAGTGAAAGAAAATCTAATGCCTAAATGGAATGGTACAGAGAAATTGAATCAATCTATTGAAAGGTTTGAAGAACAATGTGAAATAAATAATATACCTAAACAATTGCATGCCATATCACTGTGCAAACATTTAGAAAATCACAAAGCAATATACAATGTTGCAGAGAAAGAAATCAATGACTTTCAAGCATTGAAAACAAACATTTTAGCATATATTGATACTACTCAAAAGAAAACTGAAACACAAATGAAAAAACGTGAATAGATTAGCTTAAATAGTATGCCTTTTGATGAACAAACTTTAAAAAATGAACAAAAACAAGATGAGTATATAAACAAAATTGTGTCACAACTTGGTAAAGAAAATTTTAAACAAGGACAAATGAAATTAATTAATGGAATTCTTTGTAGGATAGAAACAAAAACTAATATAACTCAAATAGTTGTGCCAAAATCTTTGACAGTGCAAATAATGAAAATTTCGCATGATAATGCATTAGCAGGTCACTTAAGTACAAAAAAAACTTGTAACAAAATCAAAAACAACTTCTGGTGGCCCAATTTAGAAAAGGATTTGAAAACGTACATAAGAAGTTGTTCAACATGTCTGATACATAATCAGAAAAATTCAAAACATAAAGCACCTTTACAAAAAACAGATACTGTAGACAAACCTTTTGTAAAGATAGCCATTGATATTATTGGACCTATGAAAGAAGCTAGGAATTCAAAAGCTAAATTTGCATTAACACTCATTGATATGGGTAGTAGATGGGTGGAAGTAATCCCTCTAAGAGAAATAACCGCAGATAGAGTATGTAACTCACTATTGCCAATATTCTGCAGATTTGGATTTCCTAAAACTATATTAAGTGATAATGGTACCCAATTCAAATCCAAATTGACTCAAGCTTTTACTAAAATGCTCAACATAACACACATTTTTAGTTCAATCTACCACCCAGAGTCAAACGGTATGGTTGAAAGGGCAAATCAAACTATAAAACAAATGTTAGCTAAGGTTTGCGAAGAACACCCTTATGAATGGGATGAATTCCTACCAGCCATTCTCTTTGCTTATAGACAGGCAAAGCATGAAAGCACTGGTTACTCACCTTTTGAGTTAATCTTTGGTAAAAATGCCAATGGTCCATTAGAGAATTTTAAAGCAGAATTACTAAAAACCAAAGAAACAAAAATGTCACCTTTTGATCTAATAAATAAGACAGAAAAACATATGCAAACAGCATATCAATTTGCTGTAGAAAAAAACCAAGAAATTAAAGAAAAAACCATACTTAGAGAAAACATGAATAAAAACTTAAGAAAGTTAGATATAGGAAACAAAGTACTTGTATATCTACCCATTGGTTCTGGTAATACCATGCAATGGAAAGGTCCTTATGACATTATACATAAATTGTCAGATTTTACATATAAAATTGACATAAATGGTAGTGAAAAAATTGTTCACATCAACAATTTAAGACATTATGAAGAAAGCAATATAGTTGATACTACATCAAAAACCAATGACAAAATAGAAAACAACAATGTTATCATCGTTGAAGATGAAAATATTAAAGACATTCCAGATAATGTTAACTACTTGTGTGGCATGACCGCCAATACAACTAATGAATTAGAGCAAATTAACTTAGATCATATTCAAAGTGTAGAAACTAAAAATAAAATTGTAAAAATATTAAACAAATTTGAAGATACAATCACAGATACACCTGGTTTGACTATTGTCATTGAACATAGAATAGAATTAACTGAAAAAAAAGAGTTTAGATCAAAAGCTTATAGAATTCCACAAATGCTAGTTGACAAAGTGGATAAAGAATTGGACCAATTAATTGAAAATAAGATAATAAACAAATCTTTTTCGCAATACTCTTCACCAATGGTAATAGTAAGAAAAAAAAATGGTTCAATTAGACTTTGCTGTGACTATCGCAAATTAAATAAAATCACAAAAATTGATCAAGAAGGGTTACCTAACATAGACAATATCATCAATACTATGGCAATTGGGAAAATATTTTCCACTATAGACTTGACCAGAGGTTTTTGGCAAGTACCTCTAGATAAAAATTCTAAAGATTACGCAGCTTTTATTACTCATAGAGGTGTGTTTAACTGGAATGTAATGCCATTTGGTCTCATAAATAGTACTGCAACTTTCACTAAATTAATGAGAAAAATTCTTCCTCAAAGAAACAACATAATTCACTATGTGGATGATGTGTGTATATATACAGAAACTTGGGATGAACACTTGACTATTTTAGAAGAAGTCTTACAAATACTAAAAGATAACAATTTAACTGTATCCCCAACTAAATTAAAGATATTACAAACAGAAATTGAATTTCTGGGACATACATTTTCTAATGGCCAAGTCAAGCCAACAGAACAATTACACAAAAAGATCTTAGAAATAAAGACACCTAAAACTAAGAAAGAAGTTAGAGCACTCTTAGGTTTATTCAATTATTACAGCAAGTTTATTCCAAAATACAGTCAAATAGTTAGACCTATCATAGATCTTACAAAAAAATTTCAACCAAATTATGTAAATTGGAATAATGAATGTGAACAATCATGCAGACAACTAGTTAATGAGTTTTCTAAAGCACCAATTCTGGAAACTATTCAGAAAAATGATGAAATTATTTTAGCCTGTGATGCCTCAAAAATAGGACTAGGTGCTTGTATTTTTAAGAAAGTAATGATAGATTCAGAATTGGTGTACAAACCAGCATTCTATATAAGCCGTGCATTAACTAATAGTGAAAAAAATTTCAGTATATTGGAATTGGAAGGTTTATGCATAGCTTATGCTGTATTGAAATTTCAATACTATTTGTTAGGACGTAAGTTTACAATTCTCACAGATCACAAACCATTAGTAAATTTTAATGTGTCAAATGTAAATAACAAACGCATAAACAAATATGCATTATTACTATCTGATTATCAGTTTCAGATCAAAAGCATAGTTGGAAAAGATAATCATTTGCCAGATGTGTTATCAAGATTATCCATTTATATCCCAGATATTGAATAGACAATACTGAAAGATAATTGTCTAGGACTAATGTAAAACTTGAGACTTCAGATTTTTGGTCTCATAGTTAATAAGATGGTGTATAACTTCTGTAAGACACCGATGTAAATTGTTTTTATGATGATTATTTATGTTTTTATGATGATTATTTATGTTTTTTTGTACTATGATTACATGAATATTACATGACTTAATTAGATACGTTAACTATTGATATGCAACTAAATATTTCATTGATTTTGTAACAATAATTTATGTTCCCTATATATGTAAGGAGGGAGGGGTGAGTAATGCTAGTATGCACTAACATGGTCAAAGGGAAATGACTCAGGAAAGTCAATAGTATAGTACAAAAGTTATGGGGACTGGGAAGATTGTAAATATCACAATCTAGTTTGTTCTACTGCGTCTTAGCTTTCTAAAGCATGCTTTGCACGTTTTACATGTCTGAGTCTGATCACGGGGTTTTACATGTCTCAGTCTGATCACGGGGGTAAATGACCGGAGAATAGTCAGTCGACTCAAATATCTAGAAGCGTATAGACGCATACGTTAGACTCGGAATTATACCACATTTTATCAGAATACTAATTCATTTCTTGGACTTATATTATATTATATTATTCATTGGATATTATATGTGACTGTGATTTAATGTGATTAAATATATTTGTGCTGCAGATGAGCGTTGTCAGATCACTTGTGATTACATAGATTTTATTGAGTTCTTGCAGGAAGGTAAAATTACTATTTTAATGAACTGAACATTGTTGTTCAATGAGGATTAACAAACACCTCATTAACACATATGTAATTCCATGAAAAATAATAATTAGGCTTATTAATATTATATATAGAAAAAAAAAGCATAACTTTATCTCAAGCAAAAGTCTTTCTAGGGGATATGAGTAAGATCAATTTGGTAGTTAAAAGATCTTATCTTATCTTATACATTACAGACGCTCCTTCTATAAAGAAGATTATTGCGTCCTACGATCATCCGTGGTCCGGGTCTAGTCTTGCATTTTTTTTAACGTTTTAATTGATGTTAAGATACTGGTATTCCTTGTTTGCTCAGGAAACCTATTCCATGTCCGAATGCCACTCGGGAATAAAGATTACTTATATGCATTTGTTCTCGTATAAGGAAAAAGGAAAGTGTTTTTGTCTTTATGTTTTTTTTTAGCTTTGCGACAGGTTGTTATTGGGTTGTATTTCTAAATTATAGTTTGATGCCTTATGTATGATGTATGAACTTATACTGTGTTAAAATACCTTTTTACTTAATATACAAGATGTTTCATTTTAGTAAATATCTGTAGTATTACTTTAATTGAACATTTTAATTCTACAACATTATTGTTATCTAAATGAACAAAACTTTTTGGCGAATTTATCCTGATGTTCACATTCCACTTATTCTGTTGTATTGTCTATAAACATTATATAAATGTATATAGAAAAACGGTTCAAAATGTATAATATACTTTTTATAAACACATTTATTTCTAGTACTCTAGATTTACACATTCATTTTTATTTACTTTTTCTTATTTTTCTAAGTTAGCAAACGGATGTGAAATTATTAAAGAAAAATTATTGTATAAAATAAAATGTGAATATTATGCTAATTAGTTTAAGAACGGAGAATATTTAAGTTACTTCTGTGTAATATGAGATGATGCTAAGCTCAGAAGACTTTTAAAACAAGAATATAAAAATTTAAAAAAAAATGACAAAGAATTTACCGTATTCAGTTTGAATTTGTGCAATGGTTTGATCCTTCTCTCTCAATCCTTCCAAAGCTTTACCTTTAAAAAAAAATATTGATAATTTAATTAAAAAATGAACATAAAAGGCGTTGTCTTTAAATAAAACAATTAAAAAATTAAATTAATGCATTAGAATATGTTTCATTGTTTAGAAATATGTTTCATTGTTTAGAAAAAAAACGTAATATGTATATAAAAAAACTGTGCTCAGTTTATAACCTTGCTCCTTTTTAAACTGAAAAATTTCATCATCTTTGGCTTTTATTTCATTATCTTTTGCTGTGAATTTAATAAGCTTTTGCTGTGATTTCATCCTTTTTTAGCTGTGATTATGTGATTATATTATCTTTCTTAGCTTTCATGTCATTAAGAGCTGTATCTGACCATTTTGGACAGAAGGATGCCATAAAACTTAAAATGACAAACATTTTACTTTCAAAAAATAATGAAAAAAATATGTGAGCAATATCAATGTTGTTCTTCGCTATTTTTTTACAAAAGGGTGAAAAAATTGGACTGTCAATTAAAAATAAACAACAAATTTTAAGCCTTAATGTTAAGTTTTCCAGACAAAATCCGTTACGCAGGAACCAGTTTCATGGTTTTACATGTCTTATTTGTTAATAACTTATGTAATCCCATGAAAAATAATAAATAGGCTTATTAATATTATATATATGAAAAAGAACGCATAAATTTATCTCAAGCAAAAGTCTTTCTATGGGATATGAGTAAAATTCATTTGGTGGTTAAATGATCTTATCTTATCTTATACATTACAGACGCTCCTTCTATAAAGAAGATTATTGCGTCCTACGCTCATTCGTGGTCCGAGTCTAGTCTTGCATTTTTATTAATGTTTTAATTGATGTTAAGTTACTGGTATTCCTGGTTTGCTCAGGAAATCCATTCCATGTCCGAATGCCACTCGGGAATAAAGAGTGCTTATATGCATTTGTTCTCGCATAAGGAATAAGGAAAGTGTTTTTGTCTTTATGTTTTTCTAAGCTTTGTGTGAGGATTTAAAATATCTATCGTTGTTTTAGTAGGACACAATTTGTATAATCTCTAACCCGTTGTTCATGTATGGAATAAACGAGTGACGTTTTACGATAGAAACAATGACGTAGGAGTTAGATTGAACGTAGCGTAGATTTGGCAGAGAACGTTAGACGACCTTAAGATTTGGTAGCGGCAAGACGTGTTAGACTAGGCTATAGAAACTGTGGTATATTTGTATTCATCTTGTATATAAACTTGTTGGAGAATTCTGAATAAAATATTAGTTATTTTTTCACTACAAGCCGTATGTTTGTTTATTGATTATTAATAGAGGATGTGATCTCCCTGAGAGTTGTATACATAACATTTATAAAATAACGGTCACACATTGCAACAGGTTGTTATTGGGTTGTATTTCTAAATTAGAGTTTGATGCCTTACGTATGATGTATGAACTTATACTGTGTTTAAATACCTTTTTACTTAATATACAAGATGTTTCATTTTAGTAAATATCTGTAGTATTACTTTAATTGAACATTTTAATTCTACAACATTATTGTTATCTAAATGAACAAAACTTTTTGGCGAATTTATCCTGATGTTCACATTCCACTTATTCTGTTGTATTGTCTATAAACATTATATAAATGTATAAAGAAAAAAGGTTCAAAATGTATAATATACTTTTTATAAACACATTTATTTCTAGTACTCTAGATTTACACAGTCATTTTTATTTACTTTTTCTTATTTTTCTAAGCTAGCAAACGGATGTGAAATAATTACAGAAAAATTATTGTATAAATCAAATGTGAATATTATGCTAATTAGTTTAAGAACGGAGAATATTTAAGTTACTTCTATGTAATATTAGATGATGCTAAGCTCAGAAGACTTTTAAAAACAAGAAAATAAAAATTAAAAAAACATGACAAAGAATTTACCGTATTCAGTTTGAATTTTTGCAATGGTTTGATCCTTCTCTCTCAATCCTTCCAAAGCTTTACCTTTAAAAAAAAATATTTATAATTTAATTAAAAAGAGAACATAAAAGGCGTGGTCTTTAAAAAAAACAATTAAAAAATGCATTAACTGCATTAGAATATGTTTCATTGTTTAGAAATATGTTTCATTGTTTAGAAAAAAAACGTAATATGTATATAAAAAAACTTTGCTAAGTTTATAACCTTGCTCCTTTTTAAACTGAAAAATGTCATCATCTTTGGCTTTTATTTCATTATCTTTTGCTGTGAATTTAATAAGCTTTTGCTGTGATTTCATCCTTTTTTGGCTGTGATTATGTGATTATATTATCTTTCTTAGCTTTCATTTCATTAAGAGCTGTATCTGTCCATTTTGGACAGAAGGATGCCATAAAACTTAAAATGACAAACATTTTACTTTCAAATAATACTGAAAAAAATATGTGAGCAATATCAATGTTGTTCTTCGCTATTTTTTTACAAAAGGGTGAAAAAATTGGACTGTCAATTAAAAATAAACAACAAATTTTAAGCCCTAATGGTGTGTCTTCGAGACACAATCCGTTACGCAGGAACCAGTTTCTCGGTTTTACATGTCTTAGTTGTTAATAACTTATGTAATCCCATGGAAAATAATAAATAGGCTTATTAATATTATATATATGAAAAAAAAAACGCATAAATTTATCTCAAGCAAAAGTCTTTCTATGGGATATGAGTAAGATCCATTTGGTAGTTCAAAGATCTTATCTTATCTTATACATTACAGACGCTCCTTCTATAAAGAAGATTATTGCGTCCTACGCTCATTCGTGGTCCGAGTCTAGTCTTGCATTTTTATTAATGTTTTAATTGATGTTAAGTTACTGGTATTCCTGGTTTGCTCAGGAAACCCATTCCATGTCCGAAAGCCACTCGGGAATAAAGAGTGCTTATATGTATTTGTTCTCGCATAAGGAATAAGGAAAGTGTTTTTGTCTTTATGTTTTTCTAAGCTTTGTGTGAGGATTTAAAATATCTATCGTTGTTTTACTAGGACACAATTTGTATAATCTCTAACCCGGTGTTCATGTATGAAATAAACGAGTGACGTTTTACGATAGAAACAATGACGTAGGAGTTAGATTGAACGTAGCGTAGATTTGGCAGAGAACGTTAGACGACCTTAAGATTTGGTAGCGGTAAGACGTGTTAGACTAGGCTATAGAAACTGTGGTATATTTGTATTCATCTTGTATATAAACTTGTTGGAGAATTCTGAATTAAATATTAGTTATCATTTTACTACAAGCCGGATGTTTGTTTATTGATTATTAATAGAGGATGTGATCTCCCTGAGAGTTGTATACATAACATTTATAAAATAACTGTCACACATTGCAACAGGTTGTTATTGGGTTGTATTTCTAAATTAGAGTTTGATGCCTTACGTATGATGTATGAACTTATACTGTGTTTAAATACCTTTTTACTTAATATACAAGATGTTTCATTTTAGTAAATATCTGTAGTATTACTTTAATTGAACATTTTAATTCTACAACATTATTGTTTTCTAAATGAACAAAACTTTTTGGCGAATTTATCCCGATGTTCACATTCCACTTATTCTGTTGTATTGTCTATAAACATTATATAAATGTATAAAGAAAAAAGGTTCAAAATGTATAATTACTTTTTATAAACACATTTATTTCTAGTACTCTAGATTTACACAGTCATTTTTATTTACTTTTTCTTATTTTTCTAAGCTAGCAAACGGATGTGAAATAATTACAGAAAAATTATTGTATAAATCAAATGTGAATATTATGCTAATTAGTTTAAGAACGGAGAATATTTAAGTTACTTCTATGTAATATTAGATGATGCTAAGCTCAGAAGACTTTTAAAAACAAGAAAATAAAAATTAAAAAAACATGACAAAGAATTTACCGTATTCAGTTTGAATTTGTGCAATGGTTTGATCCTTCTCTCTCAATCCTTCCAAAGCTTTACCTTTAAAAAAAAATATTTATAATTTAATTAAAAAGAGAACATAAAAGGCGTGGTCTTTAAAAAAAACAATTAAAAAATGCAATAACTGCATTAGAGTATGTTTCATTGTTTAGAAATATGTTTCATTGTTTAGAAAAAAAACGTAATATGTATATAAAAAAACTTTGCTAAGTTTATAACCTTGCTCCTTTTTAAACTGAAAAATGTCATCATCTTTGGCTTTTATTTCATTATCTTTTGCTGTGAATTTAATAAACTTTTGCTGTGATTTCATCCTTTTTTGGCTGTGATTATGTGATTATATTATCTTTCTTAGCTTTCATTTCATTAAGAGCTGTATCTGTCCATTTTGGACAGAAGGATGCCATAAAACTTAAAATAACAAACATTTTACTTTCAAATAATAATGAAAAAAAAATATGTGAGCAATATCCATGTTGTTCTTCGCTATTTTTTTACAAAAGGGTGAAAAAATTAAACTGTCAATTAAAAATAAACAACAAATTTTAAGCCCTAATGGTGTGTTTTCCAGACAAAATCCGTTACGCAGGAACCAGTCTCTCGGTTTTACATGTCTTAGTTGTTAATAACTTATGTAATCCCATGAAAAATAATAAATAGGCTTATTAATATTATATATATGAAAAAAAAAACGCATAAATTTATCTCAAGCAAAAGTCTTTCTATGGGATATGAGTAAGATCCATTTGGTAGTTAAAAAATCTTATCTTATCTTATACATTACAGACGCTCCTTCTATAAAGAAGATTATTGCGTCCTACGCTCATCCGTGGTCCGGGTCTAGTCTTGCATTTTTATTAATGTTTTAATTGATGTTAAGTTACTGGTATTCCTTGTTTGCTCTGGAAACCTATTCCATGTCCGAATGCCACTCGGGAATAAAGAGTACTTATATGCATTTGTTCTAGTATAAGGAAAAAGGAAAGTGTTTTTGTCTTTATGTTTTTCTAAGCTTTGTGTGAGGATTTAAAATATCTATCGTTGTTTTACTAGGACACAATTTGTATAATCTCTAACCCGGTGTTCATGTATGGAATAAACGAGTGACGTTTTACGATAGAAACAATGACGTAGGAGTTAGATTGAACGTAGCGTAGATTTGGCAGAGAATGTTAGACGACCTTAGGATTTGGTAGCGGCAAGACGTGTTAGACTAGGCTATAAAAACTGTGGTATATTTGTATTCATCTTGTATATAAACTTGTTGGAGAATTCAGAATTAAATATAAGTTATCATTTTACTACAAGCCGGATGTTTGTTTATTGATTATTAATAGAGGATGTGATCTCCCTGAGAGTTGTATACATAACATTTATAAAATAACGGTCACACTTTGCAACAGGTTGTTATTGGGTTGTATTTCTAAATTAGAGTTTAATGCCTTTTGTATGATGTATGAACTTATACTGTGTTTAAATACCTTTTTACTTAATATACAAGATGTTTGATTTTAGTAAATGTCTGTAGTATTACTTTAATTGAACACTTTAATTCTACAACATTATTGTTTTCTAAATGAACAAAACTTTTTGGCGAATTTATCCCGATGTTAACATTCCACTTATTCTGTTGTATTGTCTATAAACAATATATAAATGTATAAAGAAAAAAGGTTCAAAATGTATAATATACTTTTTATAAACACATTTATTTCTAATACTCTAGATTTACACAGTCATTTTTATTTACTTTTTCTTATTTTTCTAAGCTAGCAAACGGATGTGAAATAATTACAGAAAAATTATTGTATAAATCAAATGTGAATATTATGCTAATTAGTTTAAGAACGGAGAATATTTAAGTTACTTCTATGTAATATTAGATGATGCTAAGCTCAGAAGACTTTTAAAAACAAGAAAATAAAAATTAAAAAAACATGACAAAGAATTTACCGTATTCAGTTTGAATTTGTGCAATGGTTTGATCCTTCTCTCTCAATCCTTCCAAAGCTTTACCTTTAAAAAAAAATATTTATAATTTAATTAAAAAGAGAACATAAAAGGCGTGGTCTTTAAAAAAAGCAATTAAAAAATGCAATAACTGCATTAGAATATGTTTCATTGTTTAGAAATATGTTTCATTGTTTAGAAAAAAAACGTAATATGTATATAAAAAAACTTTGCTAAGTTTATAACCTTGCTCCTTTTTAAACTGAAAAATGTCATCATCTTTGGCTTTTATTTCATTATCTTTTGCTGTGAATTTAATAAGCTTTTGCTGTGATTTCATCCTTTTTTGGCTGTGATTATGTGATTATATTATCTTTCTTAGCTTTCATTTCATTAAGAGCTGTATCTGTCCATTTTGGACAGAAGGATGCCATAAAACTTAAAATAACAAACATTTTACTTTCAAATAATAATGAAAAAAAATATGTGAGCAATATCAATGTTGTTCTTCGCTATTTTTTTACAAAAGGGTGAAAAAATTAAACTGTCAATTAAAAATAAACAACAAATTTTAAGCCCTAATGGTGTGTCTTCCAGACAAAATCCGTTACGCAGGAACCAGTCTCTCGGTTTTACATGTCTTAGTTGTTAATAACTTATGTAATCCCATGAAAAATAATAAATAGGCTTATTAATATTATATATATGAAAAAAAAAACACATAAATTTATCTCAAGCAAAAGTCTTTCTATGGGATATGAGTAAGATCCATTTGGTAGTTAAAAAATCTTATCTTATCTTATACATTACAGACGCTCCTTCTATAAAGAAGATTATTGCGTCCTACGCTCATCCGTGGTCCGGGTCTAGTCTTGCATTTTTATTAATGTTTTAATTGATGTTAAGTTACTGGTATTCCTTGTTTGCTCTGGAAACCTATTCCATGTCCGAATGCCACTCGGGAATAAACAGTACTTATATGCATTTGTTCTAGTATAAGGAAAAAGGAAAGTGTTTTTGTCTTTATGTTTTTCTAAGCTTTGTGTGAGGATTTAAAATAACTATCGTTGTTTTACTAGGACACAATTTGTATAATCTCTAACCCGGTGTTCATGTATGGAATAAACGAGTGACGTTTTACGATAGAAACAATGACGTAGGAGTTAGATTGAACGTAGCGTAGATTTGGCAGAGAATGTTAGACGACCTTAGGATTTGGTAGCGGCAAGACGTGTTAGACTAGGCTATAAAAACTGTGGTATATTTGTATTCATCTTGTATATAAACTTGTTGGAGAATTCAGAATTAAATATAAGTTATCATTTTACTACAAGCCGGATGTTTGTTTATTGATTATTAATAGAGGATGTGATCTCCCTGAGAGTTGTATACATAACATTTATAAAATAACGGTCACACTTTGCAACAGGTTGTTATTGGGTTGTATTTCTAAATTAGAGTTTAATGCCTTTTGTATGATGTATGAACTTATACTGTGTTTAAATACCTTTTTACTTAATATACAAGATGTTTGATTTTAGTAAATGTCTGTAGTATTACTTTAATTGAACACTTTAATTCTACAACATTATTGTTTTCTAAATGAACAAAACTTTTTGGCGAATTTATCCCGATGTTAACATTCCACTTATTCTGTTGTATTGTCTATAAACAATATATAAATGTATAAAGAAAAAAGGTTCAAAATGTATAATATACTTTTTATAAACACATTTATTTCTAGTACTCTAGATTTACACAGTCATTTTTATTTACTTTTTCTTATTTTTCTAAGCTAGCAAACGGATGTGAAATAATTACAGAAAAATTATTGTATAAATCAAATGTGAATATTATGCTAATTAGTTTAAGAACGGAGAATATTTAAGATACTTCTATGTAATATTAGATGATGCTAAGCTCAGAAGACTTTTAAAAACAAGAAAATAAAAATTAAAAAAACATGACAAAGAATTTACCGTATTCAGTTTGAATTTGTGCAATGGTTTGATCCTTCTCTCTCAATCCTTCCAAAGCTTTACCTTTAAAAAAAAATATTTATAATTTAATTAAAAAGAGAACATAAAAGGCGTGGTCTTTAAAAAAAACAATTAAAAAATGCAATAACTGCATTAGAATATGTTTCATTGTTTAGAAATATGTTTCATTGTTTAGAAAAAAAACGTAATATATATATAAAAAAACTTTGCTAAGTTTATAACCTTGCTCCTTTTTAAACTGAAAAATGTCATCATCTTTGGCTTTTATTTCATTATCTTTTGCTGTGAATTTAATAAGCTTTTGCTGTGATTTCATCCTTTTTTGGCTGTGATTATGTGATTATATTATCTTTCTTAGCTTTCATTTCATTAAGAGCTGTATCTGTCCATTTTGGACAGAAGGATGCCATAAAACTTAAAATAACAAACATTTTACTTTCAAATAATAATGAAAAAAAATATGTGAGCAATATCAATGTTGTTCTTCGCTATTTTTTTACAAAAGGGTGAAAAAATTAAACTGTCAATTAAAAATAAACAACAAATTTTAAGCCCTAATGGTGTGTCTTCCAGACAAAATCCGTTACGCAGGAACCAGTCTCTCGGTTTTACATGTCTTAGTTGTTAATAACTTATGTAATCCCATGAAAAATAATAAATAGGCTTATTAATATTATATATATGAAAAAAAAACGCATAAATTTATCTCAAGCAAAAGTCTTTCTATGGGATATGAGTAAGATCCATTTGGTAGTTAAAAAATCTTATCTTATCTTATACATTACAGACGCTCCTTCTATAAAGAAGATTATTGCGTCCTACGCTCATCCGTGGTCCGGGTCTAGTCTTGCATTTTTATTAATGTTTTAATTGATGTTAAGTTACTGGTATTCCTTGTTTGCTCTGGAAACCTATTCCATGTCCGAATGCCACTCGGGAATAAAGAGTACTTATATGCATTTGTTCTAGTATAAGGAAAAAGGAAAGTGTTTTTGTCTTTATGTTTTTCTAAGCTTTGTGTGAGGATTTAAAATATCTATCGTTGTTTTACTAGGACACAATTTGTATAATCTCTAACCCGGTGTTCATGTATGGAATAAACGAGTGACGTTTTACGATAGAAACAATGACGTAGGAGTTAGATTGAACGTAGCGTAGATTTGGCAGAGAATGTTAGACGACCTTAGGATTTGGTAGCGGCAAGACGTGTTAGACTAGGCTATAAAAACTGTGGGATATTTGTATTCATCTTGTATATAAACTTGTTGGAGAATTCAGAATTAAATATAAGTTATCATTTTACTACAAGCCGGATGTTTGTTTATTGATTATTAATAGAGGATGTGATCTCCCTGAGAGTTGTATACATAACATTTATAAAATAACGGTCACACTTTGCAACAGGTTGTTATTGGGTTGTATTTCTAAATTAGAGTTTAATGCCTATTGTATGATGTATGAACTTATACTGTGTTTAAATACCTTTTTACTTAATATACAAGATGTTTGATTTTAGTAAATGTCTGTAGTATTACTTTAATTGAACACTTTAATTCTACAACATTATTGTTTTCTAAATGAACAAAACTTTTTGGCGAATTTATCCCGATGTTAACATTCCACTTATTCTGTTGTATTGTCTATAAACAATATATAAATGTATAAAGAAAAAAGGTTCAAAATGTATAATATACTTTTTATAAACACATTTATTTCTAGTACTCTAGATTTACACAGTCATTTTTATTTACTTTTTCTTATTTTTCTAAGCTAGCAAACGGATGTGAAATAATTATAGAAAAATTATTGTATAAATCAAATGTGAATATTATGCTAATTAATTTAAGAACGGAGAATATTTAAGTTACTTCTATGTAATATTAGATGATGCTAAGCTCAGAAGACTTTTAAAAACAAGAAAATAAAAATTAAAAAAACATGACAAAGAATTTACCGTATTCAGTTTGAATTTGTGCAATGGTTTGATCCTTCTCTCTCAATCCTTCCAAAGCTTTACCTTTAAAAAAAAATATTTATAATTTAATTAAAAAGAGAACATAAAAGGCGTGGTCTTTAAAAAAAACAATTAAAAAATGCAATAACTGCATTAGAATATGTTTCATTGTTTAGAAATATGTTTCATTGTTTAGAAAAAAAACGTAATATGTATATAAAAAAACTTTGCTAAGTTTATAACCTTGCTCCTTTTTAAACTGAAAAACGTCATCATCTTTGGCTTTTATTTCATTATCTTTTGCTGTGAATTTAATAAGCTTTTGCTGTGATTTCATCCTTTTTTGGCTGTGATTATGTGATTATATTATCTTTCTTAGCTTTCATTTCATTAAGAGCTGTATCTGTCCATTTTGGACAGAAGGATGCCATAAAACTTAAAATAACAAACATTTTACTTTCAAATAATAATGAAAAAAAATATGTGAGCAATATCAATGTTGTTCTTCGCTATTTTTTTACAAAAGGGTGAAAAAATTAAACTGTCAATTAAAAATAAACAACAAATTTTAAGCCCTAATGGTGTGTCTTCCAGACAAAATCCGTTACGCAGGAACCAGTCTCTCGGTTTTACATGTCTTAGTTGTTAATAACTTATGTAATCCCATGAAAAATAATAAATAGGCTTATTAATATTATATATATGAAAAAAAAACGCATAAATTTATCTCAAGCAAAAGTCTTTCTATGGGATATGAGTAAGATCCATTTGGTAGTTAAAAAATCTTATCTTATCTTATACATTACAGACGCTCCTTCTATAAAGAAGATTATTGCGTCCTACGCTCATCCGTGGTCCGGGTCTAGTCTTGCATTTTTATTAATGTTTTAGTTGATGTTAAGTTACTGGTATTCCTTGTTTGCTCTGGAAACCTATTCCATGTCCGAATGCCACTCGGGAATAAAGAGTACTTATATGCATTTGTTCTAGTATAAGGAAAAAGGAAAGTGTTTTTGTCTTTATGTTTTTCTAAGCTTTGTGTGAGGATTTAAAATATCTATCGTTGTTTTACTAGGACACAATTTGTATAATCTCTAACCCGGTGTTCATGTATGGAATAAACGAGTGACGTTTTACGATAGAAACAATGACGTAGGAGTTAGATTGAACGTAGCGTAGATTTGGCAGAGAATGTTAGACGACCTTAGGATTTGGTAGCGGCAAGACGTGTTAGACTAGGCTATAAAAACTGTGGGATATTTGTATTCATCTTGTATATAAACTTGTTGGAGAATTCAGAATTAAATATAAGTTATCATTTTACTACAAGCCGGATGTTTGTTTATTGATTATTAATAGAGGATGTGATCTCCCTGAGAGTTGTATACATAACATTTATAAAATAACGGTCACACTTTGCAACAGGTTGTTATTGGGTTGTATTTCTAAATTAGAGTTTAATGCCTATTGTATGATGTATGAACTTATACTGTGTTTAAATACCTTTTTACTTAATATACAAGATGTTTGATTTTAGTAAATGTCTGTAGTATTACTTTAATTGAACACTTTAATTCTACAACATTATTGTTTTCTAAATGAACAAAACTTTTTGGCGAATTTATCCCGATGTTAACATTCCACTTATTCTGTTGTATTGTCTATAAACAATATATAAATGTATAAAGAAAAAAGGTTCAAAATGTATAATATACTTTTTATAAACACATTTATTTCTAGTACTCTAGATTTACACAGTCATTTTTATTTACTTTTTCTTATTTTTCTAAGCTAGCAAACGGATGTGAAATAATTACAGAAAAATTATTGTATAAATCAAATGTGAATATTATGCTAATTAGTTTAAGAACGGAGAATATTTAAGTTACTTCTATGTAATATTAGATGATGCTAAGCTCAGAAGACTTTTAAAAACAAGAAAATAAAAATTAAAAAAACATGACAAAGAATTTACCGTATTCAGTTTGAATTTGTGCAATGGTTTGATCCTTCTCTCTCAATCCTTCCAAAGCTTTACCTTTAAAAAAAAATATTTATAATTTAATTAAAAAGAGAACATAAAAGGCGTGGTCTTTAAAAAAAACAATTAAAAAATGCAATAACTGCATTAGAATATGTTTCATTGTTTAGAAATATGTTTCATTGTTTAGAAAAAAAACGTAATATGTATATAAAAAAACTTTGCTAAGTTTATAACCTTGCTCCTTTTTAAACTGAAAAACGTCATCATCTTTGGCTTTTATTTCATTATCTTTTGCTGTGAATTTAATAAGCTTTTGCTGTGATTTCATCCTTTTTTGGCTGTGATTATGTGATTATATTATCTTTCTTAGCTTTCATTTCATTAAGAGCTGTATCTGTCCATTTTGGACAGAAGGATGCCATAAAACTTAAAATAACAAACATTTTACTTTCGAATAATAATGAAAAAAAATATGTGAGCAATATCAATGTTGTTCTTCGCTATTTTTTTACAAAAGGGTGAAAAAATTAAACTGTCAATTAAAAATAAACAACAAATTTTAAGCCCTAATGGTGTGTCTTCCAGACAAAATCCGTTACGCAGGAACCAGTCTCTCGGTTTTACATGTCTTAGTTGTTAATAACTTATGTAATCCCATGAAAAATAATAAATAGGCTTATTAATATTATATATATGAAAAAAAAACGCATAAATTTATCTCAAGCAAAAGTCTTTCTATGGGATATGAGTAAGATCCATTTGGTAGTTAAAAAATCTTATCTTATCTTATACATTACAGACGCTCCTTCTATAAAGAAGATTATTGCGTCCTACGCTCATCCGTGGTCCGGGTCTAGTCTTGCATTTTTATTAATGTTTTAATTGATGTTAAGTTACTGGTATTCCTTGTTTGCTCTGGAAACCTATTCCATGTCCGAATGCCACTCGGGAATAAAGAGTACTTATATGCATTTGTTCTAGTATAAGGAAAAAGGAAAGTGTTTTTGTCTTTATGTTTTTCTAAGCTTTGTGTGAGGATTTAAAATATCTATCGTTGTTTTACTAGGACACAATTTGTATAATCTCTAACCCGGTGTTCATGTATGGAATAAACGAGTGACGTTTTACGATAGAAACAATGACGTAGGAGTAGATTGAACGTAGCGTAGATTTGGCAGAGAATGTTAGACGACCTTAGGATTTGGTAGCGGCAAGACGTGTTAGACTAGGCTATAAAAACTGTGGTATATTTGTATTCATCTTGTATATAAACTTGTTGGAGAATTCAGAATTAAATATAAGTTATCATTTTACTACAAGCCGGATGTTTGTTTATTGATTATTAATAGAGGATGTGATCTCCCTGAGAGTTGTATACACAACATTTATAAAATAACGGTCACACTTTGCAACAGGTTGTTATTGGGTTGTATTTCTAAATTATAGTTTAATACCTTTTGTATGATGTATGAACTTATACTGTGTTTAAATACCTTTTTACTTAATATACAAGATGTTTGATTTTAGTAAATGTCTGTAGTATTACTTTAATTGAACACTTTAATTCTACAACATTATTGTTTTCTAAATGAACAAAACTTTTTGGCGAATTTATCCCGATGTTCACATTCCACTTATTCTGTTGTATTGTCTATAAACAATATATAAATGTATAAAGAAAAAAGGTTCAAAATGTATAATATACTTTTTATAAACACATTTATTTCTAGTACTCTAGATTTACACAGTCATTTTTATTTACTTTTTCTTATTTTTCTAAGCTAGCAAACGGATGTGAAATAATTACAGAAAAATTATTGTATAAATCAAATGTGAATATTATGCTAATTAGTTTAAGAACGGAGAATATTTAAGTTACTTCTATGTAATATGAGATGATTTTAAGCTCAGAAGACTTTTAAAATCAAGAAAATAAAAATTAAAAAAACATGACAAAGAATTTACCGTATTCAGTTTGAATTTGTGCAATGGTTTGATCCTTCTCTCCCAATTCTTCCAACGCTTCACCTTTAAAAAAAAATATTTATAATTTAATTAAAAAGAGAACATAAAAGGCGTGGTCTTTAAAAAAAACAATTAAAAAATGCAATAACTGCATTAGAATATGTTTCATTGTTTTGAAATATGTTTCATTGTTTAGCAATATGCTTCATTGTTTAGCAAAAAACGTAATGTGTCTTCTGTTTATAACCTTGCTCCTTTTTAAGCTGAAACATTTCATTATCTTTAGCTTCAATTTCATGATCTTTTGCTTTGATTTCATTAGTTTTAGCTTTTATTTCACCAAGAGCTTTATCTGAAAGGAAAACAAAGAATCTGTTATATTAAAGTATTCATGCTAAGGTTAGTTATCTTCATTAATAATTACAGTTAATAATGCATGGTAGATTATATTATGAGATAAAAGCAGAACGGAAAATCGAAGATAAAAAAGTATTCGTATGGGGACGCCCGTTAATTATGTCAACACTTTTTAGGTATTTTCCCATCTTAGATTAACAAGGACCTGCCCTCTTCGGAACCTGACCTGCGCAGTTTTTCATAAATGTTCTTTAAATTGTCTATGCTATTGC
The DNA here is from genome assembly GCA_949126835.1 of Anisus vortex. Lineage (NCBI taxonomy): Eukaryota > Metazoa > Mollusca > Gastropoda > Planorbidae > Anisus > Anisus vortex. Next base: position 30,962,094 of record OX421506.1, read on the forward strand.
AGCATAACTTTTTAATAACAATTTAATGTATTTTTGGCACTTTACCAATTCCTCAATTTAGTCCAAATTTTAGTCACTTCTCTTTCAAATCCTTATTACGCAAATGTTTTTATTCGGTTAAAATCGAAATATATAGGGTATGGATGTCGTATTTAGCAAATCAGTATAGTTAGTCTATGATTTAACTGGTAGGCAGTTAATGGCATTAATAGGCTATCGCTCTTACAAACGTACGACTAATTTTCATTTTTTTTATTCATTGCGTTCATTATATAATTCAAACCTAGTTACAGTTGAAATATTTCATTCGCTTTCACTTCATTATTTCGTGTTGACATCATTATTCTTTAAAGCGCCTTTTATTTTGACCTAGGCCATGCTACGGTCCTATAGGCTATAGGCTAGTTGAGTACCTGTAAAGGTTGTTGGCACGCTGAATGAGAAATCCTACTTTGGCACACTATTTATGAAAATTTTCCTGATCCTGCTATGAACTATATAATTATTTGAAAGCAATAAAAAAAAATCTAACTTAATTTGTTTTCCTGTTGAAATAAGTCCTCGTCTTTAGCTTTTATTTCATCGTTTTTAGCTTTTAGCTCATCGTTTTTAGCTTTCATTTCATCAATATCTTTACCTGAAAACACAAAAGCAACAACATTATCATAAAAAGTTAAATGAAAGTCTGAACTCTGAACAATGGATGTTAAAACCTGTTTGTTTTCGAAACCGGTTATCGGTTCTATAAAACCGGTTCAAAACGGTTTTCGGTTAACCCCCCCCCCGGCAAGAAAAGTCAAATGTGCGTAGATTTGTAGGTATATTTGAAAAATAGTACAAACTTAATTATTGTTTGCAGGGCATTCAAGGGGTTTATTTATGTGAATATAATATAATTTTGTACACTTGACCATAAAAATCCCTTAGAACTACAAAAAATCTGGGCTAATTGATTAAAACCGCTAATAGTTTTTAATAGTGATAATCTAATTTCCGATTATCGTTGACCATAATATTAAGAAGCTTATGAAGAGGGGGACGATGTTAATCCAGGATGCTTCGTATGCAGGTATTAAGCAATCCAGTGGTAGTGTCAACGCTCAGGCATATCTGTCGGGAACATAGTTTAGGCCTACACCGAGACATCGTTAAAGATTTTCTTTCAAAGATGAGCCAAAAAGTAAAAAGATTCATGTTAAATGTAACTGTAACTTAACATTTGGTTTGATGTTGTTTTTATCGCAAGCCATAGTTGGAATTTGGAAAAAATAAACACAATATCAATAATTGTGTTAGCAACAATAGTGTTAGCAAGGTATTTCAAGATTTGTTTTGTGCGAATCCAACATTATTTATTTAAAATATTTCCATCAGAACAAAAAGAAAAGGGTTGCTAATAAACAAACCGAAATTCGGTTTTGAAAATCAAAACCGGTTTTCAGTTTCAAAACCGGAATCACGTATTCCGGTTTTCGTTTAACATCCCTAGTCTATTTATATAGTCTAGATTTACATACATTCTGTTAACTTTGAAATGGCATTTAATAACAATCGCACATAATCACAATGACAAGTTTTATAAAACATTTAGTCTACCTTTGTACAATAAACCGTAGGTTTTCTTTAAGTGAAACTTGCTTTGAATGTCTTTAAATGCATTTTTTCAAACTTCAGATTTCAAATAATATATGAAAGAAATAAAGTAAATGTTAAGTAAATTTTATGTAAATAAGATAATTATTAAATTAAAGTTATTTCTTTAAACATTTTCTAAAATCAATCGCATGTGAGACTAAACTGATATAATAAATAAATAGATATTGTGCAGAAACAAAAAACAATAGGCCTATAATGATATAATGGCAAAGTATAATGCAATACTTTAAAATATTGTTGATGAGATAATGGTAGGTTTCATATTAAGCAAATAATCAGATAAAGTGTCGACACTGACTATCGGAATCGTTTACATATTTGATAACATTTACATAACGTTGAGCATCAATAGCGTTTGTAATTTTTTGCTCTTTTCGTAGCTGTTTCGTAAGTATGAAGTATGATTGCAAGGGATTGTGTGGCCATCAGGGTGAACAAGTTACCGCGCGTCCACTCGGGGCGTGAGTAATCTGAAATGTGGCACACTCCCTATGGGCACTGTATGCCCGCCAAAGGCGTGGCCAAGTTTTAACGCTAGGGGGAGCGAACGTTTAAGAAAAAAGTCCAACTTTTAGCAGTTTTTATTGATTATTAGAATAACTAGGAATTCGTACATATCAAGACTTATAAAACTATAACCTGTGCCTCAAAGTACACAGATTTTTTAATAGTGCAGTTTTTATTCAGAACCCGTTAATGCGTACATTCAGACACCTTTAGGTGGGAGAGGCCATATTTCATAAGTATCTATTGATGAGGCAGCGCTTGGCACAATCGGCGGTCACTACCTTTACGCTGGAGAGGCTTTACTTTGCACTTCACTTATCGCATTTATTGTTTCTTGAAAGAACCGCAATGTTTTATTGAAAGCACCCCACTTTTCAGTCTTGAAAAGGACCCACTTTATCATTTAAAATGTCCCACTTTTTAAAAATTCTTAAACAGCTTTTTATTCATGAACAAGCCCTATGTTTCTGTTCTCGAAAAGGTCTCTTTTTTATTCTTAAAAATTAACAAAGGCCTTAATTTTTATCAATGAAAAAGCAACAATGTTGTTTTTTTCTATAAAAAAAAAGGCCTCATTTTCCGGAAATTGGGCTTAGGGGGAGCTGCCACCCCCTTTCTCCCCCCTCCCCCCTGGTTACGCTGCTGTCGCCAAGCACTATGTAGTTTTTTATGATTGCAGAGCTTTAAAAAGATGCTAAGAGATACCCACTGGCTCCTTGCCATACAGCGCATTTAAATTTAACACAAAATTATGTCTCTCACCTTCAAACACATAGGACCTATTGTACTTTCCCGACCTGGAGATCTTATACCAAAGCACGCGCCAGCAAAGGTGCTGAGCTCTTCAATGCAGTCGCCCTTGAGAGTGTGACTGTGTGTTGTTGTTGTTTTCTGTTTAGGGGGGGGGGCGGCAGTAGTGCATCTTGTGTGTGTGTGGGAGGGGAGGGGGGATTTTTCGTGACAAGAGTACAATAAAAAGCTAATTCTGAGCTAGATCTCAATTTCCATTCACTATTAGAAGATCTATTATATTATCTAATTTTCTATAGTTGAAACTTTAAAAATAGGTTGATTAAATAGATCTATCTTATAAATTTATTTTTTTTATATTCTCATCTTTTAAAAACAAAACTATGAGGCTATATTTATAATAATCAGTGGCCTATCTAGGAAACCAAGGTTGAGAGGGGGAGGGGTAGTATGACAATTAGTACAAAGGGGGTGGGGGCGATAGTGCACGAGACGGATGGGGTGGTAGCGATAAACAAAGACATTTTAAAAAAATCCCTTATGCGAGAACAAATGTGTATAAGTACTCTTTCTTCCCGAGTGGCATTCGGGCATGTAACAAACCAGGGAAACCAGTAACTTAACATCATTTAGAACATTAATAAAGATGCAAGGATAGATCAGTGATGAGCTTAGGACGCATTAATCTTCTTTATAGAAGGAGCGTCTGAAATATATAAGATAAGATCTACATTAAATTGAATAGAAAAAAAATATATTTACCAGTTTGTTCTAATTGGTCCAGTACATGTACGTAACTCTCTTCTAATGATTGAAGAAAGTAATTAAACGCTTTCCCTGGTCCAGAGTGAAGCAAAGCTGTCAATAAAATTTCACTCCTTTCAGATTTACTTTGTTGGTTTTTAATTTTTTCTTTCTCATCCAAAGTGATGACATTTTTTTCAAACAAGAAATCAATGATAAATAAAGGTTCTAGTTCATTCTTCAAATATCTATAGTTTGTCTGAACGCACTTCTGGTCTTTAGGTTTTAGATTACCTTTAGATTTAGACATTTCCAATGCGATTGTTCTATTTAACAATAAAACATGATAATCATATTTATAAGTTTAATTATCGTAAAGTAACACACACACAAAGTTGAAATATTTCTACAATTTTATTTTAACTGTTTTTCCTATAAGTCTCTAATGAACAAAATGGCTGCCGGGAAAATGTTTGCATTACAAAATTATTTCGGGAAAATCCGTTTGTGGTTCTATGAGTATGACTGCTTTATGTGAATTAAAGAAATAATATTATATAACAATTATTTTATTTTGGTTTAGCGATTTTGAATCTATTTTAGCCATAGTTTAGTTAGTTTGACAATAATAGCTTATCCCCCCTTCCCTTTTCAAAAAAAAGAATTCAGGAAAATGTAAAGTTTATCGTATCATGGCGCTTCTTCTGTAAATATTGAGTCATATTTCTAAAAATAGTAAGCTTATATTGTGTAACGTTTAACCTGTCATAGGCCTACGCACATCCGTGGTCTGAGTCAAGTCTTGCATTTTGATTAGTGTTTTAGATGATTAGTGTTCTCCTTGTCCCTTATGTGAGAACAAATACATATAAGTAGCCTACTCTTTCTTTCCGAGTGGCATTCGGGCATGGAATGGGTTGCCTGAACAGACCAGGAAAACCAGTAGGCCTAACCTAACATCATTTAAAACAATAATAAAAATGCAAGACTAAACTTGACCACGGAGGAGCGTAGGACGCAATAATCTTCTTTATAGAAGGAGCGTCTGTAATGTATAAGATAAAATGTTGAGTAAGGCCTACTAGTTACCCTGGTTTGTTCAGATAACCCATTCCATGCTAGGATGCCACTCGGGAAGAAATAGTAGGCTACTTATTATAATAGGACCTATGCATTTGTTTTCGCATAAGAAAAATGTTTGTGCTCTATGTTTAGCCTATATCTGAGCATACTATCATAATTTATTGTTATTGTGTTGTGTTTCTAAATTTTAATTTAACGACTAGTGTATTAGCCTATTACTAAATTAATCTTTGCTCTTCTGTCCTCTAGTGTTTCTAGATTTATGGATTTAACTATTGGTGTTAGGCCTACTCTTGTCAGTTGTGAATATTCCCTAATAATGTAGGCTATTTATACCTAAATTATACCTTGCATCTCTTTTCTGAATTTTTTACTGTAGGCCCTAGGCCTATTTTTAGGCTATAGTTGATGTGTCCCATACTCCCGACTGTCAACCAAAAATCAACTGACACGTCGCGGGTTCTATCCTTGCCACCGACCGATCCCTGTCGCCCTGCAGGAGCTTTGGGCCTAGTGGACGTAATAATCTTCTATCTAGAAGGAACGTCTGTAAACTTATAAGATAAGTCTAACTAATTCGCAAACCAATTATAATGAACCAAATATAAGCTTATACAAGATGCTACATCACACAATGCACAAGCTTCACAAAAATAAATATTGATCTTGCGTAGGCAGCCTAATGTGTTTAATTTTTGTAACTATTTATGTAAAAAAAAATCAATTAAACTTTACTTTTCAGTGCCTTTTTAAAAGCTGATTTCTCCAACGATCACCTCCCCTTACTCTGGACTTCTTTATGGTAGCCTACGTACTGTGTCATTACAAAGTAGGCCTTTGATGGCTTAGACTTAAATTTATACAATTTGGCCCCCAATGCTGGTAATCAAATGTAATATAATTGGCCTATAGTCAAGGAGAGAAACTGAGAAATCGAATACATTCGTGTAAATTACTTCGGTATGCTCCCTTTGATCAGGATTGATTATTATTTAGCTGACTGAAATTCTGGTAGGCCCTACCTAGTACTAATTTATTTATATAGGCTTAACATTATGTTTGTGGGGTTTTCTTTTTAAAATATTAATTACCGTTTAAATAATTGCAACGATATTTAACAAAAATGGGCATAAAAAAAATAATATAAGCTTATCACAAGACAGCAAAAAAGCTTAGATCTAAAGAAATAATGAAATTAAAATGCAATGCTATACCCAGATCACTAGGTCGCACAATTTTTTTTTTTAGAAGGAGAGTCTGAAATATAACAAGTCACCAACGGGATATGCGCTATATGGCTCAATAGCTGACTTCTAAATGATAGGCCTACTTTTTTCTTGTATGATAAATGGTATGATAGTGTGCGTGAATGTCTAATGTGTTTGAGTACAACTGGTTCTTTAATATTGTTTTAGCTATGCTGAAAGACGGAATTTATGTAATCAAGTCAATTTTCCATTCATTTGGATCAATAAAGCAATCTTATCTTATCTTATATAAGCATTATTATTATTATACGTTAATATAAGATATTATTATAATAGGCTATCTCCGATTTGCCACCGTGACTCATCTAGAGCATTAAATTTCAAGGTCATTTGTTTTTTTTTACGTTTTTGACCTTTAGGACCAGGATTTAACAAAGGCTGAGACCTATGCAGTAATAGTCTTCTCAGTAGGCATGTTTATAATTCTCTGAAATCTAATAATGGCAAAAGTAGGAGAATTTGAGCTTTAGCCTATTATTTTCACATTTCGAATGAGCTAATCCTGTGTGGGATTTTTTCTTCATATATTCCTATATTTTTGAAAGATATTTTTATACATGTAATACAATATGTTTATTTGAAATGTTGTGCTGTGTAAAATTATGGGCAACCATTTGGTTCATTTTGTAACTTTCTAATAAGTTTCTGGCTTAAAACCTTAATCTAAAAGATTTTTACCGTATATTTTTAGCACTACACTACTTTTGTATTTGTGTTGTATTAGCTTAAAGCTTTAAAAAAAAATTGCTATGCAAAATATATTAAATTGAATGCCATTCCACAATAGATGTGTTGATGCCATTCCCCAAAAGGTGTGCTGATGTCATTCCCCAAAAGGTGTGTTGATGTCATTTTCACAATCTGTTATCAGTGTTATTCCACAAAAGGTGTGTTATCTTAAATTTGTTACAAGTCATTTGCATAAGCCTTTAGCTATTTTATGTCACCAATATGGTATGCAGCATTCAAAGTCAAATTGTTTGTTGGACACTTACAGTAATAGATATCTGAAATTAAATAAAATCCTTTTTATTTTATAGTTTGACAAAATTCAGGAGGTGACAAATGAAATTTTTAAAAGAAAAATAATAATATGCCTACTTTTGAAAGGTCCCTCGTCAGCTTCAGTCGTCCGACCCGGTCCTTCAAAATCTTCAGTCGTCTGACCCGGTCCCTCGTCAGCTTCAGTCGTCCGACCCGGTCCTTCAAAATCTTCAGTCGTCCGACCCGGTCCTTCAAAATCTTCAGTCGTCTGACCCGGTCCCTCGTCAGCTTCAGTCGTCCGACCCGGTCCTTCAAAATCTTCAGTCGTCCGACCCGGTCCTTCAAAATCTTCAGTCGTCCGACCCGGTCCTTCAAAATCTTCAGTCGTCCGACCCGGTCCTTCAAAATCTTCAGTCGTCCGACCCGGTCCTTCAAAATCTTCAGTCGTCCGACCGGTCCTTCAAAATCTTCAGTCGTCCGACCCGGTCCTTCAACAGCTTCAGTCGTCCGACCCGGTCCTTCAACAGCTTCAGTCGTTCAACCAGGTCCTTCACCAGCGTCAGTCGCCCAACCCGGTCCTTCACCAGTTTCAGTCGATCAACCCAGTCCCTTAACAGCTCCAGTCGATCAACCGGAAATGAATCTTAATTCAAGTTTCACTGATTTAATACCGAGTCCTGCTAGAAAGAAAAATGTGACTATGGTCGGCCGCAAAAAAAGTTTTAACTGTTGCTAAAGCCCTGACGAAAGAAGATTTTCAATCTTCCATTCAATCTTCCACTTCTAAAGCTGTTAATAAAAAGAATAAGGGCAAAGGAAAAGCAAATGTAAAGAAAAGTAAGTCTGTAAGTGTGGATGTGAATGAATGGTTTTGTTCTTTGTGCCAGAAAAAGTCTGTGGAAAGTATGCGACAATGTTGTAAATGTAAAGTATGGTACTATGAAGCGTGCATGGGGTATGATTCTGAAGATGAGGAAGAGTTAGTATGTCCAGTCTGTGAAGATTAATAATTTTCTTTGTAACATTTTTTTTATTGAATTTTTTATTTTTCTGTTGTTATTCACTGTTGTATAAAAAATTGGTTCTTTTGAAGTATATAAATATGCAAGATTACTTAATATTTTATAAATGTGAGATAAACTATTCATTAAAAGAATGTTTCCTAACATTTTTTGTTTTTTTCTTTCTTTATTTTTTTTGTTATTTACATGGGCCTTATTACCCCCCTAGGGGGGTAATAAAGCCCACTTAAGGTATGTTACAAAAACATGAATAACTTTTGTTATAATTAATTTCTCAATATGCAGATAGTAATAACCAAATACGCATTGGCCGCAGAAACTGGTGAACGCTGCTTCACCGACCCTATGGACCAATTTGGTCAGACGGGATAATTTACTTATTTAAAAAAAGACATCCAGAGGCTTTTTACAAACAGATAATTAAAATATTTTATAAAATGATACTTGAATTAAAATTATCTACATTTTTGTGGGCATATTTTCTGTCGAACTTTTTCTTTTACATGACATTATAAAAGTTATTTCAGACATAAAAAGAGTTTTTAAAAGTTCTCAACTAGTTCTTAGTGTCTTTCCTAAGACAACATATTTATGTGACTTAATTGTAAAAATAGAGCATTCTAGGTTTCCTAAATGTGATGGCAATTGACATCAATATTTTTTATTAGGCCTGTAAAGATAATATAGAAGTAATAGAAGTACAAATATTTACTTTATTAATTGTTTCATTTTTTACTTAAAATCTGTGAATCTACAAAATTTACAATCTAGAATGAAAAAAAAAGAATACAAATATATATCACCATCTAAAGCATATTATAGGAATTTTCAAAATTTTTGGCTACGCAAATTTCTCTGTCTTTGAAGATGTGTTTTTAGACTTTAAACATGACTTTATGCAGTCTGGTATCACTTATTTACATTCCATCTGTTAGAAAAGACCAAAATATAAGTAAACTTATGTTTAAAGAAAAACAATTCAATGTCAATGATAATAAAAACTTGTGCATATCTATATATTCAACTTTGTCTTTTAAAATTTTAATTAAGCATATCTATCTCAGAATGTGTCTCATATATGTAGCGATATATAAATTAACTACTCAACGTAATAGGTAAACGAACCATTGGTTTAGATTATAAATATATTAAAATAATTTACAAGTTCTAAATTTCCCCAATAATATTATGTTTTTTTGTCGTTTAAATTTCGACATTCAGCAAATTCACTAAACAAAAACTAAGGGCCTTTAATAGTGCCATCATTTTCTGTATGGATATGAGACCTGGACGCTGCTATCAGCAACAGAAAACAAGTTGAATGCATTAGAAAATAAATGTATGAGAAAAATACTTCTCCTACGTAGAACACAGGACTAATGCGTATGTCTGGGACAGAATATCCTTAATTGCAGTCCCTCAAGAAAACATTATGACAACAATCAAACGGCGCAAGCTGACATGGTATGTCATGTGTTGCGGCATAATAATCCTCCAAGGCACTGTAGTAGGTGGACGTCAGGGAAGCCGTCAGCGGAGATGCTGGTTCGACAACATAAAATATTGGACAGGGCTGCAGTTGACTCAACTATTGACAGCCGCTCAAGAGAGACAAAAGTCTAGAAAGTTGACTGCTGAGGTGTCCATTCGCTCCCCCCAACGACCACAACGGTCAAGGGATTGATAATGATGATGAAGTAAGAATATAACCAAAAAAAAAATCTCAAGCTAAATATCAATATAAGAAAACATTCACAGAAAATAACTCACACAAAGGACTATTTGAAACTAAGTCATCAAAACCTTTGAATAATTTATATTAACTTCGCGTTGAAAATCTTTTTTTTTTTTAAATCCTTAACATTGTATCTGGAAAACATAGTGCTAGAACTACCCGAAAAGACAATAAAACGGTTAAACAAATAATAAAGTACATGAAATATATATCGCATATTTCTCTCGCTATAAGCTATATATATATATATATGTAACATAAATACATCAACTTACAGCTCATTCCAACAGCTTTAATAATCTTCATAGACTCCCAATCAATGTTTTACGCAATAATTAACAACAGCTAGACTAATCCATGGTTCATATTAACAGTAAATAAAACATCATCATGTTAAACCAACTTTACAGTAATGTTTTCTACAGCACAGCTCAAATTATACTATACAAAAACTTTTATAAGAATGGTTAAATCAAAGGCCACAGGGAAAAACTTAAACTATAGATAACTTTATCCATGAATGTCCTAAACTGTCATGTCTTAAAAACGCATTCAAAAACTCCACAAATCTACACCATTACAGAATATAAAAAAGAGACAGAGATATGTTTGGCATCGACTGCTAGAGTGTAAACATGTCTGCAGTCTGTTTGACAAGAAGATGTAGAAGAGTAAATCAACATAGGGGGAAACTAATTTAGTAGAAAGAAAATTTTAATATCAAGAGAAAAATAAACGTAACATAAATGACCGAATTCTTATATTAAAAACATTTGTATGTATTATGACTATTGAATTTATTCCATCCCATTTTCGTTTTCACAATATTTTTTTAAATTTCCCTTGCTCATTTTGAAATTAGTATTTACAGCTATGTTTTTTAAAGTATGGTTGTTATAGAAATGTGTGATTTATATACAAATTATCAATATTGTGTACTTTGTTGTTTAAAATGACATACATAAATAAATACAAAAAATATTTTTTTATTGATTGCTTTATTTTAAACTAACAAAAAAACTGTGTATGCAAATGAAAATGAACCATAATATGTAAACTTATGTAAATACCAAGGACTACTGAAGACAGGACGTGCAGACTTGAATTTCTGACTTAGCTAGCTAAGGCCAGTTTTTTAACAGTAGTGATACACTCCCTTGTCGCGCTTATATATGAAGTAAACTATTATTAAGTAACTAACATAATTAATGTCAATAATGTCAATAATGTCAATAATGTTAATGTGCAGGTCCGTTTACTAATGAGGGGTTAGGATTGAGAGGGTTTAAAAGAGCATTTGAATATTATTTAAGATCTATTTAGATGATTGAATGATTAGGGCCGTACACATGATACCCTATATATATATATTATGCGGTTGGTGTTGACGGTTTCGTGTGGGGGGTCACCTAAGGAATAAAATAAAGTGAAAAAAAAATATAAAAAATCGTTATTTCTTGACCTAAAAGGGAAAAACGTAACCCACCCATAAAATTTATCTCGCTCATAATTAAGAGACAAATGCACAGCCTCTAAAAAAAGTGATTATGAAGTAAGTCGATTATTTGGGTTGAGAATTTTGCCAAGGGGTACATGTATACCATTATTATAAATACGATAATTTGATTTCTATATCTATGGCAAAATTTATTTGTGTTTTCATAACCAAGGAATATAAAGAATGTAAATTGACTGTGATAGTTAAAAATAAACAAACATTGTGCTCTCCTCTCATATTTTCTGCTTTCAATAATGGTATACATGCACTATTTGGCACTTTAAACAAACGACACTTGTTGGCAGCATTATAATTACCTTTACAATGGGCCGTATTGCTGCTGAGAGTTAACACCCTTGTCCCTTTTACAAGTCAATCTTTTATGACTTTGTGGACTTGTAATTTACATACTCCTTAAAAAATAGTGCGCTCATGCTTGGTAATTATTAAGACATTTAATGGCTATTAGATCGTTCTTTGTCATAAAATAAATGAAAATGACATAAACCATTAATACAATGAATCATATTAGTAAAGAATTTTGTTAGTTACTTAATAATAGTTAACATTATATCACTGCGCCAAGGGAGTGTATCGCTACTGTTAAAAAAACTTGCCTTAGCTAAGAAGTCAGAAATTCAAGCCTGCACGTCCTGTCTTCAGTAGTCCTTGGTAAATACTTATATCATACCATTTTTCTGCACCGCGAAAATTTTCGGGGGCACCGTTGGGTACCAAAATATGTCGGTGTTGTTATACTGGGCAGAAGGACTTGGGAATTAATTATGATGTCTGCTGGTCTAGAAGAAGGAATACCTGCATAATAATATATAGAGTGGTGATCAAAAACGTTGTTAGTGAAAGTTAAATACTTTTTACTTCCTTTATTTTAAGTTGCAATTTCTGTCTGTCTGTCTCTCTGCAATCATGCGTCGTGGGAGCAAAACTTTGCTTCGATTTTTCGACCACTTCCCGTGGTCCGATCGAGCTGAAATTTGGACAGCAGATTTGGGGCGCCTAACAAAACATCCTATCAAATTTTCAGTTAAAACGACTTAATAATACTACACTTATGACAATATTCATTTCTAAAAAGAAAGTATAAGAAATATTTTGATTTCGCGTTAAAAATGCCTGTGAAACTTTTTATAATTTTTCGGCGCAAAGCTAGAAAAAAAAATATTGCGCTAAGATTATTTTTAGAACAATTCATACTGAGTAAGGAGATATTTTTGAGATTTGCGACACAGATATTTTTCTGTACGTTTCATTTCCAGTAGTCAATCAATTATTTAATTACATGATGGTAAACTTAGTTTGCAAATAAAGGGAGCATAATAAAAACTTCGTTTTTATGGTTTTCTTGTTTTACTTGAGCAAAAGTTAACTAGTCTCATAGTCATATCGATACAAAGACACACACCCTCTCCCAGAGAGAGAGAGAGAGAGAGAGAGAGAGAGAGAGAGAGAGTATTTGTTTCACTGTTTAGCAAAAAAATGTAATAGGCCTATGTATATAATATATATATATATAATCTATTTTGTTTATAACCTTGCTCCCTTATAAGCTGAAGTATTTCATCCTCTTTAGCTTTAATTTCAATAGCTTTAGCTGTGATTTCATCATCTTTAGCTTTAATTTCATCATCTTTTGCTGTGATTTCATTATTTTTAGCCTTAATTTCATCAAGAGCTTTATCTGAAAGGAAAACAAAGGAATCTGTTAGATTAAAGTGTTCATGCTAAGCTTAGTTATCTTCATTGATTACAGTTAATGCATGGTAGATTATATTATGAGATTAGAGCAGAACGGAAAATCAATGATAAACAATTATTCGTATGGGGACGCCCGTTCATTATGTCAACACTTTTTATGCATTCCGGCCCCATCTTCGATTTACAAGGACATGCCCTCTTCGGAACCTGACCTGCGCAGTTGTTCATAAATGTTCTTTAAATTGTCTATGCTATTGCAGCATAACTTTTTAAAAACAATTTAATGTATTTTTGGCACTTTACCATTTCCTCACTTTAGTCCAAATTTTAGTCACTTCTCTTTCAAATCCTGATTAGGCCTAAGCATGTTTTTAGTCGGTTAAAATCGAAAAAGAGGTGGATGTCGAATTTAGCGAATCAATATAGTTAGTCTATGATTTAACTGGTAGGCATTTAATAGCATTAATGGGCTATCGTGTGTGTGTGTTAAACAAATGTACTGTCTTATAAACGTACGACTAATTTTCATTTTTTTTTTATTCATTACGTTTATTGCTGCTTTTAAAGTTGAAATATTTCATTCGTTTTCACTTCCTTATTTTATTTTGACATCATTTTTCTTTAAAGCGCCTTTTATTTTGATCTAGGTCATGCTACGGTCCTATATAGCTGAGTATAATGTTGTTGGCACGCTGAATGAGAAATCATACTTTGGCACACTATTTATGAAAATGTTCTTGATCTCTGCTATGAGCTATATATTTGAAAGCAATAAAAAAATCTAACTTAATTTCTTTTTCAGTTGAAATAAGTCCTCATCTTTAGCTTTTAGATCTAGTTCATCGTCGTTAGCTTTCATTTCATCAATATCTTTACCTGAAAACAAAAGCAACAACATTATCATAAAAAGTTAAATGAAAGTCTGAAATCTGAACAAAATAATTACAATACATTTTGATCTACATGATGTCACGCGTTGATCCCTTCCATTATTTTAACCCGACAGAATATCTTTACTTTACATAAATTCTGTTAACTTTGAAATGACATTTAATAGCAATATCACATAATCATAAAGTTTTAGAATACAAATAATTAATAGCTTTAAGTTTAAGAATCGCAAAACATTTTGTCTACATTTGTACAAAAAAAGCGTAGAGCCTTAGGTTTTCTTTAAGTGAAACTTGCTTTGAATGTTGTTAAATGCAGTGTTTCAAACTTAAGATTTAAAATAATACATGAAAGAAGTAAGGTAAATGTTAAAATAATTACTAAATTAAAGTTATTTCTTTAATCATTTTCTAAATTCCATCGTTTGTGAGACTAAATTAAACCGATACAATTCATAAATAATAGAAATTGTACAGAAACAAAAATCAATATAAAAGATCTTATCTTATCTTATACATTACAGACGCTCCTTCTGTAAAGAAGATTATTGCGTCCTACGCTCATCCGTAGTCCGAGTCTAGTCTTGCATTTTTATTAATGTTTTAAATGATGTTAAGTTCCTGGTTTTCCTGGTTTGTTCAGGCAACCCATTCCATGCTCGACTGTCACTCGGGAAAAAAGAGTACTTATATGCATTTGTTCTCGCATAGGGGACAAGGAAAGTGTTTTTGTCTTTATGTTTATCTGAGCTTTGCAACAGGTTGTTATTGTATTGTATTTCTAAATTAGAGTTTAATGCCTTATGTATTATTACTACTTTTTTCTTTGCCCTTCTGTCTTCTAGTGTTTCTAGGTTTAATGATTTAACTAATGGTGTTACTCTTGTTAATTGGGAATATTCGCTAGTTATGAACCTTGCAGCTCTTTTTTGAATTTGTTCTAATTTTTTAATGTTTTCTTTAGTTGATGGGTCCCATACAGATGCTGCATATTCTAGTATAGGCCTAACTAATGTGAGATAGCATTTTAGTTTTATGTTCTTATTACATTTGTAAAAGTTCCTTTTTATGAATCCTAATGTTTTGTTTGATTTTTTAATTACTTCATCAATATGGGGGTTCCAAGATAACTTATCATTTATTATTACTCCTAGATACTTAGCATTGTTAGTTTGAGTTAGTTCTTTACCATGAATGAAGTAGTTTGCTATTATGTGTTTCTATTTCTTGGATACCCTTATTAGTTGGCATTTTTCTTTCTGTGTGAAATATTGATATATATATGATATATTGGCAAAGTAGGACTACTTAAAATATAGAACTACAATTTTCTAAATGCTGTTTTAAAATATTAGAGAAAATATTTAAATTAAAACACTTAAACAATAAATAATATATCCTTGCATCACACCAATTTTAATGAGTTAGCCTACTCTTCATAGTGCTGATCGAAAAGGTTGAGCAATGATAAAGGTGTTGAAAGATGTTGATGAGATAATGTTAGGTTCCGTATTAAGCAAATAATCAGATAAAGTGGCGACTATCAGAATCGTTTACATATTTGATAACATTTTAATAGCGTTGACTATCAACGCCTTTGTAAGTTTTGCTCGGCTCGGAGCTGTTTCGTAAGTATGAAGTGTAATTGCATGTTATTGTGTGGCCAGCAAGGTGAACAAGTTACCGCGCGTCCACTCGGATCGTGAGTAGGCCTACTCCGGAATGTGACACTCTCCCTATGGGCACTATGTCCGCCAAAGGCATAGCCAAGTTTTAAATTTAATGCTAGGGCGAGCGAACTTTTAAAAAAAAAGCCCAACTTTTAGTAGTTTTTCCCGATTGTTAGAATAACTAGGAATTCGTAAATATAAAGTCTTATAAAAAAACGACCCTGTGCCTCGTGATACACAGAATTTGTAAAAGTGCAGTTTTTATTCAAAACCTGTTAATACGTAGGCCTACATTTAGAAACATTTAGGTGGGAGAGGCCATATTTCAGAAGTAACCTAAATATATGAAGCAGCACTTGGCACAATCGGAGGTCACCAACTCTACGCTGGCGAGGCTTTACTTTGCGCTTCACTTTGTTTCTTGAAAGAACTGCAATGTTTTATTGAAAGGACACCACTTTTCAGTCTTGAAAAGGTCCCACTTTTTATCATTTAAAATGTCCCACTTTCTAAAATTCTTTAACAGCTTTTTATTCACGAAAAAGCCCTACTATTTGTTCTCAAAAAGGTCCTTTTTTTCATTCTTAAAAATTAACAAATGCCTCATTTATTGTCACTGAAAAGCAAAAATGCCTTTTTGTTTTTGTTTTTTCTATAAAAGAAAGGCCGCACATTTCGGAAATAGGGCTTAGGGGAAGCTGCCAATCCCCTGCTTCCCCCCCCCTCCCCGCATCCTTGGTTTACCTGCTGCCGCCAAGCACTGGCTAGTTTTTCTATGCTATGATGGCAGAACTTTAAAAGGATGCTAAAAAGATGCCCACTGGTTCCCTGACAAAAAGCGCATTTAAATTTAACACAAAATCATCTCTCTTACCTTCGTTCAAATACATGTTGCACTTTCCCAACCTGGAGAGCTTATACCAAAGCACGCGCCAGCAAAGGTGCTGAGCTCTTCATCACAGTCACCCCTGAGAGTGTGACTGTGTGGTTTGTATTTTTTTTTTCGGGGTAGGGGTGGTGGCAGTAGTAAAACTTGTGCGCGTGTGTGGGGGGGGGATTGTTAGTGATAGAACTAGGCCTACAAAAAAAGCGAATATTGAACTAGTTCTCAATTTCCATTTACTATTAGAAAATTTATTATATTATCTAATTATCGATAGTTGAAACTTTAGTAGTGACCTTTACGTTGATTAAAAAGATTTATAAGCCTATTATACATTCAATATGTTAAATTCTCATCTTTTAATAAAACAAAATTATAAGGCAAAATGTATAATTATCAGTAGCCTATCTAGGAAACCAAGGTTGAGAGGGGGAGGGGTAGTATGACAATCAGTATAAATGGGGTGGGGGCGATAGTGCACTAGACGGATGGGGTGATAGCGATGGACAAAGACACTTTTTTCAATCCTTTGCGATAACAAACGCATAGAGGTATAAGTATTCTTTCTTCTCGAGTGGCATACCGGGCATGGAACCAACCAGGGAAGTCAGTAACTTATCATTTAAAACACTAATAAAATTGTAAGAATAGACTCAGACCAAGAATGAGCTTATGACGCATTTATAGAAGTAGCGTCTGAAATATATAAGATAAGATCTACATTAAATTGAATAGAAAGAAAATATATTTACCAGTTTGTTCTAATTGGTCCAGTACATGTGGGTAACTCTCTTCTAATGATTTAAGAAAGTAATTAAACGCTTTCCCTGGTCCAGAATGAAGCAGAGCTGTCAATAAAATTTCACTCCTTTCAGATTTACTTTGTTGGTTTTTAATTGTTTCTCTCTCATCCAAAGTGATGACATTTTTTTCAAACAAGAAATCAATGATAAATAAAGGTTCTAGTTCATTCTTCAAATATCTATAGTTTGTCTGAACGCACTTCTGGTCTTTAGGTTTTAGATTACCTTTAGATTTAGACATTTCCAATGCGATTGTTCTATTTAACAATAAAACATGGTAATCATATTTCTAAGTTTAATTATCGTAAAGTAACACACACAAAAAGTTTAAGTATATCAACAATTTTATTTTCACTGTTTTTCCTATAAGTATCCAATGAACGAAATGACTAACGGGAAAATTTTTACATGACAAATTATTTCGGAAAAATCCGTTTGTTGTTCTAGGAGTAGGCCACGAGTAGACCATAGACTATAATATACATGGACCGCTTGCTTAAGTTTGTTATGCTATTATCTTCTTTTTTTTTTTTTGCAATTCCCGATTCTAAATGAAGTAATTGTTATACAAGTTCCGTTTTATTAAATCGCATTTTTTTCGACTTTAAATGAATACTTGGAGGCCTATTAATATATCATTGACTATGATAAGATGGACCGCCTGCTCTATTTTTAGAGCTTATGTTCTTTCTCCGTGTGCACACAACACTGATCTATAAATGTTTCCACTCTGTACAACTTTCGATTTTAATTTTTCATTGAGAAAATCATAGCGATTAAATAAAACAAAACTTGTATATCCTGTATAGCAATTACGATATTTAGAATCGGGAATTCCGATCATCAGTGTTTCAATTCATCATATAGCAGAAATACTAAAGCAAGCGGTCCGTGTATATTATAGTCTATGAGTAGACTTATGACTGCTTTATGTGAATTAAAAAGAAAGAATATTATATAACAATTCTTTTATTTTGGTTTAGCGATTTTGAATCTTTATTAGCCATAAGTAATTAGTTTGACAATAATATCCCCGTCTCCCTTTTCAAAGAAAGAATTCAGGAAAATGTAAAAGTGTATCAGTTTACCGTATCATAACGCTTCTTATAGCCTTTGTTAAAAAAATATTGAATCATACTTCTAAAAATAATAGGCTTATATTATGTAGGCCTAACGTTTAACCTAACTAACACATTTAATCAATTATTTTGTTTTCATAAAATATAGTATCTTATATAGTAGACCGACAGACGCTCCTTCTATAAAGAAGATTATTTCGTCATACGCTCATCGGCGGTCTTAGTCAAGTCTTGCATTTTGATTAGCCAAGTGTTTAAAATTATAAGATAAGATAAGATTACTTTATTGATCCAAATAAATACAAATTTGACTTGATTACATAAATTCCGTATTTCAGCATACTTAAAACAATGTTAAAGAACCATCAAACAACAGAGCTGCGGTGGCTGGAGATTGAATGGCTGAGGTGGCAACGAGAAGATGACGAGGAGGGGGGAGGAGAAGAGGTATATAATTAATCTTAGTTTACATTAGACAACACAACCTAAATTGACCAGACATTCCGGTGAACACACCTCCAGCCGCATGTTGCGAGTGAATAAAAAAATTGCACATTGATGATAAACTAGAAAAGATTAAGCGAAAAACATTGCGAGGTGGAAGGGGGTGAGGGGAGAGGCTAATTATGAATTGCAGTTGGAGGTTGGAGCAAAGGTCAGCAAACAGAATAAAGGGGAGAGGGCTTGAAATTTACAAAAGGACAAAGTGCACGATTTGGGAATCGGGCAATAAAAGGCTTTTTCTGCACTGGTGCACGATTTTACCCTAAACAATACAAAACGAATATTTTCTCTAATTATCAAAGAGGTCTATGCATAAGTCCATAGAGACAGAAGATTGGTCACATGCAACTTACTATACGCTAAACAAACAAGGCGTCTTTCACCTCTTTAATATCTACACCAATGATTAGGTTATTTAAAAAGATCATTTTAAAGACATGAAAGATTATTGTGGAGTCTTAATCACCGTGATAGTAACTTATAGAATGTAATAATTAAACGCCAGGTTTTAAAGTGTACTTTCTGATAGATTTCACTATTTACTCCAATGTGTGGACTTCAATGCCCAACGAAAAATGTATCTAAAAAAATATTACTATAACAGACCTAATGTAGAAAAAATGTCGGTACTGCTTAATTCTAGTTCTCTAAAAGAAATTAAAAAACTAAACATATTTTCAAAAATATTAGTATCTGCTTTTAAAAAATGAAAATAGGTTAGAAACGTTTAAGTATTTTAACATGCTGGTTTGTCACTATGCTAATGAGAGATAGTCGTGGAAGTAATGTATTATACAAAGCCGCAAGAAAAATTGTGAATGATTTCTTAAATGTTCAATCTCACTATGTTAATGCTGTGCAGGACTAATGAAAGTGATGTACCTGTATGTCTATGTTAGTTAACTGAGTTGTTGTTTTTTTTTCTTGTTTTTTTTTCCCCAAAAATTTTTTATTATAAACTAAATTATCCCCCCTGAATTTTCTTTTAGGATACCTTTAATTAATAAATTTAATATTATCTTCATTTTTATTACTAAAAATGTGTATTACTATTATTGTTCAATTTATTATTCACAAATGCTATAATTTTCTTATGTTTTTGACTATGCCTTTATTGTACCTATGTACTATGATGCAAAAAATCAAATATTGTTCAATATTGTTCAATTGACGTTAATTTTAAACTTGTTAACTTGTTGATTAGTTGACGACATCGACCGAGAGATGTTCTGGTTTAAGGACTGACACGTGTCTAATTATGCGTTAAAAAAAATATATTTTTAGCGTATTTGAGGTTTTTACATATTGAGACGGCTTAACCATTGCTTTAACAATAAAATAAAGTTGTTACACAAGAATTGAGCTTCAAAATCCTTATATTACACATTCAAACATGCATGTTTAGTTCATTTCAGAGCACAGTTTTCTTTCTTTTTCCGTTTTTTCTCAATTTGTATTTTTTCTCATTGTTTCTTCTGTTATTTTCTACTTTTCTGTAAGTAATCATCGCATAAGGTTAAAACTTGGCAGTTTTCTTTATCACTATGTTTTCTTTAATCCCATGCATGACTTTGAAGATTCGTTGAGAACTTTTTTTTATTTTTTAATTTTCATGTTTTAATATGCAAATTTGTTTTGCTGTTTTAGTAGAAAATTCTTTTTTTTTTAATAATAAAGCTATCAGCATAATCATGCATGGAAAGATACATAATATAAATTCGAAGCAATAGCAGCAAACATAATTGAATTATCTTCTTTATAAAAAAAAAAGTTATAAGAACTTTTATAATACTGTTTTATGGTTGCTACGGCAAAAAAAAATATTAAAAAAAAAGTTGAACCTCTAGTATACATAAAACACAGCTGAAACTGATAAGGTAATTTTAAATTGTCAGCTTTCCAAAAAAAAAAAATTCTAGACATACACGAGTAGAAGCAGCATTAAAGAAATGGTCTGCATATAATGTGAGCAACAGAATTGAAAATTCAGGAAAGGTAGGTGTAAACTTACGTTTTTACTGTCTTCCACTTCTTTTATAAGTTCCCTTGTCCCATTCTCAAGAGAATGTTGGATGTTCTCTTCTGATGTAGTCTAATAATACGCCTACTGGCTAAACTGACTTACATATTTAATTTCAATTTTTTAAATCACAATCAGTAAGTACAAATTACAAATTACAAATTTTTTATAGCGCTTCGAAAGTCTTCGAATCTGCTTTACATTTACCATCTGTTATTAAAATAAATAAAAAAGTGTGTATTGTCAGCTTGTTTAATTGTGTTCAGAAGTTCATTCCATCACAGAGGTGCTATAACTCTACAGGAGCGAGCTGCAAATGTTTCTCTTTGTACGCTTGGCACCTTGAGCTGTAGATGGATTTTATTTGAACGCGGTCCTCAGTTCTCTTATGTTAGTAGCTCGACCATGGATCTCATGTACTGGGGAGCTTGACCATGAAAGCTTTTATAGAGTATAGTAAAAACTTTGAATTTTATCCTAAGTGTTATAGGTAGCCAGTGCAGTTTTTTTAGACAGATTGTTGAGTTGTCTTCATTGTCTTCTATTTCCTAGAACTAAACATAAACAATTGAACAGTGACAATAAAATCTTGATTTTGTTTTATTTTTCGCTTCTTAAAGATGATAAAGGAATGGGAATCACAAGATACGTCATTGTCAAAGTTATTTCACACTCGCCCTCTAGACGGAAAATCTTCTTATTTGTTGCTTCTTACAACAATATCAACACTTAGCTAAGACACTATCAGCCTTGGGTGTTGTTATGATAAATTGTACTTTATCCTGCTAGTACATAAGACAAACTTGTTTGTTAAACTATACATTTATAAAGAGTTTTTTTCCTCTTTTGTTGTACTGGACGGATGCCAGCATAGACTAGATATTCTGTGGACCTCGGTTGATCACCTTGGCCTGTGGACATAACTGTACGGTAGAACACCCGTCACTGGAGTCGTCACCCATGCTTCATTTTTTGTTACCGTCCAACAATTTATATATGTAGCTCAAACATTGCCGTAACTTATTTTAAGTTGTATCGTCTAAAGTCCAAAGCTTCCCACCTAGAATAATCTATTTTAAAGCTGTATATATAGTAAGTGGGCGTTCATAGTTATTCGTATTAAGTAGTTGGTTAATGTTTACAGTAATTATACTGTGTTGTGTACTAGCAACTTTTATACTTTAGTCTGTTACTCTCCTTTGTCTTACAAAGCCTTGTCCCTTTTGAGTCTTGTTTGATTCATTTTTGGAAAATGTTAAGCTGTTTTTCTTTTAATTAGTTCAACTTTAAGGAAAAAGAAAGAAAAATATTTAAATTGAATTGGTATCGTCTTATAATAATTTGTTTATCTTTTATGTTACAGAATTTTAGTGGTAAGTAAATTCAACCTAAGTTAATTGTTATTTTCCTGTTTAAGGCTTCTGTTACGACTATAATCCCCTTGCGGTCAGAGCCGTGTAAATGTTGTTGATAATTCTCGTTAGTCCTAGGGTAGACTTTCCGAGAATTTGAGGTCGGCACAAGAGTGGATTCTTAGAACAGTCTAGGCTTTAGTACCTCCCACAAAACTTGCGTTGAGAGAGAGCTGGGCGTTATTAATACATGATACTTCTTTAACGAGCAAAAAATACTAAATCAAATTAGATTATCGAGGTTGTATAAGATTGTATAATTGTATAGGCCTATTATCATTTTGGTTCGCTCAGCACTTTGGTTACATAAATGTATTTCTTGTACACATAATAGTTTTATTTAAACTACAAGACTTCTATTCGCACATATTTATGATATAATAAACTTTAGTTGAAGATTTTACCACTCTAAATGTTAGACATTTAATTATGTCTTTATTATTTATTACGCATACTAGAATATAATCTGATCAAAGTAAAACAACAACAAAATCTTAAAAGGTTATGACAATCAAAATATTTCATTTTTATATAAACATTTAATTCCCTGTAATGCCCTAGTCTATTGTTACGTCCACAATCCCCTTGTGGTCAGAGCCGTGTAGATATCATTGATAATTCTCGTTAGTCCTAGGGTAGACTTTGGTTATTATTATTTATATTTCAGTATTACGCGATCTCTCCTTATGGTCCTGGGCACAAACTCAGGATTTGCGTTCTAAAAGTTCATTTCCTTGACGTTGTAGTTGTAAATAGATATATTATAGTATTTATAGTATTGTAAACAAAATAGAATAGTAACTTGACGAGGAAGCTTCAGAGTAAATGTTGTTGATAATTTAATTCTGGTGGTAAAGTATATACAATAGATGTAGTATTTACAGCAATAATAGAATAGTGCCAACACAAGCGTCCATAAAATGATAGGAACTCCCTGTACGAGAAATAATAAACTATTCCTAGCCATTCCGAGAATTTGAGGTCGGCATAAGGGTGGATTTCTAAGATTACCAAGAATCTTTCGCCTTCCTTACTAAAAGTCAAGGAAATGGAAAAACTTAGCCCCGCCCACAAATCTTGCGTAGAGAGAGAGAGAGAGAATAAGTAATGTGTGTTCAAGTTTTTGGAGCTACCAATATGTGACACTATATATGTATTAAATTAAAAAGCTAGTAACACAAATATACATAAGAATGCCCAAAGAAACGAACTAATTTTACAAGGGTACAGTAGTATGGAAAGTAAAAAATAAGAAAGATTATAATACAAAAAATATAATACGAAAATGTTTAGAAAATAATATAGATCTATATATATATTCCGTTGTTGTTTACTATTCTGTAGCTTTTTTTTTTTGTTTATAGTAAAACCTCATTTCATGTAGCTGCAACTTAAATGTAGGATTTTCCAAAAACATTAATCTCATTATTTAAAAAAAAAAAAAAATTACATAGACATATATGTAGGTTAAGCTTTCAAACAGATAATAAAAATATTTTTTACATTGATAATTGAAATAAAATGGCAATTTTTTTGTGGACATATTTTCTGTCGAAGTGTTATTTTACATTGCATTAGAAAAGCTCGCCTCAGACATAGAAGTATACTGAGATTAAATAAATGTCCTTTAAAAAGAGTAAAAAAAAACATGCTCTTTTTAACTAATGTATTGCCCTCCCCACTTTACATCTGCAACTGAATTATGTATATAAAGCACTCTAAACATACTAAATGTGAAAACATGGAGATATATACAAATGATCATCACTATTATTATCTTCTTATTCTATCCCGTAGCCCGAGAGAGGATCGTCGGGGCTCCATTTTTCGAATGGTGAACGATTGTATGCCACTCGTCTCGGTCCTGCGTCGTCCTCTGGAAATCCGCAAGCGACAACCTGGTCCCTGATGTCATCCTCCAATCGTCTCTTCTCCCTACATCTCTTTCTTCCACCCTGCACGGTGTCATGCAGGAAGGTTTTCGCCAGCCCTTCGGATCTTGCCACATGCCCGTTCCATCTGAGTGTTTTTGCATTTATTGGCGCTGAGGAGATCCTCGTGATGTCCGATGACGTAGGTGATTCGCTAGGACAGCCTGACTTGTAACGCGATCTTTGTAGAAGATGTTTAAAATTTTAAGGAGGCATCAAATTTTCAGGGATCTGATTATTTTCAGGAGATCTTATAATCAATACAAAATAAATGTTGAAAAATTTCCCTCTATTAATGTATCAATTCTTACTCTCAATATGTGAACCAAACACAATCTACACACATATAAACTAAGTTACATTTAGCATACCATAATATCCCTTTTTAAAACATATACAAATTATTAATAATTTTGTCTTGTCAATTAATTACTTTGTAACTAAAGATGTAATTAGACGTTTTGCAGTATGTCATTACTAATTACTTTTTATCTGTTAGGAAAGGAGAAAATTTAAACATTACTTATAGTAAAACATCAATTTAAAGTTAATGATAAAAACACTAATTCTCATATTAAACTTGTTTTGTAATTTAGATTGTGTCTCACATATTTAGGAATATATAAACTTACTATTGGGCTGAAAGGCTAAATGATCTATTGGTTCAAATTATAAATACATTACAAAAGAGTTGATACGTTTTTATTCCTAATCTCATATTCCTAATGTATTTCTTGTCATTTAAGTCTGGCCCTTATAGTAAATTATATTTTTTTATGTCATAGGTAGAATAAATTAAATGTCAATATTTCTGATCCTTCTCTATCTAGTTGACATCCTAAGTTCTCATAAAGATGCACTAGCTGATAACAGTGTCATCATTGATAACGATGCATTCCCTCGCTAATAATGGTGTTTTCTGATAACGGTGCTTTTCCTCACTTATAATGGTGCCTTCGCTCACTTATAATGGTGCTTTCCCTCGC
Organism: Anisus vortex; assembly: GCA_949126835.1. Lineage (NCBI taxonomy): Eukaryota > Metazoa > Mollusca > Gastropoda > Planorbidae > Anisus > Anisus vortex. The sequence goes on from OX421506.1 coordinate 30,987,235, forward strand.
TTATAATGGTGCCTTCCCTCACTTTTAATGGTGCATTCCCTTAATGATAATGGTGCCTTCGCTCACTGATAATGGTGCCTTCGCTCACTTATAATGGTGCTTTCCCTCACTGATAATGGTGCCTTCGCTCACTTATAATGGTGCCTTCGCTCACTTATAATGGTGCCTTCGCTCACTTATAATGGTGCCTTCCCTCACTTATAATGGTGCCTTCCCTCACTTTTAATGGTGCATTCCCTTAATGATAATGGTGCCTTCGCTCACTGATAATGGTGCCTTCGCTCACTTATAATGGTGCTTTCCCTCACTGATAATGGTGCCTTCGCTCACTTATAATGGTGCCTTCGCTCACTTATAATGGTGCCTTCGCTCACTGATAATGGTGCCTTCGCTCACTTATAATGGTGCCTTCGCTCACTTATAATGGTGCTTTCCCTCACTGTTGATGAACGTATACTTAAAAATATATCTTTTAATTTTTTTGCATCAGCGACCAGTCGTTTTTTTTTAATACTAATATTTAGAGGAAGCATGAAAAGGTGTAGGGTGTTTTCTTTATGTTACCGAGATATCAATGGTTCCATTGCTAATAGTATTAAGTAAGACAAAAATTGTGTACAAGTTAACATGCTCTAAACTTTTAGCATTTTCTCTATTATATTATCGAATAGGTTTGCAGAGGCTCGTTCTAGATAGAAGATTTTTTTGTCTTTGGCCCAAAACACTTGTAGAGTGGCAGGGACTGGAAGGTGGAGGGACTGGACTCGGAAGCAATGGCCGCATTAGACACATGCACATTCTCACATAAAGAAACACCATAGCAAATATTTGCTATAGCAACTATTGGCCAAACAAAGGACCAGCCAGGTCAAATTTGTTGTCTTAAGTAGTTAAAATTTTTTGTTAAAATGTAAATCTGTATCGCCAAGCATTGAATCTCAAAAATAAAAAAATATATTTACTTTAGAAAAAAAAAGTGTAAAAGTTAAGGTAATTATTATATATAAATCATTTACTTCATATGTAATTTAGCAATACTTCACTGTTTCATTTGATCTTGTGTAGTAGCCTAGATATAAGTAGATTTTGAAAAGCTTGCTCAATCAGATTTATTGCTAAGAGATACCAAATATTGTGGATGGTGTTTTGAACGCGTGACTGTAAGCATATTATAAAGATTTTTAAAAGGCTACTTTGGATTTCAATAATAGCATTCGATTAATCCATTGTTTGTGTTTATGGAGTTGACATTTGTACTTTGAAAAAAACAAAAACTTTCCTAGTTAGTGTTGTTAAAGACGACAAAATTTATATATACAAATGTTAAGTTAAATACACAATATTATTGTAACAAACTTTGTATATAAAGCTAGAGCTTGGAAAAATATTTTTTTTAAAGTCATTCATTTCAAATAATTTGTATGTTTAGATTACCTGAGTTTTCTAATTAACCAGTTTTGATATTTCCCGTATTCTTCCCAGAAGGCTGCACATTCTGAATGAATAAAGTCATATGTTCAGATATAGTGAAATATATGAATACTTTTTCTGAAGACAAATCTAATAATATAGAATATGTTTAGTTTTTTTGTGAAAATCTTTTCTATTATTGTGTATGTTACATATGATTATTTCTTTGAGTAATATTGGAGATGACTACAACACTTTTCACCTCTAAATAATTAATGATTAAGTGGATACGAATATTGTATAAAAGTATTATATTCAATAATCAATGTTTTTATAGAGTGACTATATTCTTAGTATTTTTTTACATATCATGTTGCGAAAATATATCATATAATATGAAGATAATTTCATAAGACTTTTAATGTTAGTTTTTAAGTTAAAACTGAACATTTTTATACTTGGATATATGTTACATACAATCTAAATCAATCGAATTAAACAGATCTAGTAATTAATACTGGAAAAGAAAACATTCATTTTTTATACTATTATTTATTGTTCTAATTTATATGTTGTTTTAAGATTATTTGATATCTGTAAATTTTAAAAACATATTAATAATTGTGTAATAAAAACAATACGCTCTCTTATGAAGCCTGGAGATTCAAATTTAAGTGACTAAATTTTATTACTACCGTAATTTATCATTTACAAACTAGAAATTATTATTGGGTTTGTTTGTGTTTATTTATTTATTTTTTTTCCATTAATTTATAACACTTTTATTTTCTTGAGAGAAATTATACTGCTTTGTGTATCATAATCAACAAAAAAGATTGTGAATGTCTTCTATTTTGTGTTCCTTTTCAATTAAAAAAATTGGAGAACGATAACAAAAAAAAGTTAATCAGGTAGGAATATTTTAAATAGTTTAAAAAAATATACTTAAAACTTGACTAATATAATTTAAAAGTAATTAATGTACATGAAAATAACATAAAGTTGTATATATCTAAAAAATATAAGTTGTATTCTTTACCTAATGTACTTAATCCAATACTATTTAGCAAATCCGTTATCTGGTATATCAAATCTGAAAAGAAAAGGTTGCTTTTTTAAACAAAGTAAATATTTCCTTTTAAGATGTCATTAAATTTAAAAAATAATAAAAAAAATTGGGTAAATATAAAACATATTATGTATATAATGTGAATTGAAACAAAATGATCTAGACTTATTAAATAAATTAAAGAGATTAGAGAACAAAAGAAATATATTGTTATTTTTTTCAGACTGTGTTAGTAGGCTACTCAAGGCTAGAAAAGCAGGTTTATCCAGTTTTCATGTCCTTGTCAAACAAGACGAATGTCTGTTCAATGCCGAAACGCCGTACTTTTTTTCCCCAAATATTAGTCAAGTATCCACAAGAGATATACAGGGACAGCCTCCAGTTTCTGTAAAGAAAACACTGACATATTGTGGATTTTTAGACCAATTCTTTCGATTAGGCTATCCAGGCACATTGCCACTAAACCACCGATGTGCCATACACAGATATAGAGTGAGATAGTAACTATTTATAGATTTCCATTACAGTCTACATAAACATGTATTGAAGTTATATTTCTTGTTAAGAAACATTAGAGCATGATATAGGGTAAACTTAAATAGTAAAAAAAATACATTTTAGCATTTTACATTATTTTCAACTTAATCAGAATTAACGAATACAGTACAGGCACCCGAGAACCGGATAATAGTTATTGAAGAATTTGAAAATGGGCTATTCTCAGACGACAGCGCGTTCGGCTGGCATACCGAAGGTCCTGCATTCGAATCCTGGTGAAGGCTGTGATTTGTTATCGGGTCTAGAGGGTGTCCCTGAGTCTACCCAGCTCTGGTGGATACCTAACTTTGGTTGGGGTAAAGTAAATACGGCTGGGCGTTGTGCTGGCCACACAATCCCCTCGTAAGACGTGGACACGTACACTGGTGGACGCTGCTTCACCGACCCCCATGGATCAATTTGGTCAGATGGGATACTATTTTAATTCTACGACCAAATATAGGATATGCTCTTATGTAGACTCGTGCTTGTAGGGGCTGTTATTGTGAGTGAAACACCAACTGTAACAATGGTGCCCAACGTGTTGAGTTCGTCGTAGCTCGTCATCTCAGTAGAATTGATCATGTTGAGTTTATTATTGCAACAGTCATCGCACACTGATAGGAATATGATATATTCTGTTTGTCTGCAATCTTGAGGCGTTTATTGATAAATCCCAAGAAGAACATTAACAAGAATCAAAGCAGAGCGATTTTCAATGGCAGGCGAAAGAAGACCCCAAAAAAGGTAATTAAAGTCTCTTCAACAAATAATTATTTGTCAAGCAGGGTTACTTTTAGATAGTTGACAGCTGGATCAATTAGAAATCATACTTTGGCACACTGTTATCAAAAGGTTACCGACCTCTGGTGTAAGGCACAATTCATTTTTTTTTCAACAATACAAGTTAAATCCCCGGTGTTGCTTGGGAGAAAAAAGGCCTGTATACTTTACTAAGACTTAGAGCCCGCGCCGTTCGGCACATGGTACAATGAGAGATCTCCAGTGGGCTCTATGAGCTACAGATAAAAATTTCATAAACTGCAATGAACAGAAAGTTATAGATCTAATAATTTTTAAAATATGATTATTTTTTACTGAAAACATTTAGGAAAAAAAATTAAAATAAGCTTAAGTATTTTAAGCAGGTTAAAAATAGGCAAGTCTTTATTTTTTAAAAAAGCTACACTGCCTGGCGTTACCCGAGGAAAAAATCCCTAAGCCCAAGACCTGTAGCTAAAAATACAAATGTGTAAACTACAATGAAGAGAAAGCGAAAAACATAATAGTAATTTAAAATAAATATTGTAATCTGGTTAAGAAAAGCATGTCTTTTTATTTTTTTTAAAAGTTAGATTTATCCCTAGATGAGAATCGGACATGCATCGGAATCCACTCACACAGTCTACTTTGTATTAATAGATATAGATGTAATGGTATAACAATGAATTTGTATAAGCGTTCAAAATAACAATCAAAATATATAAAGAAACTTGCAAAACAATAAAATTACAATGAAATATACTGACATGTGTAAACCAAAAACTGAGAGAGTAAATGTGAGTCTATAGACTAGTTTGAAAAATGTGAGGACTACTGCATCTGATAGGTTAAATCAATCACTTTTCTAGTAGTTTTACACAGTCATTCAAAAGAATAAAAAAAAATATTAATATATTAGTCTAGTTTTTTTAATAATTATTATAAAAATTTAATTGTTTGTTTTTTTCTCCATTATTTTAACAAATCAATTTGATATTTCCTTTTGTTTTATGATTTTCAAGAGTTACTTGCCCTTACTGCAAATTATTCTAATATAAACTCCTCTGTAATGAAATAAACATTATGTATATATATATTTATATATATAATATATAACTTTGATTAAATGCATCAAAATTCATTTATATATTTTACCTGCTCCTGTTAAACAAGGTGTATCATACGTAAATATAAGGACACATTCTGTAGTAGGAGAAAGTAAAAGATTAATCAACATTTGTCCTATGTGATAAAAAAAATCTTAATGCCAAATTATGTTTCATTACAAAGCTGTAAAGGTCAATATAAGTATAATATGTTTTAAAATAAAATTTAAAGAGGCTATAATTATTATAATATGGAATCGAAATTGAGAAACAGATAAACATGATAGACAAAAGTTGAATTAAACAGCAGTCATTTAATGTATAAGAGTGTTATTCTCAAATAATGAAACAATACATTTTTTTAACTTGGGCATGTGCCATTTAGATAAGATAAGATCACTTTATCTCGTGTGGAGTTCCTGATCTCCCATCGGGCGCCTCCCCGGGTGGCGGATAGGGGAATGCCCACCAGATATGGTAGGAACCGGGGAAATCAAATACCCAGGGCGGACCAAAATCAGAACCTGCTGCCTTGCAGGAAGTGGGTGGAACCACAAAGGCTAGGGTACCCTTACCAAAATTAAGGGCAGCTCTACGGATAGCTGTGAGGGGCATCCCCCCAGATGGTTGTGCACAGGGCTAACAACCCTGTCACATAAAAAACATTTTGTTACAAAAACGCCGACAAGAAGAAAAACTAAAGACATTTCGGTCCTGGGAGAGGATAGATTCCCAGCTGAGGAATATATGACGCTAAGTGGTGAAAACCAGAATCTGGAAGCTACTAGGCTGACCTCCATCATCTCCACCAGGACCACTGTCACAATCGGAACTTGGAACGTGAGAACAATGTACGAGACAGGCAAGACTGCGCAAGTAGCGGCTGAGATGAGAAATTATAACCTCGCCATACTTGGGATCAGTGAAGCAAGATGGACTGGCTCTGGACAGAGGAGGCTGATCTCAGGAGAGTTGATACTTTTCTCAGGCCACGAGGATGACGATGCACCACACACCCAGGGGGTGGCCTTGATGCTATCAAAGACAGCTCAAAGAGCGCTCATCGGATGAGAGGCGCATGGGCCCAGAATCCTGACAGCATCCTTCCGAACGAAGAAGCGAGGTATCAGCCTAGATGTCGTCCAGTGCTATGCACCAACCAATGAAAGCGAAGAGGAGGACAAGGATGCATTTTATGACAGAATTCTAGCTGTGGTCCAGGGTCGTCCCAGGAAGAACATGATCATCCTCATGGGGGACTTCAATGCCAAGATAGGTGGCGACAATACAGGTTATGAAGGGACCATGGGAAATCAAGGAATGGGTGAAATGAACGACAACCGTGAAAGATTAGCAGACCTATGCGCCACAACCAATCTAGCCATAGGCGGGAGTTTCTTCCAGCACAAAAGTATACACAAGGCTACATGGGTCTCCCCTGACCTCCGAACGACAAACCAAATAGACCATGTGTGTATTGGGAAGAAATTCAGGCGATCTCTCCAAGATGTGCGTGTCAAGAGAGGAGCTGACGTTGCCTCAGACCACCATCTCCTAGTGGCCCAGTTAAAATTAAAATTGAAAAGACACCACATAGAGCAGACATCACATAGATTGAACTACAACACCTCCCTCTTGAAGGACAAACAGAAACAGGATGAGTTCAAAATCACTCTTTCTAACAAGTTCCAAATCTTACGTGAAATGCTAGACGAAGAGTCCATTGATGGAAAGTGGAAAGGAGTAAAGAAAGCAGTACAGTCAACATGTCAAGAAGTTTTGGGGAGCAGGATACATGGGCACAAAGAATGGATAACAGCGGAGACACTGAAGACAATAGAAGAGAGGAAAAGGAAGAAGGCAGAATTGAACACTAGCCGTACACGTGCACAAAAAACCAAGTCCCAAAGAGAGTATGCAGAAGTTAATAGGACTGTAAAGAAAAACATCAAGACAGACAAAAGGAAATTTGTAGACATGCTTGCCAAAGAGGCAGAAGATGCAGCATACCAGGGGAATATGCGGGAATTGTTCGCTACCATCAAGAAGCTATCTGGGAAATTTGCAAAGCCAGAGAGACCAGTGTAGGACAAATATGGTAAGAACATACCAAACGAGGAGCAACAGAGAGGTAGATGGAAGGGACACTTTGAAGAGCTCCTTAACAGGCCAGAACCAAGGAACCCACCAGATATACAGCCAGCTGACAGCGACCTGTTAATTGACTGCAACACACCCACCAAAGAAGAGATACGCATGGTTATCAAACAACTTAGAAATGGCAAAGCTTCTGGACCTGATGGCATACCAGCAGAGGCACTCAAGACTGACGTAGAAACCAGTGTGGAGATGCTATACCCCCTGTTCACGAAGATCTGGGAGGAGGGCCAGGTACCTTCTGAGTGGAAGGAGGGATACCTCATCAAAATCCCAAAGAAGGGCGACCTAAGCTCTTGTTCTAACTACAGAGGGATCACCTTACTGTCTATACCAAGCAAAGTCTTCAACCGCGTGCTGCTCAACAGAATTAAAAATGCTGTTGACCCCCTGCTGCGAGACCAGCAAGCCGGCTTCCGCACCAGCAGATCCTGTACTGACCAGATTGCAACACTGCGCATCATCCTAGAGCAGTCACTGGAGTGGAATTCACCTCTTTATTCAACTTTGTTGATTACGAGAAAGCCTTCGACAGTGTGGATAGGCAAACCCTCTGGAGACTGTTGAGGCATTATGGAGTTCCACACAAGATTGTGGACATTATCAGGAACTCTTATGAAGGATTGACCTGCCGAGTTGTCCATGGCCAACAGGTGACAGATGCTTTTCAGGTGAAGACCGGTGTGAGACAAGGATGCTTGCTTTCGCCTTTCCTGTTTCTCCTAGCCATTGACTGGGTGATGAAAACATCCACACACCAGAGGCAGAATGGTATCCAATGGACCTTGTGGGACCAACTCGATGATCTTGACTTTGCTTATGATCTTGCCCTTCTCTCTCATACCCAACAGCAGATGCAGGAGAAAACTAGCAATGTTGCAGCCACTTCTGCACGTATTGGTCTTAATATACACAAAGGGAAGAGTAAGGTCCTCAAGGTCAATGCCACAAGTACTGCACCCATTATGCTGGAAGAGGAAGCACTAGAAGAAGTTGAGAGTTTTGTCTATCTTGGCAGCATTGTGGACAAGCAAGGTGGGACAGATGCTGATATAAAAACAAGGGTTGGAAAGGCACGAACGGCCTTCCAACAACTCAGGAATGTCTGGCTCTCGAGACAACTGAGAAACTACCTAAAGATCAGGATCTTCAACACCATGGTGAAACCGGTGCTGCTGTATGGAGCTGAAACCTGGAGAACCACGACCACGAATATAAAGAAACTTCAGTCCTTTATAAATAACTGTTTAAGAAGGATTCTTGGGATTCATTGGCCAGACAGGATAAGCAACCTGCAACTGTGGCAGCGGACAAAGCAAAAACCAGTGGAACAAGAGATCCTCCAGAGACGATGGCGATGGATTGGCCATACACTCCAAAAACCCGCTTCTAGCACAACAAGGCATGCTCTGAACCTGGAACCCTCAGGGAAAACGGAAAAGAGGCCGGCTGAGGAACACTTGGCGCAGAGATGTGGAAGCAGATGCCAAGGAGTTTGGCCTTACTTGGGGAAAGCTGGAGAGACTGGCCCAGGATAGAGATGCCTGGAGGACCCTTGTTGGCGGCCTATGTCCTAGGAAGGACCACAGACGTCGATAATCGGCGCCTGTTCCTCAGGGACGAGAAGGCAGAAGAAAGATCACTTTATTGATCCAAATAAATGGAAATTTGACTTGATTACATAGATTCAGTCTTTCAGCATGAGTCTTATTTAAAACATTATTAAAGAACCATTAGTACGCACACTATCATACCATTTATCATACAAGACAAAGTATCATTTAAAGGTGAGATATTGTATTTTCTGGCTGACTGATGATTCTTTTGAAAGAGTCTCACTGATAGTGAAAGAAAAGAGTTTCTAAATCTCTCTGTTCTTGCTCTTATTGAAAGAATCCGACCACTTCGACTAAATATGATGTCACTATCGTGAAGCGGGTGTGCATAATCTTGAATGATTTTATCAATCATAGACAGGCAACTTGAAATGAATATATCTGCAAGAGATGGTAATTGTGTCTGTGTAGTAGGCCTACGAAAGGCTTTGTTTATTAGACGGTCAATCCGGCGTTTGTTCAATGTAGTGGCATTCCCATACCAGCAGGTAATTGTAAAGAGATTCATAATGGTTTTCTCTCTATGAAATGTTTTTAGTTTAGTAAGATAGAAAACCTTTGGTGGATTTTCTTACAGAGGCTTTGGCAGTGGTCAGACCAAGTCAGCTTGTCAGTGATTGTGACGCCAAAATATTTATAATGCGAGATATTTGATCTATTATTTGGTTGTTTATTTGTGAATCAGTCAGCTTGTGTTTTTCCTTCCGAAAGTCTACAATTATTTCTTCACTGGAAACAAGGCCGACTATGGCTGCATCATCGGCGTATTTGATTAACGATACTGTATCGATTGCCAAGCTTCGAATGCCATTGGTGTAAATGATGTATAGAACTGGAGAGAGGACACACCCTTGTGGCGCCCCAGCGCTTTTTTCTCTTATTTAAGAGGTACATCCCTCTACTCTGACAAACTGAGGGTGGTTTATCAAAAAGTGCATGGATGTGTTGACTGACATTTAAAGCAGATAGTTTCTGTATCAAAAGGTGTTATCCTTATAGCCTTGGATATTAACTTTGAGGGTGTGTTTAATGGAAAGGAACTTATAATTCCCTAAAGCATCCAGCCTGAAACTTGTAAGCCGAAGACAATAGTGTAGGCAATGGTTTATAGTCTCCACTTTCTTCCACATTAGCGGTATTTTCAATCAATGTAAGGTGGGGACCTAACGGAACAATGTCTAGTTAGAAACTTTAGGAGTATTGTCTGTTCCGATCTAATTTGTACAGTCTATGTAAAGTCATCAACTACTGCAAATAAAAATATCTGTACCAGGGTAACTAAATCTGGATGCTGATCGGCATGTTTTATAAAGATGAATTTGATGTGAATTATCCCCTCCCCCTTTTATGATAGTAGAAGGTATGTACAACAAGCAGCAGAGAAATTGATAAATCATAGGAAACTTAAATGACTAAAATATGCCATGTATCATCCTTCGTATTATTAAAGATACTGTTGTATAATAGTTTCTTGACCAAATCATCCAATGATATTGGAGTTTGTAGAAAAGAACATTAAGAAAAGAATATATTATGAGGATTTTTACAGTATAGTTTTACCTAGATGATTACATCAGGGATCAAGAGACAGCAATGTTTAATTAGTTTTAAAGTTCTATCATCTGAATCTATGAGGCCGAACAAACTAAAACACATTTTGATAGCACGCGTCTGAACTTTGCCGGCAAGGATACCAACTATTTAAAACCGTTTTATTAATGATGCCGACTTTAAATATGAGTTATTTTGCATAACGTTTGAAAAGTCAACTATTGACACAGTATATTTCTAAATGAGCATAAGATTTCTTGAAAAAATGTACATGGTGTCTGCACAAACGGTACTGAATGAGTCACCAAAAGTAATCGGATTCATCAGCGAATATAAGCAACAAAGACACTGCCACAAAGAGTTTAAAGACTGTTAAGTACAATTAAAATCATGGGAACGCTAACAAAATTATAATAATATCTTGCTAATACTGAGCTTGGTCCCACGACACAGCAACTCTAGCACAAACAACAGAATCGAGGTAGAGAGAGTCTAACAGGAAGATGTATACCTAGGGGCGGGTAACTATAGACGGATAGGGCGCTAAAGGGACAAAGGGGGAATCAAGGTTGGCCAAGACACGGGCATAAATTTTTAGATGGAATGTGGAAACTGACAGGCTAGGAAATTGGGGGAGTCGAGACGACTATTTAACTTAGGGAGACTGACTTTGCGGCACAGAACTTTTGCTAAGAGGCTTGATGTTTGTATCTTGCTCAAGCTAATTTATCTGTCCGTAGACGAGACTTTGCCAGACCACCGAAAAAAGAGGACACTGGACAGTTAATTTCTGACACGGGTAAGTTGGGTTTTACATCAATACTTTCCATTAGACAAGTTACATAATATAAATAGGACTGTACTTAGTACTTTATTGACTACTATTTAGGTGACGGCCAGTGTGTAGTGAAGGAAACGAGTAAGAGAGAGACGAGAGGACGTCCACGATATTGACTGACTACTGGCAGCAGTTAGTTGCGCCACTAATACGTCGGAGTGGGTTGTCCGTGTCGTGCCATAGTGGACGTCGGAGGGACCAAGCAGGTGAAACGAAGGGAAGTCTTAACAGTTGAACTAAGGCGGGACAGACCCTATGCTATTGTTATACGAGATACAAACTATGGATATGGATAGCAGATTTTAATATTAATCACTTTCGTTATTAGATCTAATCTTCTTCTTATATTCATTCTCTATCAATTTTGTTAACAGGCCATTTTATATTACGCATTAATGTTTATAAATTAATGTCACTCATACTTCTTCACTTATTTTTTTCATTAGTACTATATTGAAAGAATTTCTTTTAATATACTAATTTTTTTTCTTATATATAAGCTTATCATTTTATAATATTGGTTTTGATATTTGTTTGTTTGTTTTTCTTAAACTAAGATCAACATTAATAAAGTATAGTAAAGTAATCATTTTCTACATTTAAAAGATAGTCTCTGTCATTCTATTTTATGTTGTGCTACTTGTAGTAAATTGTTAGTGGTATTTAATATAATTATCATTGTATTAAACTTAATTAGTTGAGCCGGGATTTCTTGCTTAATTATTCATTATTAAGTTCCTGACATTGTGGGGGCCGTCCAAAGTAGGCTATAACTATAAGCCTGTATATTTTATTATATTTTCTTCTCTTTAAATTGGTGGTATATGCCTGTTTTATTGCCTAAACAAATAATAACATTTACTGTTTGATTTTATTATTTCATTTTTTGTTCTACTCTACGGATTGTTAAATATTTTTTTTTCTTTTGTTAACATTGTTTGGTTTTGTTTTAAAAGTTATCTTTTCAGTTCCATATCACCATTTACAACTTCTGATCCAACACTTTTCCTAGAGCGGTTTGTGTGTCACAAGTTCACCTGTCCTTTCTTTCGACTTCACTGGACGCTGGTAGTAATTACCTCCATACAGTTTCCGGATCCCACCCCTGCACATCACGTCGGACGGATAAGTCTGTTTTCCTCTCGTGTGTGTGTGTGTTGTGTGCTAGGAGTTGAGGGGTGAAGAGTTTCCCCGGTACGGGTTTTACGGGGTCACTTCAGGTTAAAGTATTTTTATTGTACGGCCGTCACGCCGTAGGGGTTTTCATTTACCACACCGAAACACTGCTTTGTTTGTGACAGTGAGTGTTATCTCCGATTTGAGACAAAAACAGTATTCTGTCAGAAGCATACTTGTTTGTATTTTCTTTCCTACATAATGTCAACACACTATACGCCGCGAACGGTGGAACAGTTAAAAGCTGAGGCCACCAGATATGGGTTAAAAGGAAAAAAAACTTACCCAGTATATAGAGGACCAAAGTAAAATAGATTTAGATTCCCAAAAACGGTGTGCCCAACCAGACAAAAATAGTCAAAGCCACGAGCGAACAGACTATTCACAAACTAGCCAGTTACCGCCCGATGATTATCATAGAAAGGGCCCTCAGCTAGACAAAAATTTTAAACGCCTGGAAGAAGGTGAGGACCTTGACTATTTCTTTCTCCTTTTTGAAACGACTGCGATAAAAGACAGACTGCCACGCACAACATGGCCTCTTCATTTAGCTCATAAGTTGACAGACAAATTGAAGAATTACATGATACTACACGACCTATTACACAGCGCTGACTATGACCGAGTTAAGGCAGAACTACTTAGCTTTGCAGGATACTCTGACGAGACATACAGACATAGATGGGACACTACAGTACCTAGAGGGGATGATTTTAGGGAATATGCTATGGTGCTAAAAAGGTCATTGGAAAGTTGGGTCAAAACATCAAAAACGCCCCGCACATATGAGGGTCTTATGGATCTACTGCTTAAGGGGCGGATATACAATGAAGTATCACCCAACCTTTTACGTGAACTTTTAATGAAACAACCACAGTCGCCAAACGAGGCACTCTCTATTATTGACAGCTATAAAATAGCATCTAAAGGTGCCAATGTTAGCAAGGTACATAAACCCCTCCCTTATGTAGCTGCAGCCACCGATGTGGCTGTAGGAGTTGTAGGCAATACTTTAACTTGCCTCCGTTGCGGGCAAGCGGGTCACTTTGCTAAAGAGTGTTTTCTGAAGCCGATGGCAAGTGGGGCTTTCCAAAAAGGCCATGATTTCCACTCCAACAAGCACAGGTCCCGACAAGTATACAATTCCAACAATACCTTAGACAAGAACACCCAACGAATGTGACTACCCTCGGTACACAAGCTGAACACAGACCATCCACAGTGTATAAAATGTAGAGATGTTATTCGCCAGTCAGAGACATTATTTGCTTGTCAGTCACATACAATGAGTTTATTAGAAAATAAAAAAGGGCATCATAGGTCCACGGGTACCTTAATAATTCATAAGGGTTTTGTGAATAATCGTGCAGTGTCGTTTCTGCGTGACACAGGTTGTAGTATAATCGGGCTTAGAAAGGACCTGGTCCAGCCGAAAGATATGTTGGAAGGGCATTATACATTGAAACTAATTGATGGCCAGACCAAAGAATATCCCTTAGCGCAAATCAATATAGATACCCCTTTTCTTAAAGGTAGTTATGTTGCAGCCCTGTTTGATGATCCCGTAGTGGAACTAATTATTGGCAATGTCGATGGGGCTAAAATGTACCACTCAGCAGGGGCGGTAACTAGAGCGATGCATCAACACGCTGATGCCGTACCCTACGAATCTTCTGAAAGTGTCTTGGGGAAAGGAGATAAGGAGTTGCATAGTGAAGTGTTCCTACGAGAACAAAGGGCAGATGATACACTTAAAAGTCTGTGGGAAAAGGCTGATGTAGGAACAGTTCATGTCATTAAATCAGGATTTGTATCATTTATTACGAAACAGGGTTTTCTATACAAGCACTATCAACCTAAAAACAAGCCCGATGCAGCTATTAATCAGTTAGTGGTTCCCAAATCTAAACAACGTTTAGTACTCGATACGGCCCACAGTTCACCGCTAGCTGGGCATATGTCTGTCAGGCGGACCAAGGAAAGAGTATACTCACAATTCTTTTGGCCGGGTGTTGATAAAGATATAAAAGAGTTTATTAAATCGTGTCCAACCTGTCAAAGAGCCAAGACACCAGGTAGAGGAGGGAAGGCAGTTTTAGGAGTAATGGAAACAATTTCAACCCCATTTCGTAAGGTGGCGATAGATATCATAGGTCCCTTGCAGATGACTGATAGGAAAAACAGATACATTCTAACTCTTGTCGATACCGCTACACGGTGGCCAGAAGCAATCCCTTTATCTAATATTACAACATCACATGTAATTGAGGCACTGAGCACTATTTTCTCTAGGATTGGGTTCCCAGAGCAAATACTATCCGACAATGGCCCTCAATTTAAATCAGAACTTTATAATCAAATTTGCAGATTTTTCAACATTAAAGCTGTCAAAACTACACCTTACCACCCAAACTCAAACGGTATGGTTGAAAGGTTCAACGGGTCTCTAAAATCTATGCTCCGGAAGGTCGCACAGAAAGACCCTAACAATTGGGATCGTTATATTAGCGCCGCTCTCTTTGCTTACAGGGAAGTCCCAAACGATTCGACGCACTACTCCCCATATGAGCTTGTTTATGGAAGAAGAGTAAGGGGCCCAATGTCTATCTTAAAACACCTCTTCACGGATCAGTTTTTAGAAAAAGAGACTAAAACTGTGTATGATTACCTTCTAGATTTAAGAAATAGGTTGGGTGTGGCTAGCCATCTGGCTCTAGAAAACGACAAGGTCGGTAAATCCCAATATAAGGCCTATTATGACCAAAGTGCAACTGATAAAGACATCAATGTAGGAGATTCTGTCCTCTTACTCAAACCCAACAAGCAAAACAAACTTTCCTCCCATTGGGATGGGCCTTATGTTGTGCAGAAGAAAGTCTCAAACTTAAATGTGGCTATTAAGAAGGGCGGGAAATCCAAAATCTATCACATCAACAGACTGCTAAAATATCATGAAAGAAGTAACGATGTCCTTTCTAACGTTGACGATGAGGTTAAGCTTTTAGACGCGTGCGCGGTTTCCGTCGTAACCGACTCCGAACATGACGAGGCAAATGACTGTGTCTCAAGTCAAATACCTGATCTTCCTACTTTAAATTATGGCGATTGTAATTCCATAGGGGAATTAGACATAAACCCCGAGCTACCAGCTTCACAAAAAGTGCAAATCCACAATATCCTTTCCGAATTTTCGAGTATTATCACTGATATTCCTGGAAGAGCTAAAGTGAAGGAATTTAAAATTGAACTGACATCTGACAAACCTATCGCACTTAAGCCCTACGCAGTACCAATACATATGAAAGACGTGTTAGCCTCCGAAATTGACAATTTGCTTAATTTAGACATAATTGAGGAATCAGATTCGCCTTATGCATCCCCTGTTGTGTTAGTGAAAAAACGAGACGGTACTATTCGCACTTGTGTTGACTTTCGTAAACTGAATGCCATTACCAAATTTGATGCCGAAGTCATTCCTGATCAGGAAGACCTTTTTACATACCTTAGTACTGCAAAGTATTTTACAAAAATCGACCTCACAAAGGGCTTCCATCAAATTCCAATCGAACCAGACAGTCGTCATTTTACGGCATTTAGAGTACCGGGAGGGCATTATCAGTTCAAATACCTTCCTTTTGGCCTAATCAATTGCCCAAGCTTCTTTAATAGAACAGTTCGCAATGTTCTAAAGGGTTTGTCGAACGTGATATTCTATTTCGACGATATATGTGTGTTTAATGATACTTGGGAATCACATCTAGAATCACTTTCCGCTGTTCTACACAGATTACGCGAAACAGGTTTTACTGTAAAACCAAGTAAGCTCCAGATAGCTCACAATGTTATCAACTTCTTGGGGCACGTGGTAGGAGAGGGAACTTTAAGACCTGACCCTTCAAATATTGAGAAAGTTTTAAACCTTAGAGTACCACAAACAAAGCAGGAAGTCCGTTCGTTGATGGGCCTAGCCAACTATTACAGTAAGTTTATACCTTCCTTAGCTAGTCTGGTGTCTTCTATAACTGAACTTCTTAAAAAAGGGAAACCGCTTAAAGTCCATTGGAGTCCAGAGTGTGACAGTGCACTGAGAGGAATTCAGACTTGTCTTACAACATCACCTATATTAACGCTTCCAAATCCTCAATTGCCATTTGTTTTACAGACTGATGCCTCAAATATAGGTATATCCTGTTGCTTAATGCAAGTTGTTGACGGTTTCCATCACCCAGTGAAATTCCTCAGCAGGAAGCTACTACCAAGAGAACAGCGTTACTCCACTATTGAAAAAGAGTGTCTAGCTATTGTCTAGAGCGTGCAGCGACTGTCACGCTATCTTCTCGGCACACACTTTACACTTCAATGTGACCACCGACCGCTCTCCTATCTCAAAAGTGCAACTTTTGGCAACTCTCGAATCTGTAGATGGAGCTTGCTTTTACAAGACTATCATTTCACAATCCAACACATTAAGGGTGTTAACAACGTCAATGCTGATGTTTTGTCTCGGTTAATCTAGCTGTTTCTACACTAATCTTGCTATGCCGATGTTTGAATGCACTGATTTCTTATGGTTTCTTGTACCGTACATTGTCAAGTGTCAGACTCTATTCCCATGACTTACTATTGTAATCTATGTTTAACTATCCATAATTTTTACGTCATGTTTTGAAACTGCTCATATTTGATTGTATCTAATATTATGATTACATTTATCATTTACATGTGACTATATTTAATCGTTAAATATAGTCAAGCGAAGGGGGGTGATGTTAAGTACAATTAAAATCATGGGAACGCTAACAAAATTATAATAATATCTTGCTAATACTGAGCTTGGTCCCACGACACAGCAACTCTAGCACAAACAACAGAATCGAGGTAGAGAGAGTCTAACAGGAAGATGTATACCTAGGGGCGGGTAACTATAGACGGATAGGGCGCTAAAGGGACAAAGGGGGAATCAAGGTTGGCCAATACACGGGCATAAATTTTTAGATGGAATGTGGAAACTGACAGGCTAGGAAATTGGGGGAGTCGAGACGACTATTTAACTTAGGGAGACTGACTTTGCGGCACAGAACTTTTGCTAAGAGGCTTGATGTTTGTATCTTGCTCAAGCTAATTTATCTGTCCGTAGACGAGACTTTGCCAGACCACCGAAAAAAGAGGACACTGGACAGTTAATTTCTGACACGGGTAAGTTGGGTTTTACATCAATACTTTCCATTAGACAAGTTACATAATATAAATAGGACTGTACTTAGTACTTTATTCACTACTATTTAGGTGACGGCCAGTGTGTAGTAAAGGAAACGAGTAAGAGAGAGACGAGAGGACGACCACGATATTGACTGACTACTGGCAGCAGTTAGTTGCGCCACTAATACGTCGGAGTGGGTTTTCCGTGTCGTGCCATAGTGGACGTCGGAGGGACCAAGCAGGTGAAACGAAGGGAAGTCTTAACAGTTGAACTAAGGCGGGACAGACCCTATGCTATTGTTATACGAGATACAAACTATGGATATGGATAGCAGATTTTAATATTAATCACTTTCGTTATTAGATCTAATCTTCTTCTTATATTCATTCTCTATCAATTTTGTTAACAGGCCATTTTATATTACGCATTAATGTTTATAAATTAATGTCACTCATACTTCTTCACTTATTTTTTTCATTAGTACTATATTGAAAGAATTTCTTTTAATATACTAATTTTTTTTCTTATATATAAGCTTATCATTTTATAATATTGGTTTTGATATTTGTTTGTTTGTTTTTCTTAAACTAAGATCAACATTAATAAAGTATAGTAAAGTAATCATTTTCTACATTTAAAAGATAGTCTCTGTCATTCTATTTTATGTTGTGCTACTTGTAGTAAATTGTTAGTGGTATTTAATATAATTATCATTGTATTAAACTTAATTAGTTGAGCCGGGATTTCTTGCTTAATTATTCATTATTAAGTTCCTGACAAAGACGAAATGAAAAGGGTCATAAGTTGTGTCAATTTCGTATAGGCGAGAATGTCAAACAGTTTACACTTTTAGCAATTGTCCAACGAGTTTGATGCGACAAACAATTCTTTATTTTCAGTGAGATGTTATGTCGGGAGGAAAAAAATTTAAACATGTTTTTGAGCTTCTGGTGAACTCAAAACGTTTATGAATTACAAAGCAAAACTAAAGTTCAAAGCCTATTTTCACAGTATATAATTAGGCTACATATCATTTTTGTGATAATTCTCTATTTTTAATTATTATCAATTAGTAACAATGAACATATATCCTGCATATCAAATAATTGCGTTACGATTCATAACGTTGCAAAATTAGGCTACAGTTATGAAGTAGCAACGAAAATAATGATATGATTGGTCGCCACTACAACATGAGGTACTGTATTAAATGGGCGCGGCATTAGGAAGGAAGAAAATCGCTGCTTACTCAATGACATTAATTCTTTCCTTATTTCACTTTATTGGTTAAAAATTATAGCTCTTCTTATTGAAAGCTTTTGGCAACCGAACAGGGAGCCGAAAAGTAAAATGTGAAGTGGGTTGGCTACAAGATAAGCTTATTAGAGGTGGGAATCAAACCCATTTTAGAAAATTTGGTTCGGTTTAGTTTGGTAAGACCATAACTTCTGTTTCGGTTAAGTTCACTTACAACGTTTGGGTTGTAAAAAAACTTTTTTTATCAAAGAAAAATTATTTAGCAAAAAGAATTTTGACAAATTTTAACAACAATAGTAACCTAGAAATGGATCTTCCCTCTGATTTCGAATGTGTGTCGCCTCCCACATTTTCAAAACCTACAATGTTGCATAGGCTTGATGTAACGCGTAGTGAATAAAACAAAGACACCAATTAGTGAGCATTTTGTGATTATTGGGTCTTCTAGTATGAAAATAAACAATACTCTAATACTAGTATTTCTGGTGTGAGTAGGTTAGCAAGGTGTCAATTTGTACGCTAATTAGGCTGAAATTAAAGACGAGAGCAGGAACAATAAATATAACTTTAATTCATTAAAACACATTAAACTAGCGACTTCAATAAAACATGTGCTATTAATAATTCAGTTCACAAAACCTACACTGTTAGATAGAACTCGATGACATCTTTTAAATTTTTTAAATGAAAAAAAATGCCTTTGCTCGTGGAAATATAATACATAGTTAAATAGGTCTATAGCTACAGATACAATTTTTATAAACTAAAAATGAATAGAAAACTATAATAATTTTAAAATTATAATTATTATAATTATTAACTGAAAACATTAAAGTAATTAAGTAATTTAAAAACTTCCGGAAGCGAGATAGCAAAAGTAAAATATGAGACAATAATGTCACGTGTCTTATAATTAACCAATGGGATTCGGATAACATACAAACGGTCTACTTTATTTTAAATATATAGACTACACAAAAAGAGTAAGGCGTTAAAAATAATTAATAGTATGCAATGACTAATGATCAGAACAACTCCCCCCCCCCCCAACATTTCGTAAGCCCCAAGCCAAAGGAGGCTTTAAAGCTCAGTCCATGCTGTTATTAACACCGCTCAATTCACAGAAACACTCACACTTCCCTTTTATTGCCGACCAAACAGAAATTTTACGTTAAGTCTTAAGTATCTTACCCATTCTGAGAAACCTCAAAAGGATTTGATATGTATATAGGCCTACGGCTTCGTCAGCACACTACCTTGCACCTTCCCTATACTATAAGTAGCTAAAAAAACGGACGAGCCTTCCGGCTTTTATGCAGAAGGCGTAATGATGTTCAGGGGTGATCCAATGGGGGGAGCACATCAAGGTACTGTCCGGGAGCACCACACGACACGCCGATAGGGCATGCCGTGTAGCTTAGAGTACGGTTTCCGCAGCCAGATGCGCTTTTGTTTCTCCCACTGCGGAATTCCCCTCGGATCATTATCGTCATTGCTCGCCCGTTCGCCTACAATGTCACCCAGCACCGCAAATACAATAGATATTGGCATCCAGGCACCAGGGCGGGGTTGAGGCGGAACTGCTGAGCTCCTTTCTTCCTTCCCACCGAGGTCTCAGTCCTCTCGTATGCAAAGGGCAACGAGAGCCCTCGAAGACAAAGGGGCTATTGATGCAAGCATACTGATGGTTTTCACACTTGGCCAGCGATGAGTCCCATGGGTATAGAAATGTACACATTCCCCAAGTTATCTTCATCTCATCCCCCTCCACACACATACACATTAACTCAGGAGTCTCAAACGTATTCTAGATATAAGATGGCATGACAAAATCCCCAATGGAGAGGTCCTGCAAAGAGCAGGGTGCCTAACTCTCAGCAACAAACGATTCAGCTGGCTAGGTCATGTACGTGGTCCCCTCCGCAGTTTTCATTTGCACTATGTAGCCTAAGACCAAACCTGTACTTCCAGGATTGGTCTCTTCAGCCACGCGAGGGGCTGGCAAGGGAAAAAGATCGTCTCGCGAGACGTAAAATGCTACAGAAAAGTCATTAGAGTCCAAGATTTATTGGTATACTAGACAACAAAAAAAAAACGACAAGTTGGTTAGAAAGGGAACAATGATAAACCAAACTTTACAGTAATGTTACTCAAAGTTAACTACAGCATTGTTCGAAATTCGCTATAAAAGAACTCTACAGAAGAATGGTTAAATCAAAAGGACAAAAGGAAAAACTATAACAATATAAGACTTTATCCTAGAATGTCCTAAACTGCCTTAACTCAATCGTCTTTTGAGAACAAAATAAAATATTTATTGTCTACTGCCTGGATGACAACACAGAATAATTCTATATTTATTCTGTAGTTGACAATAAGATGTGGAGAGTATAAAAACATATAAAAGAAAACTGCGGTTCCTATATTAAAATTTTATTTTTAATATTATTTAATATCTTTAAAATTAAACTAAAATTTTTCAGAAAGAAAATTACAGTATAATATGAAAAATTAACAAAACATAAATTACCAAATACTTAAAAACAGTGTGTGTTTGTGTGTGTGTGTGTGTGTGTGTGCGTGCGAGCGCGAATGTGTGTGTAATTGAATTGATTATATCGCAACACAATTATGTTCTTTTTGTTTTTTAAATATTGATTATTTCCATTCACAATAATTTTGAAATCATTACTGACAGTTATATTAAAATAAAAATTTCATTACAAAAACTAAATGTATATTTATTAAATTTCGTAAATTGACAATTAGAGTGAGATGACTAGCCTAAATATGGATATATTTTCTACGTGCTAAGCTTATTATTTTTTGGTTACTTTACAGTAAAGAACTGTGTTTGCTAATGACAATAAGTCATAAAATTTATATGTAATGCAAATAATCATACCATACCGAGTCTGCTTAATTTGCGTGCCTCAGAGTTGTAATCATTCTCAGCTTTCGCTAACCAAAATGCACGAACACCTGCGTATAAAAATATTACGAATCTTGTTGGAAAATTTGCTAATTTAGCTAAGTGCTCTTTGACAAACAATTGTAAAGTTTAGCCAGATTTTAGTTTCAAAAACCGTTAGTCAAATGCATAGACCAAAATAGGCTACATGTGCATAAAATCGGCCTAATTTGTGTAAATCTGTTTATAATAAACATAATAAAAAAGTTTTATAATTGTTTATAAATATTTTTTTGCATATTAAATAATGTTACAAAGAAACTTTTAATAAAGGAGCCCAACATCAAATTTTTTTTTAGCATTAGAGTTTTTATTTTATATGTCTCTATAAGCTTACCAAAAAAACAATGTTACAATAATATTACATTTTATATACATTTTTAAAGTATCGATAATTGAATATCGATATTTCCTAAGAAATAAATTTAGTTTATGTGTAGATTCATTTCAAATATTAATATTTGTATTGAAAAAAGGAATTATTGTGAAAAACGGTTAGGACACTAATATTTTAAATCAGTTTCACATGTATGTTAAGATATTTTACAAATATTCTTTTTATATATATTATCTATGGTTACAACTAAGAAACAGAAGGGTAAAAAAAACGGGAGAGATGGAATCATCTCATAATATCTGTACCATAATGCTTCAAAGTGAGAAAAAATGTAAAAATATTTGTTTGTTGATCTATTGGAATTAAAACGTGTATATGTATATAAAAGATATTTGTTTATAAATTATTTGTAAAATACACGATTTAAATATCAGTTAGAAAAAATAGCTAGAGCTATAATCTAGATTCTAATACAATCTGATTCCATTGTAAAAGGCACATGAAATTAAAAATATGTTATACAAATTTAAACGGATTTAGAAAAGATAATAATAAGAAGCATGCAAGACTAGACTCGGACCACGGATGAGCGTAGGACGCAATCATCTTCTTTATAGAAGGAGCGTATGTAATGTATAAGATAAGATAAGAGCTACAAGGGTCATTTTTAGCAAATATCTTCTTCTTCTTATACATTACAGACGCTCCTTCTATAAAGAAGATTATTGCGTTCTACGCTCATCCGTGGTCCGAGTCTAGTCTTGCATTTTTATTAATGTTTTAAATGATGTTAAGTTACTGGTTGTCCTGGTTTGTTCAGGCAACCCATTCCATGCCCGAATGTCACTCGGGAAGAAAGAGTACTTATATGCATTTGTTCTCGCATAAGGGACAAGGAAAGTGTTTTTGTCTTTATGTTTATCTGAGCTTTGCAACAGGTTGTTATTGGGTTGTATTTCTAAATTAAAGTGTTATGCCTTATGTATTATTACTACTTTACTCTATGCCCTTCTGTCTTCTAGTGTTTATAGGTTTTGTGATTTTACTAATGGTGTTACTCTTGTCAATTGGGAATATTCACTAGTTATAAACCTTGCAGCTCTTTTTTGAATTTGTTCTAATTTTTTAATGTTTTCTTTAGTTGATGGGTCCCATACAGATGCTGCATATTCTAGTATAGGCCTAACTAATGTGAGATAGCATTTTAGTTTTATGTTCTTGTTACATTTGAAAAAGTTCCTTTTTATGAATCCTAATGTTTTGTTTGATTTTTTAATTACTTCATCAATATGAGGGTTCCAAGATAACTTATCATTTATTATTACTCCTAGATACTTAGCATTGCTAGTTTGAGTTAGTTCTTTACCATGAATGAAGTAGTTTGCTATTATTTGTTTCTTTTTCTTGGATACCCTTATTAGTTGGCATTTTTCTGGGTGAAAAGACATACTCCAGTTTGATTCCCATTTTTTGTAGTTCAGCTAGGTCTTTTTGTAGAAGTTGACTATCTTTTCCTGTCTTTATTATTCTATAAATTATGCAATCATCGGCAAATAATCTTACTTTTGTTCCTGTGTTGATGCAATTTGGCAGATCATTAAATATAAATTAGAAATAGTAGGGGTCCTAGAACAGTTCCTTGTGGAACTCCTGAGTTTACAGTTATTGGTGATTACTTAGAGCCATTTATTATCACTGTTTGTTCTCTGCCTATAAGAAAGTCCTGAATCCACTGATGTAAGGGACCAGAGATGCCAAAATATTTAATTTTTTTTAGTAGACTAGAATGATGAACTTTATCAAATGCTTTTGAAAAATCTAGTAATATAGCATCAATTTGGTTGTTATTATCTAATCCCTTTGACAAGTCATCTATTAGGCCTATTAATTGAGTCTCACGTGATCTATTTTTCCTGAAGCCATGTTGGTGTGGGCACAGTGCATTAAGTTTGTCTAGATGATTTACTATACTACTATATATTATATGTTCAAGTAATTTACATGTTATGCTGGTTAGAGAAACAGGTCTATAATTACCGGGGTCAGATTTATCTCCTTTTTTTAAAAGGGGGGTTACGTTAGCTAATTTCCAATCTCTGGGCACTTTGCCCTGGTTTAGAGAGGCCTGAAAAAGTATTTTAAAGATTGGAGATATTTCATTGGTATTCCATCTGGACCAGAAGCTTTGTTTGCTTTTAAGTTGGTTAGGAGTTGTTTAATGCCTTTTTCATCTACTTTTATGTGTCCTATCTCTTCTAGTTTGTTTAAATTTATGAAGATTTCTTCGTCACCTGGATTTGAAAAAGATGATGCAAAGTGTAAGTTAAGGATATTAGCTTTGGTTTCATTATCATTATAAGTTTCATTGTTTTGTCCTTTTAGTGGAGCTATGCCTGTAGTGTCCATTTTTCTTGATTTAATGTAGGACCATAAGTTTTTATTATCTTTAGAAATTACATTGTTTACACATTCATTTTGCAGCTGTCTGCTTAGTTTTTGATTTAAATGTTTAATTTTTAGGTATTTTTTATGTAGTCTAATTGAATTAGTTGCCTTAAACTTTTTGAATAGATTTCCTTTTTGTTTACACAGTTTCTTTAGTTTAGTGTTAAACCAACATTTGTTAATTTTATTTGATGTTTGTTTTGTTGGCACAGAATCAGCCATTATTGCTTTTAAGTTGGTTTTTATGAATTGCCAAATATCTTCAACTGGACTATTTATATTGTATTTAGTAAGAAAATTGGTTTGGAATTTTATTGCTGCTTGATGTAGTTCTGTTGAGTTACATTTATTCCAGAGGTAAATTATTCTTTTTGGTTTCTTGTTTATTTGGGTTTTTATTTTGTTATTTACTCTGACAATATCATGATCTGAAAGTCCAGGAATTATTTCATAATCTACTACTAGTCCTGGTCTGTTAGTTAAGAATAAATCTAGTATATTATGGATTCTTGTTGGTTTTTTATTAATTTGATTTAAGTTTAGATTTTGGATGGTATTGATAAACATTTCATTTATTTCTTTTATGTTTTGGTGTTTTTCTATAGAGTAGCTATTCCAATTTATATCAGGGAGGTTGAAGTCTCCCATTATCCAAATTATAGCATTTTTATATTTAGCTTCAATACTTGTCATCTGATTACATAGATCAGTCATGTACTCTGATGTTGAGTTTGGTGGTCTATAAACACTGCCTACAATTAGTGGTTTAGAATTAGGTCTACTTATTTTACAAAAGACTGACTCTATGTTATTTTTAGATTCTATTTTAATTTCTTCAGCTATTAGAGTAGATTTTATGGCTAGTAAGACTCCTCCATGCCTGTCTGACCTATCTTTCCTAAAAATTTCATAATTATTATTGAATATCTCTGTGTTGTAAATATCTGGGCTAAGCCATGTTTCGGAACCTGCAATTATGTCTGGTTCTTCTTTATTTATTAGGATTTCCAAATCAGCGGTTTTATTTTTAATGCTTTGGAAGTTTATTGTTAGTGTTTTAAGGTTATGCTGATTATGGGTTTTATGGTATTTAGTGGTGAAGAGTGTCTTTTTAATTATTTTAATTGGTGTTGATCTAGCTAAAGGTTTATTTAGGTCTAAGTTATTAACTTCTGGGCTTGTCAAGGCACTGTAGGGGCTAGTGGTGTCCAGGTCATGAGAATTAAACAGACCTGAACTAAATTGTGGCAACCCACACTGTACACAGTGCCAAGAGGCATCTTTATTTCCTAGCGCTATATAAACTGGGGTGTTCATATGTAAGCATGAAGCATGGTACCATTCATCACAGGTGTCACATTGAATGGCCTGTTGTTTTGCTGTGCATGTCTTACTGCAAATATTACACCTATCTCTAACTGTCTTGACTGGGCCTGGGTTAGATTCTACATCACCAGCTAAGAGCAACAACAGTATAAGGTGCTTTTGTCTATACCTGCAAATTTTATGTTTAAAATGGTTTAAGGTGATTTTTTTAAGGGTGATATAAATAATTGTGTTGTCAATATCTTTAATGTCATGACAGTTAATTACTATCTGTTTATGGACATTTTCATATTTTGGTAGTTTTAGTGCCCTTACCAGAAACAGGGCTAGGATTAGAACTAAGAGTTTCATTTTTTTTAATAGGCTAACTAATAGTTTTTACTATATTATTACTATATATATTACTATAATATTATTTAATATATGTTTTTATTTGTCGAAGTTTCTTTTTATTAGGCCTATGTATTATAATTGGGCTTATATTAATATATTTAACTACTAGCCTAGGCCTAGTCTATTCGTCAGTAGACTGTAGGCCTAGGATTTTGTTTTTGACAATACGTAGCTGTTAAACCTATAATTCTAACTTAGAAATACAACACAATAAACTATTACAATGCTTAGATAGATGTAATGATAAAAGTCTTTTATTACGCCACCTTATCGAGCGGCATCCGGGAATGAATGTGTTGCCTGAACGAAACAGGAATTTTTAAGAAGACTATAAATGCAAGACTAGATTAAAGCTACAGATAAACTTAATAGTGCGCAATAATCTTCTGCGTAGAAGGCGCAACAGTGTCATATTAGACACTAAATTTAACGAATTGAATATTTTCCTTATCACAGTCTTTTAAATAAATAACATAGTCACATCAATGATACACATTTCTGTTGGATTAAAAACTGACAACGCTAGCGTAAACAAGAAAACCATAAAAACACAGTTTTTATCATACTCCCTTTATTTGCAAACTAAGTTTACCATCATGTAATTAAAAAATATCTGTGTCGCAAATCTCAAAAATATCTCCTTACTCTGTATGAATTGTTCTAAAAATAATCTTAGCGAATAATTTTTTTTTCTAGCTTTGTGCCGAAAAAGTATAAAAAGTTGCGCAGGCATTTTTTACGCGAAATCAAAATTTTTCTTATATTTTCCTTTTAAGAAATTAATATTGTCATAATTGTAGTATTATTAAGTTGTTTTTAATGAAAATTTGATAGGATGTATTGTTAGGCGCCACAAATCAGCTGTCCAAATTTCAGCTCGATCGGACCACGGGAAGTGGTCGAAAAATCGAAGCCAATTTTTGCACCATTACAGACAATTCAACTTAAAATAAAGGGAGTAACAAGAAAACCATAAAAACGAAGTTTTCATTATACTCCTTTTATTTGCAAACTAAGTTTACCATCATGTAATTAAATAATTGATTGACTACTGGAAATGAAACGTACAGAAAAATATCTGTGTCGCAAATCTCAAAAATATCTCTTTACTCAGTATGAATTGTTCTAAAAATAATCTTAGCGCATAATTTTGTTTTCTAGCTTTGCGCCGAAAAAGTATAAAAAGTTGCACAGGCATTTTTTACGCGAAATCAATATATTTCTTATACTTTCTTTTAAGAAATGAATATTGTCATAAGTGTAGTATTATTAAGTTGTTTTTAATGAAAATTTGATAGGATCTATTGTTAGGCGCACCAAATCTGCTGTCCAAATTTCAGCTCGATCGGACCACGGGAAGTGGTCGAAAAATCGAAGCCAATTTTTGCACCATTACAGACAATTCAACTTAAAATAAAGGGAGTAACAAGAAAACCATAAAAACGAAGTTTTCATTATACTCCTTTTATTTGCAAACTAAGTTTACCATCATGTAATTAAATAATTGATTGACTACTGGAAATGAAACGTACAGAAAAATATCTGTGTCGCAAATCTCAAAAATATCTCTTTACTCAGTATGAATTGTTCTAAAAATAATCTTAGCGCATAATTTTGTTTTCTAGCTTTGCGCCGAAAAAGTATAAAAAGTTGCACAGGCATTTTTTACGCGAAATCAATATATTTCTTATACTTTCTTTTAAGAAATGAATATTGTCATAAGTGTAGTATTATTAAGTTGTTTTTAATGAAAATTTGATAGGATCTATTGTTAGGCGCACCAAATCTGCTGTCCAAATTTCAGCTCGATCGGACCACGGGAAGTGGTCGAAAAATTGAAGCCAATTTTTGCACCCACGACGATTGCAGACAGACAGAAAATGCAACTTAAAATAAAGGAAGTATAAATGTACATTTTATTAGGATTTTAAGGAATGTACAGCTGTTGGTTTACTTTGTATGATCAGGGACAATCTAGATATTTGTTCCTACAAATAAAAATCGGCCTCAGCTGCATTTAAAACCCATGTAATTCATTGCAATTTTTTTTTGCCCATAAAAGATAATGTTTTCTTTTACCCACGCAACAATAACACTATAATGTTTTTTTCCAACAATGGCTTCCAGTTCAGATACGAGCTACTGAAGTGAATTTTCGTAATTTATGATACAAATGAGGTAACCTTTGGCGGCAATTTGAAGTATTTTTTTTATTGACAACAAGCAAGTAGCTCCTGAAGAGACGGTGAAGGGAAATTTTCTACTAGAGCCTGAGGGTTAAAAATTGTCACGAAATGCCCATTAAAACATCTTAGAATAAGCTAACCGATTGACAACAGCGTAGGAGAGATTATTTAGGCAAACTTTAAAAAAAAAAAAAAAAAAAAAAAAAAAAAAAAAAAATTTAATTGGTTACTTATATAGCGCTTCTATCCATGCTATTTCAGCATGCTCAGTGCCCTCTGTAAACACACTGCTGCCTGCTGGAGCAAATATGTTTACAGGCCCAAAACTCCTGCAGGGCGACAGGGATCCGCCGGTGGCCGGTCTAGAACCCGCGACGTGTCAGATGGTTTTTGGTTGACAGTCCGGTGAACTAACCGCTAGGCCAGCCGAATTATTAAACACCTGCATTCATTAGGATGTTCCAAACTCTAAACACTATTCTAAACTGTAACATTAAATAATCTTAAAAGATTCTTTGTTTTTTTTACCTTCATTGTCTAATCTACGTGCTTTTTTTAGGGCGGATTCAATGCATCTCTTGAAATCTAAAATGATAATTTATAAAATGTATTTAGCAATCAAACATGAAGTGTTCTTAAAGTAATATAATTGTTTCATGTAAGTGAGTGAATGAAATGATGAAATGCATGTCTTAATATTTGAAAATGAATCCCGTTGTTTAACTTTAAAAGAGACAAATAGATGTAATTTTAAAAAAAAATTATTAAGAGAAATGAAAATTATTTTTAGTGTAATGTAATGAAAGTCGTTTAAGTGTATACATAGAAAATAACTTTGGACATTAAAATCTGCTTAAAAGTAAATATTAGTGTGTGTCCTTTATGAATTCGAACTTCGTATAAAGAATACTGACCTTTAGTTTCAATAGCTCTAACAATTTCCTTATCTTTCTCTTTTAGAGCTTGTTTAGCAATAACTGTGTATTATTAAACAAATTTTATATTAAGTTATTTTATTATGTCTTTGAAATTGTAATAATAATAAAATAAAACTGTAAACATTCTAAAATATAACGGATCCAGGAGGTGTCTTTAACTTGTGAAATAATATTTTTATTTATTTATATTAACTGACCACTTTCGTCTATTAGCTCATTAATTTCTGCTTCTTTAGTTTTCAAACTTGTCATAGCTTGAGCTGAGAATGAAAGCAATATAAAACGAAATATTAGTATTAGTAAATGTTTAATAGAAAAAGGTTACTCCAAACTAAATTTAACCAAGAAATATGACGAAAAACATGTTTAACCTATTCTCTGCTTGCAGTCCACGTTCAAGAAATATTGCTTATGAGTGATTGAGTCAAGATATAAGATAAGATAAGAGCTACAAGGGTCATTTTTAGCAAATATCTTCTTCTTCTTATACATTACAGACGCTCCTTCTATAAAGAAGATTATTGCGTCCTACGCTCATCCGTGGTCCGAGTCTAGTCTTGCATTTTTATTAATGTTTTAAATGATGTTAAGTTACTGGTTTTCCTGGTATGTTCAGGCAACCCATTCCAAGCCCGAATGTCACTCGGGAAGAAAAAGTACTTATATGCATTTGTTCTCGCATAAGGGACAAGGAAAGTGTTTTTGTCTTTATGTTTATCTGAGCTTTGCAACAGGTTGTTATTGGGTTGTATTTCTAAATTAAAGTTTAATGCCTTATGTATTATTACTACTTTACTCTTTGCCCTTCTGTCTTCTAGTGTTTATAGGTTTTGTGATTTGACTAATGGTGTTACTCTTGTCAATTGGGAATATTCACTAGTTATAAACCTTGCAGCTCTTTTTTGAATTTGTTCTAATTTTTTAATGTTTTCTTTAGTTGATGGGTCCCATACAGATGCTGCATATTCTAGTATAGGCCTAACTAATGTGAGATAGCATTTTAGTTTTATGTTCTTGTTACATTTGTAAAAGTTCCTTTTTATGAATCCTAATGTTTTTTTTGATTTTTTAATTACTTCATCAATATGAGGGTTCCAAGATAACTTATCATTTATTATTACTCCTAGATACTTAGCATTGCTAGTTTGAGTTAGTTCTTTACCATGAATGAAGTAGTTTGCTATTATTTGTTTCTTTTTCTTGGATACCCTTATTAGTTGGCATTTTTCTGGGTGAAAAGACATACTCCAGTTTGATTCCCATTTTTTGTAGTTCAGCTAGGTCTTTTTGTAGAAGTTCACTATCTTTTCCTGTCTTTATTATTCTATAAATTATGCAATCATCGGCAAATAATCTTACTTTTGTTCCTGTGTTGATGCAATTTGGCAGATCATTAATATAAATTAGAAATAGTAGGGGTCCTAGAACAGTTCCTTGTGGAACTCCTGAGTTTACAGTTATTGGTGATTACTTAGAGCCATTTATTATCACTGTTTGTTCTCTGCCTATAAGAAAGTCCTGAATCCACTGATGTAAGGGACCAGAGATGCCAAAATATTTAAGTTTTTTAAGTAGACTAGAATGATGAACTTTATCAAATGCTTTTGAAAAATCTAGTAATATAGAATCAATTTGGTTGTTATTATCTAATCCCTTTGACAAGTCATCTATTAGGCCTATTAATTGAGTATCAAATGATCTTTTTTTCCTGAAGCCATGTTGGTGTGGGCACAGTGCATTAAAAAGAGACAAATATATATAATTTTAAAAAAAAATTTATTAAGAGAAATGAAAATTATTTTTAGTGTAATGTAATGAAAGTCGTTTAAGTGTATACATAGAAAATAACTTTGGACATTAAAATCTGCTTAAAAGTAAATATTAGTGTGTGTCCTTTATGAATTCGAACTTCGTATAAAGAATACTGACCTTTAGTTTCACTAGCTCTAACAATTTCCTTATCTTTCTCTTTTAGAGCTTGTTTAGCAATAACTGTGTATTATTAAACAAATTTTATATTAAGTTATTTTATTATGTCTTTGAAATTGTAATAATAATAAAATACAAGTGTAAACATTTTAAAATATAACTGATCCAGGACGTGACTTTAACTTGTGAAATAATATTTGTATTTATTTATATTAACTGACCACTTTCGTCTATTAGCTCATTAATTTCTGCTTCTTTAGTTTTCAAACTTGTCATAGCTTGAGCTGAGAAGGGAAGCAATATAAAACAAAATATTAGTATTAGTAAATGTTTAATAGAAAAAGGTTACTCCAAACTAAATTTAACCAAGAGATATGACGAAAAACATGTTTAACCTATTCTCTGCTTGCAGTCCACGTTCAAGAAATATTGCTTATGAGTGATTGAGTCAAGGTAACATTAAAAGACTCACTTATGTCTTCAGTTCTTCACGCTAGTCGTGTAAAATTCAAACCTTTTGAAATGTATTTCTCAACTTGTTTCTAACGAAAATTGCAATAATGATAATGCTGATAGTGATTTAATTAACAGCTCAACTTCATCCCTACACATTAGTAAACACATAATCTATCTATCTGAGCATTGCAATATATTATTATTACTAATTTAGAGCTTACTGCTTTTCGTAGCATTACAATATTGGCCTTTGCCCTTATTTGCTACATTATTTCTAGGTTTAGGGATTTGACTATTGGCGTTACATTTGTGCATTGGTAATATTCACAAGTAATGAACCTTGCAGCTCATTCTGAATCTATTATAGCTTTTACATGGTGGGTCTCATACAGAAGATGCATTTTGCAGTGTAGGAAGCAAGATAATACCGAGTTAACTGTACTTGAAAAAATGGTGCTTGAACTCCATTTATCTGTCTAATCAAACGTGGACAATAGCGTACTGATCATGCTAAATGTGATAGAAAAGGAGAGTCACGCTATACCAGGGGTCAGGAACCTATGGCTCGCGAGCCATATGTGGCTCTTTTGATGGTTGCATTTGGCTCGCAGACAAATGTTCGATTATAAAAGAAAAGGTTTCTTTAGACGCCTTTGATCTACCTATTAATTGCATATCAATATTTCATTCTACAAATGAGCTAAAGTCTACTGCAGCTCGGCATCGGAAGTGGTAAAGGAGATAAACTCCGCTGACCTTGAAATTAAAGGGAAATAACTCTTGCCGTACGTTCAAATGCAATGGATGCTGCAAGAGTAGCCTCCTCTTAACTCCCTCACGTGACCGAAAATTCCTAGAACTAGAAAGCCGGTTCGCATTGATTTCTTTGGAAAAGTGGCAACACTACATGTAGTTGTGTCTAAATCTGACCTTGTTTAAAGTGGGGCTGCCGTATATATTGCTTTCGAAAATAGCGGCTGGTGTGTGCGTGTGCAAAAGAGTCCGCACAACAGATTGTCGGATCAGAAAGTAAACGTTCGTTTTAATCGCGTTGTCAGCTAGTTAATTTTAGAAACCCTTTTGACAAGATGGCTAAAAGAAAGAAAGACAATGAGTAGGGCCTATCGTACTTTTCAGCAGGAATGGACAGAGGAATTTGCCTTTGTGGAGAGAACGGGTTTTGCCGTGTGTCTAATATGCAGTGATAAAATTGCATCAATGAAACGGTCAAATGTGAAGCGACACTTCAAGACACACCATTCTACATTTGCATCGAAATATCCTGCGGGAGACAGTAGGAAGAAAGCATGTCAAGAACTGCTATCAAAAGTGCAAGCTAGTCAACAGCATATCAGTGTTTGGACTTCGGCTAACTTTGCTGGCGCTTTAGCTATTGTGAGAAACGAAAAGCCATACACAGATGGGGAGTATGCCAAAGCATTCATGCTTAATGTTGCCAATAAACTTTTTGATGACTTTTCGGATAAGGACAAAATAATTAAACGGATCAAAGACATTCCTCTGTCGGCAAGAACTGTTCACGATCGTAGCATCATGGTGTCAAATCAAAGTGTGACAATACAAGTGAAGGACATAAATGCGGCACCGTATTTTTTCTCTCGCTTTGGATGAGTCAACAGACGTCAGTAATTTATCCTAGTTCAGCGTGGTTGCAATGTATGTTGTCGGTGATACACTACATGAGGAAAGTCTTGCTGTTTTGTGTATGAAAGGCACCACAAGAGGGCAGCATTTATTCGAGTCCTCGCTGAGTTCGCTAAAGAAAAAAATCTAACGATGGATAAGCTTGTTTCGGTGTGCACTGATGGTGCTCCGTGCATGGTGGGAAAAAACAGAGGATTTGTCGCTCGTCTTTGTGAGCATGAAAATAGACGCATCATAAGCTTTCATTGCATCCTAAACCAGGAGGCGCTTTGTGCTCAGATGTGTGGCGACCAGCTTGGTGAGGTGATGTCGCTAATGGTTCGGGTAGTCAACTTTATTGTTGCCCGAGTATTAAATGATCGCTAGTTTATGAGGTTTGCTTGATGAGGTTGTGAATAATTATCCTGGTCTGCTTCTGCACAACAACGTGCGTTGGTTGGCAAGGGGGAAGGTGCTCAGCCGATTTGCGGCTTGTCTGAGCGAAATCCGGAGTTTTCTTGAAATGAAGAATGTCGAGCATCCCGAGCTAGCCGACACTGAGTTACTCCTGAAGTTCTATTATCTCGTAGACATAACTGAACATCTAAATCAGCTAATGTGAAAATGCAAGGCGATGGAAATACAATCTTATCCCTGCAACAGGCAGTGTTTGCATTTGAAAACAAGCTAGAACTCTTCATCGCCGACATCGAAACAGGTCGTTTACTACACTTCGAAAAACTGGGAGAGTTCAAAGACACGTGCACATCAAGTGCCTTTTTTCAAAATCTTAATCTTCAGCAGCTAGCAGGCTTCATGTCTAATTTCCTGTAGTCATTTAAAGCGCGCTTTAAATAATTTCGCGAGCACACCCATCTTTTTAAGTTCATCTCCCATCCACACGAGTGTGCAGTGGACAGCACTGACCTGAATTGCAACCCCGGTGTCTCCGTCAGTAGCTCCAAGCTACTGACCCGAAGGCCTCAGACATGCGGGTGAATAAATTCAAGTCACTGAATGAAGATTTGGAAAGACTTGCACGACAGCAAGCAGAGTTGGCGAGCCAACACAAGTGGACAGAAATGAAACAACTTCAACACGCAGACCAGCTGATTGTCAAAACTTGGAACGTGCTTTCCGTCCCATACCACACACTGCATCGTGTGAGTATTGCTGTACTGACAATGTTTGGCTCTACATATGTATGTGAGCAGTCTTTCTCTCATTTAAAGAACATTAAGACCAACCTGCGATTACGTTTAACGGATGGAAGTCTCAACGCCTGCATGAAGCTTAACCTCACCAAGTATGAACCAGACTACAAAGCCATCAGCAAATCCATGCAGCACCATAAGTCGCATTAATGGTAAGAAATTCTCATTATTGATTAGCAACAGCATAACAATGTTATTAAAAAGAATTCAGATACATAATTATTGTACTTTTAGTGTTGAAATTACACAAAATGCACACATTTACTTTTTTGTTTTAAACATAATGTATGTCTCTCACAGAAATACTTTTCAAAATATGTGGTGTCCATGGCTCTCTCAGACAAAAAGGTTCCCGACCCCTGCGCTATACCAATGACCATCACATCATCATCATCAAAAATATAATTAAATAAAATTATATTAATATTTTCAGTTTCCGTTTTATTCCCTTTTTTTAAAGAAATGGAAACAATTTTACTGACACATTAAACGTTTGTGTGTACACTATCATTGTTTTTTTTTTGCTCTTTGTTAAAAATAATTGTCAATAAACTTTAAAATTGGAAGAAAAAAACACATAATTTTTCGAAGCATTATATCAGATCTGGGTTCTGTTTTCCAGACATAATTCGTTACCCAAGAACCAGTTACTCTGTTTTGCATGCCTTAATTTTTAAGCACTCATATAAATAACAAGTATGATCAATAGGCTTTACAATATCATTTAGAAAAAAAATAACTTAGTGAAAGTATTTTAAGCAAATTGTGCTTCCATGGGATGTGAGGAAGGTAAATTTAGTAGTTTAAAGATGTATCATTTTACACTGGGATGAAAATATTAAACTGCCATCTGACTTAATAGAGAAGATGTGATGTTCTGATTATCGCGACTTGAAAAAGCATGTTAAAAATGCAATGATTTTACTAATTACTTGTAATGTACATATTTATGCTAAACGAACATTACTTTTTACTCCCTAGCTTTTAACTCGTACTGTCTGTCTGTATGCTTGGTTGGTTACTTGCTTGGTTGCTTGTTAGCAAAACTGCATCGATTTTTCGACCACTTCCCATCGACCAAACTTGTCCCGACTAACAATACATTCTATCAAATTTTCAGCATCATAACCTTTGGAATAGTCACGAATTCCTTCGACCAATTTGCGAATCGAAGAAAATATTTTACGTAAAACATGGCTGCCTCTACCGGAAGAGACGGAAGTAAATAAACTTTTCCGATATGATCGTTTTTACGAAATAAATAGAATGAAAACGACACGAATGAAGCCGAAACAAAACGAGTTATCTTTTTATGGTTTTTGCGGGCCAAAGCTAGAAAAAAAAAGATGCGCAAATTTTAGTGTGGAAATTCATAACGTATGATATCACTTATATTTATTTTAATCTATCAAAATATAAATTAAATATAAACTTAGTTTACAAAGAAAGGGGGTATAATAAAAACCTTGTTTTTTCTGGGTTAGTTTATTTGTTGTAAAATTTACACAATGTTCACATTCTAGTTAATCCATTTTAAAAACTGTAAACATTATTTGAATGTATTTAGAAAGTTAAATTCATTCACTGCTAGCTTTCACATAATAATAATAATTAATAATTGGTCATTTATATAGCGCCTCACTCCATGCTAATGCAAGCGTACTCGGCGTGCCCATAAAAACGAAACGACAATAACACTCTAAAATAGTTTTAAACAAGGTTTCGATCGATGGAGGCCCGAAACGACAATAACATTCTAAAATAGTTTTCAACTAAGTTTTTGCAGATGGAGGTGTCAGAGGTACTTGATCAACTTAGTTGAAAATAAATGTCTTTAAATTCTTCTCTAATGCCTTTTTTATCATAGAGTTTTTCAGTGTCTCAGGTAAGCCGTTCCACAGTGAAGGCGCCACAGATTCAAACGAGCGCACACCAAGAGTCCTTTTCCTGTGACCATCCAAACATGGAATTTCCAGGAGAGACTGTATTGAAGAGCGCAGCATCCTTAACGGCACATGCTTTGGTATGAGCTCTTTAGAAATAGGCAGGTGATGTGCCTTCCACGCATCCATAGTGTCATGTATATTGTTTTTCCAAGAATTGGAACACGCAATGTTTATTCCTCTGTCTCTCTCTTTTCTTACTACACACAATATTAGGACGTTTAGTAGGAAAACTAAAGGTTCTAGGTAATGTTGGGATTCTGTGTTGATCTCAAATTCTCAGAGTCTGGGAACGACTCATTATTTAATAGGGGAAGTTCCTATCGTTTTTGTTATGAGTTTTGTAATGATACCATGATTTTCACCCCTACTGGTAATGGGTCTATCCCTTGCACCACTCGGATAGTATTTAATGATTTGTTTTGTCTGAAAGAGAGAGAGTTTCAAAATATGTTCCTTTGAGAACGTTTGTGTTTGCACTATTTTATTCTAACTGTACATAATAGATATATTGTATATATTGAACATACCACCTGAAATAAACTATCAACAACAGTTACACTGAAGCTTCCTTGTCAAATTACTATCCTATTGTGTTGAATACATTACTATAAGATTTATCTACTACCATAATATACAAGAAAGGAAATGTTGGAATACAAATACTGAATTTGTGCCCAGGACTATAAGAAGAGTTCGTGTAATACTGAAACATAAATACTAATAATTAAAGTCTCCCCTAGGACTAACGAGAATTATCAGCAAGATCTACACAGCTCTGGCCACAAGGGGATTGTGGACGTAACAATAGGCAAGGGACATAATCTTATGATCGATGCGCTTTGTCACAGGGAGCCAGTGGAGTTCTTTGAGAACTGGGGTGATGTTATGGTCCTGCCTCTTTACTCGTGACACAATGCGTGCTGCAGTATTCTGAATTTTGTGAAGTCTTTCCAGATGTTTCTGTGGTAACCTCCACAAGCAACTGTAACATTAGTCCAGTCTTGACTGTATTGTAGCAACAGCAAAGCATCGGCTGTTTTTTCTATTACTTAGAGGTCTTAGCTGACCCAGGGCACATGTTAAACATGTTTAATTAACTTTTTTTCTAGTGTTCTTTATACAAGAACATTGAACATTCTTTAATTACTTTTTCATAGCTTTCTAAGCTAGCATTTGGATGTTAATATGTTGAAATTGTTAAGGATAAAAAGATTACATAAATTGTGTTGACATGATATTTTTACAAAACAAATGTGAAAATGATGTTTAATTAGTTTTAGTAAGGATACTATCTGTGAAATATAGTTTATTTTGACATCAGAAGACTTTAAAAACACATAAGCTATCGAATACAACAACAAGAAAAACATTCCTCTGGATTTACCGTATTCCATTCGAAGTTGTACCATAGCTTGTTTGTTTACCTCCAATTCTACCATGGTTTCATCTGATAAAAAGTTTATAATTTGATTATAAAGAAAACTTTAAAATCAAATACATGGGCTTATTTCACTAGAGGTAAAACTTTTGTTTGAAAAAAATTCTGAATAGTAGGCTAATATTATAACAATTTGTACACAAATAAACTCTTAGTTAGACAATTTAAAATACTTTTGATAAATCAATTACATAAATATTTTAAGGTATTAAAGAGTATTTTAAATGAATAGGTATTACAACTATTTTGTTATCTGTTGTTGTGGGTTTTTTTTTTACTACATTTTCTTTGCTTATTGGATTTCGTTTTCAGCCGTTGACTTTTTAAATATTTTTGATATGACTTAATACAGAAGATGTGATGTTCTGATTATTGGAACTTGAAAAAGCATTTTAAAAAATGATTTTACTAAATAGCTGTAATGTAGTATCACTTTAATTGAAAATGCCAAAACATATTTATGCTAAATGAACATTACTTTTTTGTTGTGAAATTTACACAATGTTCACATTCTATTTAATCCATTTTAATAACTGTAAACATTATATGAATGTTTTTAGCTATCGAATACAACAACAAGAAAAACATTCCTCTGGATTTACCGTATTCCATTCGAAGTTGTGCCATAGCTTGTTTGTTTACCTCCAATTCTATCCTGGTTTCATCTGATAAAAAATTTATAATTGGATTATAAAAAAAAAATTTAAATCAAATACATGGGCTTATTTCACTAGAGGTAAGACTTTTGTAACGTGTTTGTTTGAAAACAATTCTGAATAGTAATGTTATAACAATTTGTACACAAATAAACTCTTAGTTAGACAATTTAAAATACTTTTGATAATCCCATTACATAAATATTTTAAGGTATTAATAGTATTTTAAATGAATTGGTATTACAACTATTTTGTTATCTGTTGTTGTGTTTTTTTTTAAACTATATTTTCTTTGCTTTTTGGATTTTTTTTCAGCCGTTGACTTTTTAAATATTTTTTATAAAGTATTTTTAAATAAATTGTTCCTCGGTGTCAAAATAGTTATAATGGCTATAGTCATTATTTTGCCCTCATTAAGTCTCTAGCAGTGGCTTAGCCAGGGTTTTAAAAGGGTGGGTGCAAATAAAGCAAGGTTGGAGGTTATGGGGACATAGGGCTGAATATATTTTAAGTGGAAGGGTGTGTTAGTACAAGTGTGTGTGTGTGTATTTTAAGATGTGGAGAAAAAGTGTTAAGTTACAAGATGGTTAATTCTAAACAAGCACATAGTGCAAGTTAGGGGTAGGGGAAGACAGATAATATAATTCGGGGCGGCAAATATTACAAGTTGGAATATTGTGCATGGTTTGGTGGTGTTGGGGGTGGGGGACGCATTAGCCGGTGCATCCTGAGCTGGTGAAGAATTCTACTTTAACGATGAAAAAAATAATTAATATGTTATCCTCTCATCAATAGGCCTACGTAAAATAAGAATCATGAACACAATATATGAAAGGGGGGAAAAAAAAAGGTCGAATACTTTGTTTTTTAATTCTCCTTGTCGATTAAAATGGTTGCGGGAAATGGACGCGGTTGGAGGGCTCAAGCCCCCCTTTCACCCACCCCACCCCTCTCACTGTGACTACGTCTAAGATCTCAAGTGTAGTTTCTAAGGATACCTAAAAATTGTATTAAAATGTTTGATTAGGGATTAGAGCAACTTACCCAAACGTTAGATCGCAACCCTTTGCCGGACCACTAATGCAAAACTACCGAGTTACAAAGATAGAAGAGGAAATTTTGTAAATCTAGATAAGATTAACGCTAGAAGAAATTACCATTATTTTTATTATGTTGAGTTACTGTTTTTTCTTAGTTTGTTCACGCAACCCATTTCAGGCGCGTAGGCCACTCGGGAAAATATAGTACTTTTATGCATTTGTTCTCACATAAGGGATAAAGAAAGTGCTTTTGTGCTTATGTTTATCTGAGCATTTCAAGATATTGTTTTTGTGTTGTATTTCTAAATTAAAACCTAATACCTTGTGTATTATTAATCATTTACTCTTTGCCCTTATCTTATCTTATACATTAAAGAAGCTCCTTCTATCAAGAAGATTATTGCGTCCTACGCTCATCCGTGGTCCGAGTCTAGTCTTGCATTTTTATTAATATTTTAAATGATGTTAAGTTACTGGTTTGTTCAGGCAACCCATTTCATGCCCGAATGCCACTCGGGAAGAAAGAGCACTTATATGCATTTGAACTCGCATAAGGGACAAGGAAAGTGTTTTTGTCTTTATGTTTATCTGAGCTTTGTAACAGGTTTTTATTGGGTTGTATTTCTAAATTAGAGTTTAATGCCTTATGTATTATTACTACTTTACTCTTTGCCATTCTGTCCTCTAGTGTTTTAAGTTTTGTGATTTGACTAATGGTGTTACTCTTGTAAATTGGGAATATTCATTAGTTATAAACATTGCAGCTCTTTTTTTGAATTTGTTCTAATTTTTTTATGTTTTCTTTAGTTGATGGGTCCCATACAGATGCTGCATATTCTAATAGGCCTATTGGCCCAACTAATGTGAGATAGCATTTTAGTTTTATATTCTTATTACATTAGTAAATGTTCCTTTTTATGAATCCTAATATTTTGTTTGATTTTTTAATTACTTTATCAAAATGAGGGTTCTAAGATAACTTATCATTTATTTTTACTCCCAGATACTTAGCATTGTTAGTTTGAGTTAGTTCTTTACCATGAATATAATAGTTTGCTATTATTTGTTTCTTTTTTTTTAATACCCTTATTAGTTGGCATTTTTATCGGTGAAAAGAGTCCTTTCTAGTGTTTCGAGGTTT
Organism: Anisus vortex; assembly: GCA_949126835.1. Taxonomy (NCBI): domain Eukaryota; kingdom Metazoa; phylum Mollusca; class Gastropoda; family Planorbidae; genus Anisus; species Anisus vortex. The sequence goes on from OX421506.1 coordinate 31,027,974, forward strand.
AGTAATTTGACTATTTTATTTTTTCTTATCCGTTGCAAATATTTGCTAGTAACGAACCTTTACTTCTTTAATATGTTTTCTTTTGTTGGTGGGTCCCATACAGATGACGCATATTCTAGTATAGGTCTAACTAATGTGAGATTTTAATTACCCAACGTTACCCGGGGAAACAATACAGTGAAGAGAAAGGTATTAAATGTATAAATAAAGTAAAATTTAAAAAAAAATTAACATATAAACTTTGGCATACACAATTATAATATTATGATAACTTAATTATTAATTTAAATACTATAAGTAGTTTTTGGCTTGTTGGCATAGTTACAATTGTATAGTAGCCTATGTTCAAATAGTTTTCATACTATATTTAGAATTGTATCGATAGTTCAAGCAGTGTAGTGTAGAGATTAGGCCACTGATCTATAAAAAGAATGGATTGCGCCTTCTTAATAAATTGGTTTGAGAAATGTGAAGAAATGCACTGATCTATAGAAGAAAGGGAAAACACAAAATTTCCACTGCACTTACAGATATAAACAAAATTGTGTCTAAAACTCACTTCGCCACTGATCTATAAATAGATCGGAACGGAATCTATGTTGCAGCCATTTTACACAATATGCATAAGAATTGTTGCTGTCAAACTTCCCACTTCTAATTAATAATATAAAACTAACAATAATACTATCAACAGAAAAAAAAAGAAAACAAATATCAAAAGATAAAAAAAGTTACTAATAAAAAAAAGTATACAGCAATATTTCGCAGTACGGGAAAACCCGGTCCCGAAACACAAAATTTGAACGCATTTCAAATGAACATCTTGAGAATCGAATGCAATAAACTACAATATTTGGAAAACTCAAAAACCTGGCATGATACGGGCCAACTTGTTCGAAAAGACGCAGTTATTCTCTGCAGACTACATACAGGACATACACAACACATTCTTTTCTCTTAAAACGAGAAACGGCTCCAATGTGTGCTTTCTGCAATGTCAACTTAACAGTGTCTCACATTTTGTTGGAGTGTAATACATTTGATGAAATTCGACGTAGGTTCTATTGCTGTAGAACTCTTCATGATCTTTTCACCAAAATTAAACCAAAGCATATAATAAACTATATTAAAGACATTCAAATGTACAACAGAATTTAAAGATATAAGAACAATAAAATGGATACAAGAGAAACATGACAACAATATTATCAAAAAGGCCCTATATAACCATCGATGTTTATGGGCCGGAAATTCAACAATTCAATTCAATTCATTTGGAAACAGCGCGCATTGTATAACCTTAACATACGGTGATTAGTAATTGGTCTAAGTTTATATTTTAGCAAATAAATTAACGAATTAAGCAATATTGTTGAAAAAAATAAAACTTTATTTTGGAGGATGTTTCCAATTTATACATTTAACTTTTAACCCGATTAGTTAAACGGCCATAGGAGACTGTATAGCAGAAACAAACATCTAAATAAATAAACAAACTCACGGTAATTGTATATATTGATTAGTGACGTAAAAACAAAATGCCGGAAATTTCCTCAAAAAAGTTACTTCCACGACTTATCCAGTCTTTTTATAGATCAGTTGATTAGGCCTACTTGCGTACGCCAATAGATTATTATCTCAAAGTCTCCCCGAAATTCTAGTACGCATTTTCCCTAGCCTCTTCTTCGGGAAAATCCATTGTAGTTATTTTCTGTACCAACTACAAATTTACGTGCCTTAAATTATTGTACATAAGATATAAATTATTCTTTAAACGTTCATATAATAGCTTGAGTGTATCATTTTATTGTGAATCAGGCGCTGGACACACGAAAGAAGACCCGGGCCATAACAATATGAATAACGTATTTATGCAATACATTTTCTATCTAAACATTAATCTCTAAATTTCCTACACTGGGTTCTGGTATAACCATGGTTAAGAATCGAACCCTTCTCCTGCTTGTATAAAAATATAGCCTAATTATTAGTTTTCACATACTGAAAAGAATTAGCAACTCTAACAGTCCTGAAAATCTTTACAATCTTTAAAAAGTTGACTAATAATTGGGGATAATAACGTTAGGTTTATCTATTGTTATTACACATACTTTGTTTAAGTTATCGGTGCGCAAACGAACCCAAGTTACCCGTGTGCCAATTGGAGGCTATAACCTCTCCCCTAGAGAGGACACATGTAGGAAGCGAATTGCAAAACTAAAATATATGGCAAAAAAAATCACTTGACATTTAATTAGTCAGTGGAAATGGGACTAACACAATGTCTTTTATTTATTAAGCTTATACAGATTACAAAGTGTATTACTAAAGCGTTTTTTTTTATTTAAAAATGTTTTACTAACAAATAATACTTGTAACACTTTTATTTGTACAATATAATTGTGTATTTTTTGTATTTGTAAAAAAATTTAGTCGAAACAAATTTCTGTCAAAATCGGAAGCAAATCGAGTTTTGTAAACCTTATGACGAGTCTTAAATATGCAAATTGGATGCAAATTCATTTCCGCTATATTCCGTAAACAATCTTTTCGACATGTTTCTAGTAATTTACTCTATTCGTGTTTTATCACTTTTTACATGTTTCAAGTGCATTGTGAAACTTCCGGTTTCATTTTGTATTGCTTACAATGGCAACCATTACGATGGCAAGCAGAGATTTATGCCTTGTTGCTGCCTTAACATTCACAGATGTTGATAAATTCATTGCAATTTCAACTGCAAGTTCAGGCCGAATACAAATAAACAAAGGCTATAAGTATTATTGTGAGGATTATGTCTTAAATATTAAAAGTGAGTATGCCAGAAATTATAGCAGAAGGCAGACATTTTTTTAATAAAATTTAGCGAATAGGATCGGAAGTGAAGTTGCATCCAAAACTTATGCATGCATAAGACAGGTCAATTAAAGAATTGGGCTATAAGCTTAGAAGTAATAATCTTTTCTTAGAACGAACGTCTGTAAATCATAAGAAGTATTGAACAACTCTAACTTCAAAAAACTCGTTCTAAACAAATATTAAATGCAAAACAAGAAACAATACTTTTACCGTATTGGGTTTGAACTATTTCCTTTGTCTTTAATGCTGCCAGAGCTTCATCTACAAAAATAATTTATAATTTCAATAGAAAATTGTCAAACTCCCCCCCCCCCCCCCCACCATATTCTGAAAAGGAAAACTGTAAAATGAACAACATTCAATCATAATTAGCAGAGCAAGATAGATGGATACGACCAGGCCTCACGAGAGGGGTGACCCGCCGGTACACCGTACCGGGGCCCATAAGAGTTTAGGGGGGCCCATGAAGATTTAAATTTTAAATTAAATTGGCAAGTATTTTTTAATTGTTGATATAAAGCTAGGAGTAGATGCCCCAAACCTCCTAAAATCTCACGTGGCGCTGGGGGCCCTTAATTTTTGTATTCCTTGAATGTGTAATTGAAAATTGTGTTAAATATGCAAAGATGCCTCTAGTTGTAATATAGGGCCTAATTATTTTGATAGCATTTAGGATCTCTTTTTTTATTATTTTTCTCCAAAGACACTTACAAATATAGACCTATGAGCCTTACAGGCTTACAGTTCTCCCTGTTAGTTTAGTAGCCTAGGCCTAAATACTCTATGGCAATGCATACTAGTGCGGCAGTCAAAGCTAGTTAGTCGATCCTTTTACACTTTAATGATTTCCTGTGCGGTAGCCAAGAAGGGAGATTGAAGGTATCATAATTTTAGACAAATGTATTGAACATTTTAAAACATATTAATATTTGTCATTTAACAAAATGTATTTTGGAAAGAGTCTGTACAAAAAAAATGTATGTGTCAACTGTATTGCCACAGCAGATTTAACCTAACATTTTACTACACAACATGCATTACTGGCGAATATTTACAACTGACAAGAGTAACAACAATATTTAAATCACTAAACCTAGAAACACTAGAGGACATAAATCATCCATCAACAGTGAGAGTCACTTTTCCCATTTTACACATCTTTGTAATAGTATTTGCAAGATCAATACTGAAGCGGAGGAACAATTACAATAATTTAAACTAAGAACTATGTAGGCTACTTGATTAAAGTATTTTTGTAACAGACCTGTAAGGCTGTGATTGAAATTATTACACTCTAATGGTTAATGGTAACACTTATGACAGTTTCACAAAATGGTCCACAGACCTTTTAAAAAAAACTGATTTTTCAAACGTATGTAATACAAATAAATCATCTAGATAATGACTAGTGTTAGAAAAAAAAGTGGGACGGGAGGGGCGGACCAGAAAAGATCTCGTACCTGCATCTTTTTTTTCTCTCGAGGGCCCTGAATAAGACCATAGACTTGTGTACATGTTTTATTATACTACATTTTATACAGTGGCGTAGCAAGGGATTTGGGGGCATTCTACAGGGCAAAGGACCTACATTATTTTAGTTAAGCAGATAATTTTTTAATTTTTTAGTTAGACCTAGGCTACTACTAGTTGTTACAGTTCAGAAAAGTGTTCACTGTAACGTGGACACATTAATTAAGTGTCAAAAGTTATAGATCTAAACAGATTGAGGATTTTTCACTAAGTAGCCAAAAGTGTCAAGATGTTTTCAAAGGGAGGTAATTTAGTGCTAACGTTTTATGAAAACATGATTTTTATGTGTGAACTGAAAGTTGTAATAACATAGGAAATTAAAGAGAAGTTAGTACACTTTGGATTATTCAAGATGTAAAGTTGTTTTCTTATAAGCTCTTATGAGCAAGTTTATGAACTTATTCAACTTATTTTTTCAAGGCTCAAGTTGTTGACTTAATTTGATGAGGTTGTATTCTAAGATAAGTAATATAGAGTTTATATAACATCGATAATATTGTGATCAAGTGTTAATAATCAAGTTGTACTAAATTTACTATTTAAATGTATGTATTCGAATCAATGCTCTCAAGGATTATTATATAGTTTATCAAATTGTGATTTTTGTGTTGTTCGTAGTCTCCGTTGTCTGTCTATTTATATTAACGTAAAAAAACATTCATCTTGTCAACTTACGGTAATGATTCTAAGTGTGTTAGTGTGGTCCACTCATTATTTAGAGTAGCCTAATATATAGAAAACACACTTACAACATAGAAACTCGGTGGCAGCGGTCTTTCTGTGATATTTGAGCGTTGTCCAACGTTTACCAGTGTGTTTTAAGATATTCACTATACAATCTATATTGCTACTAGCAAAGATGAATTCTCCTAACAACGAAAATCGTTCCGCAATCAATCTAATTGCCAGTATTAAATATTATATTCGAACTGCGTCTAATCTCCCAGCTTAGAATTAGCTTAGCTCTGGTCTCCTCTTACATAATTTAGTTAATCTAGCTAACAGTCCCATTTATGTATAGATATATCTTCTTTGGGATTGTCTCTGGTCTCCTACGGAACTTGATGTGCTTTAGTTACCAATGCAACAAAAGACATAAACAGTTTTTCCTAGTTAAAAGTGTTAAATATTTACGTTATCTATCGTACATGGGCATATTTCTTACATAACCCTAGAATCATTAGACTGTATAACCCCATTGACACTAAATAAAAAAAACAAAACAATAGAGCGTTCCCAGTGGGCGTGGCTTAGGTTTTTTAGTGACGTATTTGTGTAAATAGAAGCCACTATTGATGTACAAAAATGGTGAAGTACTTCTTTATCATGCAAAATTCACATCTGAATATTGGCTATCCTACTCAAAAATAAGGAGGTAAATAGTAGTACTGTAGATTAATTGATTAATTGTGATTAGGCTAGGGCCGACTAGACCTATTTACACTTTCAATTTCACTTTATAGGCCTACACTTTTAATGTTTCGTAGGCTAGACTAATGGCTAATACATAGGGATGCCAAGTGATAGTGTTGGTGAATAGGCTATCTAGTCAAGTCACTAATATGCTCACATCGTCTATGATCTATGTCTATGATAATAATAAAATAGCCTATTTTATTTAACAGACATAATACAGCTTAAATCTTAACAAGACTTAAAACACAAAACATCATTTTAAAAAAGCTCGAGCCTATATGAAACTTTATTAATACAGCGGCCATTGTTACTTGTACACCATTACTCAAAGTAAGCAAAAATCACATGCTTTTTTGTCACGTGATTGCAAACGCCCTATAGAAATATAAAAAAACGCTTCTAACCTAATTTCTGTTTCAGCTGAGATAACTCCTGCTCTTTAGCTTTCATTTCATCATCTTTGGCTTTTGTTTCATCAACAATATGATTACCTGAAAAAAAAACATCATATAAAGTTAATAGAATTATCCCGTTACATTTTAATCTGCATTATATCAAGCGTTAAACATTTTCTTTACTTTTTTTGACACGCCATTTAAAAAGCATACACACAGAATCATAACATAATTTGTAAATTAAAAAGCCATTAACATCATTAAAAATCGCCCGGGCTGCAACAAAAAAACACAAAGAGTGATGCGTACTTCAAACCCTCCCGCCCATTTCAAAGCATCATCTTCAGGCTAAGGACAGGTCATATCTTGCTGAAGCAACACATGTTCCGCAAACTACGAATTGGAGCAAGTGAAAATAAATGTGCGCCATCGGGACATCTCCCGAAAATGCGGTACTTGTCCATCAAACCTGCCCCATGTACCACTCTATCCGGTCAGCCATAAGGCCCCAGGAAGCTACATTCAACGACAAACTGTATTGTGGACTGGAGCAACTGACATTCACGGCGAAGTTCGTCACGAATATAGGACTTGTCTGAATTCTCCAAATCAACTTTTGAGAACGAAGAAGAAGAATTAAAAATCGCAAACATTTCATCTACATGTGTATGGTAGAGTGTATCTCCTACTTAAATGTAATTGGCTTTGACAGTTAAATGCATATTTTTTCAGATATCAAATAAGTGATAGAAGTTAGGTAAATGTTTAGCTCATTTTGCTTTTGTAAGAGTTATAACTTTTTTTTTTCTAAAATCAGTAGTTTCTGAGATGACATTGATAAAATAATTTTAATTATTCAGTAAACAAAATATAATGACAAAATATCATGCAAAACATTCAAATATATGCCAACGATGTTCTAAAATCCGAATAAAAGATTAATACATAATTAGTAGAGAAAAACATTCAATGGAAAATACGTAAACAACAAATAATAGATATATTTTGTCTCACGCCAGTTATAATGGGGAACGCTTCTGCAAACCTGTCATCAGTCATCACTGATGATAGAAAAAGTTTAACCATTCTAGAGCTTTCGGATAATGTGGATGAAATTAGTTATTGGATTTCCAAAAAAGAGTCTTTATATTCTTCAGATAATATATTGGCTATACTGAATATTGGAATCCTTTACGAATTTTATAAAAAATAAAGTAAACAAAATGTTTATGAAATGTATTAGGCCTACACTGTTTAAAGATGTGTTGTAAATATGAAGTAACTAGTAGTTATGCCCGTTAAAATGATGGAGATACAATGACTACAATATGTTGTTGTTGTTTTTTTAATAATAAAAACAATCCAATAGAAAAAAAAAACAAAGAAAAAAAATAAAAAAAAAAAAAAAAGCTTTCACAACAAGGGAAACCCGGAAGGACCAAACAACAAATACATGTGTAATTTCCAAATGGACTTTTAGGCCTACTCTGAAATTACTCTTAATATGTTGTAAATGGCGCTCCAGTCTAAAACCTGAACATAATTAGTAATAAAATGTCTATTTCGAAAATAAATTAACGACTTAAAGCAGTATATTTGATATAATATAATTTCTTAGCTATATTTTCAAGATCGTTACTACGAAATCCTTTCGATCTGACCTCTCTTTTATCTTTATAAAACTCATGTTGTCTTTTTTCCGTGCGCAGCCAATAAAGCAGTTCTAATTTTCAATTGAGAAAATTACCGCGATTAAATTAAAGGGAAGTGTGCAGTGCAAACGATATTCGGGAATTCCGAAAAGAAGTCATTCCAGTCCTCAAATAGCAGAAATATTAAAGCGGTCCATCTTATTTAAGCCTTTTATCTATGCTTGCTTTGTCCAAAATGGCAGCTTCCGTGACTTATTAAACTCTTACGAAAAGCCGATACATTTATCGCTTGTTTTAGCCTAGGCTATTTAACGCGATCAGTTTTTTCTTCTCACAATACATCTAATTAAAATAAAAATCTAACAAGGACCTTCCTTTTATATCAGATTTGCACGATTTTACTTTTTTTACCCTTAATTTAATTTATTTGATGCCTTAAGGCTTAAGGGCTATGCGTAATACCGAATTGTAGGCCTATTGACTCCCGTGTGGAGTAGTGGTTGTCCTCCCATCGGGCGCCTACCCAGGTGGCGAATCGGGGAGCACTTGCCATACGTGTATGGAGCGGGTACCGGGGAAACAAAATACCTTGGGCGGACCAAAGTCAACAGCCGTGACCTCATATGCTAAAAAAAAGAGGGTTGGGCATGAGGTTAGCACCCTCATCCTGGAGAAAGTTATAAGCTACAGAATCCAAGACATGTTTAAAAATAAAGATAAGTAAACGAAATTCCCAAACGAACCAGGTGGAACGAACTGGCCAAACCTATAAGAGAGCTGGTGCACCAATAAACCTTCTCTTCCCCAAAACAATGACCAGACTAGGGTGCCGGAACGTAAGAACATTATATCAAACCGACAGAGCAGCACAGGTGGCTACGGAAATGGACTAATACAAACTGTACAATCTAGATTCTAGATGGACTACATCAGGCCAAGTACGCTAGCTAGTGAACACACCATAATCAAGTCGGGACCATCAAATGAAGACGATGAGCACAAAAATGGGGTGGCATGCATGATGACCGAAAATGCAACTCAAAGCCTAATAGATTGGGAGCCAATAAACGAAAGAATTGTTAGGCAAGATTTCACTCCAAGTTTCGCAAAAGTACCATCATCCAATGTTATGCACCAACTAATCTAGATGAGAAAGACACTAAAGATCTATTTTATCAGCGAATCCAGGAAACGAGGGACTCATCCTCAAAAAGTTATAAAAGTTATATAATTATGATACTTGGGGATTTAAATGTCTGGGTGGAGACAAATAATCAAAACAAGGAACTCAGCATGGGCGAACAGAGCTATTTGCGGACTTCTGTGGTTGGAAGAACAGTCCTTACACACCGAAACATATATATGGTAACATGGATCTCCCCTGATCACAGAACCCAAAATCAGATTGATCATATCTTCATCTTAAGAAAATGGAGAAGGTTTACTAAAAGATGTCAGGGCGCATAGAGAGGCAGATTTAGGATCTGATCATATATTGCTGATTAGGAAAATCATAGTAAAGATAAGAAAAAAAAACAATAGAATAACACAAAACAAAATGCTTTGACATTCATAGACTACTTTCCCGGAACACCTGCGAAATTCTGTCCTGTATCTCAAAAATAGAACCCAAAACCAAAAACGTCGAAGCCCATGACCACGGGAGGTTCTCAAACAGATTCAGACTCCACAGCAGATATAATGCTCAATCTCATGAAGGCAATATTGAACCAATTGGAAAAGAAAGGGGAAAGGGGGGGGGGGTCAGGCTAATTATACACTGGTGAACAATTTCCCCACTTAAGCTTTTGAACAACTAATATTGTAAGCTATAGAGCCTTCCCAGTGGGCGTGGCTTAGGTTTTTTAGTGACGTATTTGTGTAAACCATAGACTATAATATACATGGACCGCTTGCTTTAGTTTTTCTGCTATATGATGACTCGAAAGACTGCTTATTTCGGAATTCCCGATTCTAAATGAAGTAATTGTAATACAAGTTCCATTTTATTGAATCGCACCATTTTTTTTAGAAATTTTGTGCGTCAATCTATGACTAAGATATGGACGCTTTTTACTCAAAGTAAACAAAAATCACGTGCTTTTTGTCACGCGATTGCAAACGCCCTATTAAAAAAATAAGGAAACAATAAAATTTTATTCGTTAAATATTAAGCTACAAAACAATACAATACAAAAATGTAATGATACCATTATTTTCACCCCTCCTAGTAATAGGTCTGTTCCCCGCACTACTACGCGAGTATTTTTTATTCGCGTTGTCTTTCAAAGCAGTCAGTTTCTGCAGAGTTTTTGCAGAGGGTTAGTTTTGTAGATACTTTTCTTTGAGTTTGTTATGGACGCTTGTGTTGGCACTATTCTATTATTGCTGTAAATACTACATTTATTGTATATACTTTACCACATGCATTAAACTATCAACAACATTTATACTGAAGCTTCCTCGTCAAGTTACTATTCTATTTTTGTTTCATTGTTTACAATACGATAATATATTTATTTACAACTACAACGTCAAGGAAAGGAACTGTTAGAACGCAAATCCTGAGTTAGTTCCCAGGACCATAAGGAGAGTTCGTGTAATACTGAAATATATAAATAATAATAACCAAAGTCTACCCTAGGACTAACGAGAATTATCAAAGATATCTATACGGCTCTGACCACAAGGGGATTGTTGACGTAACAAATTACAGTCTGATTAGCATTGCTACGAAAACGTAGGCAATAAACGTAATTTACTTTAGTATTTTATATTATATACAGGGCGATAACTTATTATTCAATTTTGCTTTTTAATCCCAACTACATTCTAGACATTTTAAAATTTGTTATTCACATAAATTAACTAATTTGTAAAACATCTAGTTAAATCTAACTTAGAAATACATTACAATAAGATTCTGTTGAAATGCTCAGATAAGAAAAAAAAATATTATCTCTTATGGGAGATCAAATGCATATAAGTGGTATTTCTTACCTAGTGGCATCCGAGAATGGAAAGGGTTGCCTGGTGAAATCAGGAAAACCAGTATGACGTAAGATCACTTAAAACAATAATAAAAGATGCAAGACTAGGCTTAGACTACAAATGAGCGAAGGACGAAATAATCTTTCCTTTATAGAAGGCCTACTACCTTTGTAGTAGATCTATGACATAAATTTGACTTATATTAAATATATATTATATATATATATATAAAGATATATATATATAAAGTATAAGTATCTAGACGTTCCTTCTAGATAGAGGATTAATATGTCCACTAGGCCCAAATCTTCTGCAGGGCGGCAGGGATTGGTTGGCAAAAGGGGCTATAGTGCCCAGGCCGTTTTGTTGACAATCCAGTAGGCCTACTTAACCTATGAGCCAGCCGCAATATAAGTGTTCTTTTTATTTCTAACTAGACCTTGTTTTAATTTGTTGTTCACAAAAAGAAACATATTCCAACACACCTACATTATTAACATTATAGTTTGGCTAAAAACTAAACATATTAATTGAGGGCCTAGCCTACCATTTTTTCTTAATTTGTCCAGTACTTGTGGATAATTTTCTTTTAATGATTCCAGGAAGTAATTAAACGCTTCGCCTGGTCCAGAGTGAAGCAAAGCTCGTAATAAAATTTCACTTCTTTCAGATTTACTTTGTTGGTTTTGAATTTTTTCTCTCTCATCCAAAGTGATTACATCTTTTTCAAACAAGAAATCAATGATGAATCGAGGTTCTAATTCATTCTTCAAATATCTGTAGTTTGTCTGAATGCACGTGTAGTCTTTAGGTTTTAAATTTCCTTTAGGCATTTTAAAATTGATTGTTCTATTTGAAAAAAAAATTATTAACAAAAAATAATTATTCTAAGTTTAATTATCGTAAATTAGCACACAAAAAAGTTTTAATATTTCAGTTCTATTTTCACTGTTTTTCCAATGTCTCCAATGAACAAAATGGCTACCGTGAAAATTTTTTACATGACAAATTATTTCGGAAAAATCCGTTTGTTTTTCTAGGAGTAGGCCACGAGTAGACCTATGACTGCTTTATGTGAATTGAAAAGAAAGAATATTATATAACAATTATTTTAATTTTGGTTTAGAGATTTTGAATCTTTATTAGCCATAAATAATTAGTTTGACAATAATATCCCCGTCTCCCTTTTCAAATAAAGAATTCAGGAAAATGTAGGCCCTAAAAGTTTATCAGATTATCGTATCATAGCGCTTCTTAGCCTACGTAACATGTAAAGAAAAATATTGAGTCATACTTCTAAAAATAATAAGCTTATATTATGTAGGCCTAACGTTTAACCTAATTAACAAATTTAATCAAGTGTGTTGTTTTCATAAAATATCGTATCTTATATAGGTAGTAGGCCTACAGACGCTCCTTCTATAAAGAAGATTATTGCGTCATACGCTCATCTGTGGTCAGAGTCAATTCTTGCAGTTTGATTAGTGTTTAAAATTATGTTAAACTGCGGTTTCCCTGATTTGTTCAGATAACCAGTTCACATTCCATGCCCGGATGCCACTCGGGAAGAAAGAGTAACCTACTTATTAAACCTATATTATATATGCATTAGTCATTTGTTCTCGCATAGCCTAAGGGATAAGGAAAATGTTTTTGCCCTCAATTTTATCTGAGCATTGTAACATTGTATTCTTTTCCTGAATTTGTTCAAATGTGTTCTATTGTTGATGGGTCCCAAACAGAAGATGCATATTCTAGTATGGGACTTATATGCTACCTAGACGTCTAACTAATTTGAGAGATTAAAGCAATTAATGAACCAAATATAGACAAAATGCTAGCAGCACACAATTAGGTAGACCTACATGCTTCAAATAAATAATTATTGATCTTGTGTAGGTAGCCTAACGTGTTAAATTTTTCATAAATATTTATTTAAAAAACAATAAATTAAACTTTACTTTCCAGTTCCTTTTTAAATACTCATTCTCCCAACGCTCACCTCCTTTTACTCGTGACTTATCTGGTAGCCTACTGTGTCGTTACAAAGTAAGTAGCCTAGCTACGCTGTGTCGTTACAAAGTAAGTAGCTTAGCTACGCTGTGTCGTTACAAAGTAAGTAGCCTACGCTGTGTCGTTACAAAGTAAGTAGCCTACGCTGTTTCGTTACAAAGTAAGTATAGCCTACGCTGTTTCGTTACAAAGTAAGTAGCCTACGCTGTTTCGTTACAAAGTAAGTATAGCCTACGCTGTTTCGTTACAAAGTAGGCCTAAGTAGCCTACGCTGTGTCGTTACAAAGTAGGCCTAAGTAGCCTACGCTGTGTCGTTACAAAGTAGGCCTAAGTAGCCTACGCTGTGTCGTTACAAAGTAAGTAGCCTAGCTACGCTGTGTCGTTACAAAGTAAGTAGAATGCGCTGTGTCGTTACAAAGTAAGTAGCCTACGCTGTGTCGTTTCAAAGTAACCTATGGGTTCTTTTTTTTTTAGAAGGAGAGTCTGTAATATAGCCTAAAGATCTAAGTTATTATCTGTCCCAGATTTGCCACCGTGATTGTCTAAATATAGACCATTAAAATCTCATTTTTGGACAATTTTTTACGTTTACGGTCGAGATGTAACTAACAAGGGAAAGGCCTTTGCACTTTTTGCACTTCACGTTTGTATGTGTGTTGTATTAGCTTTAAAACTATAAAAGAAAATCGCTTTACAAAATGTATTGAATTGAATGTCATCCCACAATAGGTGTGTTATCTTTTATTCTGCCGACTCCTCGCTTCTGGAAGTGCCCCGCTTCTCGCTGAAGACCGTTGGCCTTAGAGCCTTCTCAACATCCGGTCCGAAAGTGTGGAATCTACTTCCCATTAAACTGAGGCAAACAAGCTCCATTGATACCTTCAAAAAGAACCTAAAAACTCATTATTTCAATATTTATCTTAGTTAACATGCTTTAGATCCCCACTGTCTTACCAATATGTTAGGTCGGCCATTTTTTTGTGTTAATTGTTTGATTCGTTCTATGTTTGTAAAGTTTTTGAATCATCATTTAGTTTTCTATCTCTTGACCTATAGCTATAGACCTTTTCATTTTTTTAATTATTTTAAAAAAAGGTCAATGTATACGCATGCGCAATAGGTGAGGGGCAGAAGTTGTCAATAAAACCTTCTTCGCCTTTGTTATTTTACTCGGGGCCTAATTATATTAGCTTTTCATTTTACAAAAAAACTACTTCATAAAAACTTTATACCCAGAAGCTAGGGAGCGAACTGTACTTTTCTTTTACCTTTTGAACCAGTTTTTAACCCAAAAAACAGTTATAATACATTCTAGGCCTAATGCGTCTATGGTTACCATGTTAATACATATTGAGGTATTGACGTCGAGCGATCAGTGAATCGTCTTTAAGCATACAAATAAAATTTTACATAGTTATAAATTTATAAAGCTTTGTTTGTGTTGAAGTATTAACACATAGGCTATATTGTATTAATTTATTATTTGTAGCAATAGAAATCGTAGCTTTTAATTATTTATTTTTTTGATCGTTCGATTTCGATGTCACAAAAGAACCTTGAAAAGTCAAAGTTAAGCTCATCACAGTTTGATTCTGAAAAGGCCCAGGTCTATGTCCCATAGGCATATGCTATTGTTTGACTTGTTCTGGGGTTTTATCGTTAAAATATTGTATGTAGAAGTAGTTAAGCATATTATAACATATTAGTAGACCAAGCTATAGGCCCTAATATAGGCTATATAATGTTACGAATATCGGTCATAGAGGAATGACGTAATAAGGCATTGACCTCTTAACAAGTGCGTATTAGAGTCCAAGGTTTGACCTTTGTGCCCTGAGGGCAGTTTGAATAAAATAATTCGTCCAACCCCGTGGAATATGAAGGTTATAATCTGGATCGCAGTATCCTATAGACCAGTGGGATTGAAATGCGTATTAGCCTAAGACCCTGTAGAATCTTCGATAATAGTTTTCTTTGTAAAGTCTCTACCTCCTTAAAGTTAGTTCAGTTTGAAAGTTTGTAGAGAGAAGTCGCTATATTGATACTTGTATATTTCATGTCATTTTATTGAAACTCTTATGTTGCCATCAGTTGATGAAGTTATTTAAAGTTTATATTGAGTCTACAATTTAAATAAAATTGTTTATTCAACAACTGGAGTTGTTTAATCTATCATTGTTGAGAATAGTGTTGAAGATAATTATCCCGAATATAACTACATTGCTGCATAGACCTGTCAGTCAAGGAACCCCTAGCTTGGGCTACAGATTAGCAGAATCTAGAGACTTCTAATAAAGATACAACTATACATTGAATCCGATTTAACGAGTCGTAATAATAGTCATCAGAGCCATAGTCCATAACAATAACTATATATTATAATAGGCTAAAGTAGCCTAAAGGACTATATAAATTATATATAGGCCTATAGGCTTATGGCTTATAAGCTTATAGGACAGGCCTACCTATTATTTAATATAGTAGGCCTATATAGGCATATCGAATCGGCCTATCATATATAGATAGGCTAGTTAACTATAATAGGCCTATCCTAGGCCTACTACTAGGCCTATAGTAGGCCTATTAGCCTATAGTAGCCTATATAGGTTATAAGCTTAAACAGTTTAAACTATTAAACAATTGAAACTATTTAGGCCTACTATAGAAAAGTGTTGATTAACCGATTGCGATTGCATGAAATAATTAAGCGAATATGAAGGTAGGCTATTCTATATATTTGATATTTGCAAACTGGTGCGTGTTTTCTTCATGAATTTTTAGTTCATATTCGCTTAATTATTTCATGCAATCGCAATCGGTTAATCAACACTTTTCTATAGTAAATAGTAAATATTTTCAATTGTTTAATAGTTTAAACTGTTTGAGCTTATAACCTTTAGGCTACTATAATAGGCTAATGTAGGCCTACTAATAGGCTAATAGTAATAGGCCTAGGCCTATAGGCAGGCTAATAATTAGGCCTATTATAGTAAACTATATATGATAGGCCGATTCGATATGCTATATTATATTAAATAATAGCTATATAGGCCTATTCTATAAGCCTATAAGCCATAAGCCTATATTTATAATTTATATAGGCCTTTAGGCTACTTTAGCTTAGCCTATTAAGGCCTATAATAGCCTATATAGTCTATAGCCCCTATAGGTCTAGCTACTATAGCCTATGATATAGGCGGCTATATGCCTATAGCTAGGTCTAGGCCTACTAATATGTTATAATCCCGCTTAACTACTTCTACATACAATATTTTAACGATAAAACCCCAGAACAAGTCAAACAATAGCATAGGCCTATGGGACATAGACCTAGGCCTTTTCAGAATCAAACTGTGATGAGCTTACTTACTTTGGCTTTTCAAGGTTCTTTTGTGACATCGAAATCGAACGAAAAAAGAAATAGGCTAATTAAAAGTTACGATTTCTATTGCTACAAATAATAACTTAATACAATATAGGCTACGCGTTGATACTTCAACACAAACAAAGCTTTATAAATATATAACTATGTTAAATTTTATTTGTATGCTTAAAGACGATTTACTGATCGCTCGACGCCAATCTGTATTAACATGGTGACATATGGTAACGCATGCATAGACGCATTAGGCCTAGAATGTATAATTAATGTTTTTTGGGTTAAAAACTGGTTCAAAAGGTAAAAGAAAAGTACAGTTCGCTCCCTAGCTTCTGGGTATAAAGTTCTTATGAATTAGTTTTTTTGTAAAATGAAAAGCTAATATAATTACGCCTAAAAACCACTAGGCCCCCAGTAAAATAACAAAGGCGAAGAAGGTTTTATTGACAACTTCTGCCCCCTAGCGACTGCGCATGCGTAGACATTGACCTCTTTTTTTGAATAATTAATAAAATGAAAGTCTATAGATTGTATCCGTGTATGTAGTTGTTATGTTAAATGCGCTCTGAGCTTGCATTATGCTTGTTGGTAGCGCTATACAAATGTCATCATTATTCCACAAAAGGTGTGTTGATATCTTAGATTCGTTAATATCTATACCTCTATATATTAATTGTTCTGTATTATTACATATTCTTTTTTATTTGACTATGACAAAATGTAGCATTCGATATTGTAATTTTATCTTAAAAAATGTAGGCCTACTATAAATAGAAATGAGCTATTATGTACTAAAAATAGAACTGAGCTCTGATTGGATGTGTTAATAGTGTACGTAGCGTATAGGGCGTTTGCAATCACGTGACAAAAATCACGTTTTTTTTTTACTTTTGTGTAATGGTGTACAATGGCCGCTGTATTAATTATAAATTAATATAGTTTCATATAGGCTCGAGCTTTTTTTAATTGATATTTTGTGTTTAAAATGATGATTAATGTATTAATATGGATTTTTATTAATTCTATATTAGATTCATAGAACTATCACAAGAAGATTCTTACATTAAAAATGTTATATTACTATTGAACCTACAATGAAAATAACGAATGACTCCAATAATTCAATTAAATAAATCCATTCAAATGCAACACTTACCGGCCAGATATTAAGATGGTGAATTGAGCTTAGAAAGTTGAAATTCGTTGAAAAAATAACATGTCAGTCATTCTCTTGTACTAGTAAGATTATCTACGACGATTTATCTAATGATTTGTGCGTAGGGTAGCCAATATTCAGATGTGAATTTGGCATGATAAAGAAGTACTTCACCATTTTTGTACACCAATTGGCTTCTTTTTACACAAATACTTCACTAAAAAACCTAAGCCACGCCCATTACGAACGCTCTATTGAGATGCTTGTTCTATAAGCCATTAGATGTTTTATGTTACAATTGTATGCAGCATTTAAAGTCAAATTGTTTGTTGGACAAAGTCAATAGATATCTTGAGTTAAATATAATCCTATTTATTTTATAATGTGACAAAATTCAGGTGACAGATGTAGCCCTATTAAAAAAAATAAACTGACCTAGACAGGTTGTTATACGGACTTAAATATTATAACATTAACTCAATTCTGTATTTCATGAACTTTTATTCAACTTTTAAAAAAACTCCAGCACAATATTATAAGTTATCCTTCAATAGAATGTTGTTTCCTTAATCATAAAGTCTTACTGCAAAACTTCACAATTTTTGAACGTTACTGCTTACATAGGGGTCATGGGTCAAACTATTTTATTTTACTATATGCATCAACATTACAAATTGCATAAAACAAAATGTGCTAAACCTTGTTTATCTAGTCTTGGTCAAGATCTGGAATAGTCATAAAATAGGTAAAGAATTTCTACTTTAGCATCTTTTCAGTTAAAACTGAAACCATAAATTTGTAAGAGTAAGAGATTCAGTCAATGTACTAATTTCACAACAATTTGGTAAACGAGGAAGGATCTGCATTCTTTGTTTGGTTTTAACAATCGCTATATTTTTTTAAATTTCTGATATATACAAGAATGGTGGTACAATTAGGTCAAGTGCACTACAGGCTTATATAGATTCTGTTCAAATTGATTAAAACCAAAAAGACAAAAGTTCAAATCTAAAATAGGCATGTAGCCCTAAAGAGGGAGACTTTGGAAACATTTCTATTCATTACCTGCACTGTACACCAGTATCAACAATTTCCTTTTATTAATAGTAAGGATCAAGTCCCAAATTGAATGTCACAAGTCAATGACATGCCAACTCATAGATAGAAATGTGTGATTGTTAATTAAAACAATAAAAAGTTGTTCCTTTCTAACAATGGTCAAAATTTGAGGTGTGGGTCCAAACACCAATGAAAACAGTCTCTAATACATATTTTAGACAATAAAAATATAAAGATTCTAAGAATACCCTATCTATTCCCAAAGGATTACAAAGTTTTAACCATAAAAACCTTTGTGGTTGCAATGATGTAATTCTATTGACTTAGAATGTTCAATCTTAAGATAAAAATGTTTACGAATTTGAAATAAACATTAGTAGAATTTGCTCACTTGACAACTTTAAAATATCTCTAAACTGACAACGGCACCCTAAACCTCCCACCAAGTGTCACAGGAACAAGTCAATTTCACTGCTGGGAGGGAAAGGCAGGGTGAAATTTATTACTGTCTGCAGTCCTGACACCCCAAGTGTGATGTGAAATGCATGTGGCTAAAGGCACTAGGGCAATAATGGCCAAAGAAGAATAGAGGCAGCATAAATAGTTTGGCTATTGTATCAATAAAAAACACTATTGTCACTATTGTAATGCTGTTACTAAAAGTAAAAGATGTGTTTATATTATAAACACTTTATCTGCTTGAAGTATTTGAATAATACTTAATTTCCCACTCTGTTTCGCTCTACCTCCATTTTATTTTACTTTTACCTTCTTCCCCCACCCTCTTTTAATTATCTCTTTCTCGTCTCTTTGCTATCCCATTATTGTACCTAGTTTCTACTTGATGGCTGCTAAAACACAGGCTACTGATAAATATGATCTATATATTTACGAAGTGAACCCATATTTGTTCTACATGCAGTGGCATAGCAAGGGTGGTGTGGTGAGTGCGATTTTGTTATGAGCAAGTTAACATTTGTATTTTATCTTTGTAAAGTCACCTTGTTCCATCTATAACAGATCTGAAAACTATATTTTGTAAACCTTCACCAATTATCTTTTTTTTTATAATAGAGGGATAGTAGTGATAAGTAATTCAAACAACACACATTTCAAACATCAACTTATGGAAGTTATTTTTATAAGAGCATTAAAAAAAACATTTTGTAAAATTCAAAGACAGCTCTGTGTCTCTTAAGGATAAAATAAAAACAACAACAACACAGCATGTTTTGCTATTAAAGCATAAACAAAATAACAACAACAGTAAAACAAGCTTTGAAATGCTAAAATACAGTTAGCATACAAATATGACTGGAAATATTATGACACTTATAAAACCTTCACAGTTGGAAAGCTTACAATAAACATTAGAACGCAATTGAAAGAAAAAACTAAGACATCAAAACCCACACCCCCAACACAAAGGCAGTGCACTATTAGTGGATAGCTTGTGGAGGGGGGGGAGGGGGGTCCATTGAGTACAGATGCTTCCTGGCTGCCCGGCGGGACCGCTCACTTGGGCTGTTGGATATTATAGCTGACCTGGGTGGGGCGTGGCCTGGCGTCGTGCTGAGGCATAGGCTTCTCGTGAAAGCTTTTCACGGCCTGAGCTGTGAAGTCCTTGTCACCCTGCAGGCAATAGTTTGAAACATACTTTTTATGATTTGCTTATGATGCAGTACAGATATGGCTTTTGAAAATCTATGAGAATAGTTTAACTAAAAACAGAGTCCACTAAATGTATACCGGTATTGGTTCCAAAAATTAAAAAACTTACATGATATATTGGTGATTTGTTTTTGCAATTACAATTTGATCTTTAACCACAAACTATTTTAAACTTTTAAAATCACAAACTACTATACATCAAATTTACTTTTGATCAGCCATTATTTTATGTAATTTTTAAAAATTAGTTTTCGTTTAACATAATTAATAATGTTCAACAGTAATTAATTCAAGTCTTTAAACTTTGCACTATCACTATGCATTCAATTTCCATCTAAACAAATTGGCATTAATCTGTGATTTTAGTATGTGATGAACACAAAATTGTCTATTTTAAAAAGGCTTATGTTTAACGAAATTCTTATGCACAGTACACTTTGAGAAACGCAATAGATTAGCTACTAATAAAAAACAAAGGTTTTTTTTTAGAAATAAAAAACATCTAATCTAAGAAATTATGCTTCCATTGTTTATCATCGACCAGTATAGAAATAAGGTTTTAATATTTCAGTCTTCGGAAAATCTCTATTACTACGATTAAGGTTGGGGCTTCCGAGATAACGTTGTCCAACACGGTTATAGACCTTGGCCTTTTTATTGATAATAAATTATCAATGGTTCCACATATCAGTGCTGTGGTTAAGGCTTGTTCGTCTCATCTACGTGCCCTGGGTCAGCTGCGACCTCAACTCAACAGAAGGATGGCCAATACCGTAGCAGTCTCACTTATCCAGTCAAGGTTGGATTACTGCAATAGTCACCTGTGGGGTTTGCCCCAGAACCAGCTGCAGAGATTACAGAGAGTGCCGAACACCACGGCGCGTATTGTTTCGGGAGTGAGGAGGCAAGATCATATCCCCCCAACACTAAGGGATCTCCACTGGCTCCCGGTGATGAAGCGAATAGAGCACAAAATTATGTCCATTACATACGGATGCATAAAGGGCATTGCTTCGAGAGCTTATCTCAAGGCATGAACCATCTAGGGAACTGCGATCTTCAACACAGTCACTCCTCAAAACTCCTAGTTTGGATGGACACAGAAAGAAGTACCTGGGAGTGCGCTCATTTGAGTCAGTGGCACCTTCTTTATGGAACAGTCTATCTCAGACACTGAGAATCTGGGACAAGAGAAACTTTTAAAAAGAAATTGAAGACCTTGCTCTTTGGCTAATACATCTGCCACTGCAAATCACACCAAGAGCGCACTGAGCATGCTAATTTAATAGCATGGATAGAAGCGCTATAGAAATGCCCATTCTTATCTTATCTTTACATGTCAACTTTAGTATAGTGCGTAAAAAGCATCCACAAAAAAACTATTAAATGAAGTTAGTTACTAATTTTCATCTATTTATAAAACTGAAAAGGCTCAATGTGACCTACCTTTGTAACAACACCAGACACCAACAGAGCTTGATGATGTTTGTCAGTCTTAGGTGGGCTGAAATAGTTTCAAACAATTAAACTAACAACATATATATTTTCAATGAAAGCTACCCTTTTCAGAAATCCTTTTCATAATTTCCATTAGACAAACTACTTAGATAGATATCAGACTGAAGTGGCTAACTTGTGCTACAAGATACCGGTTCATAAATATATTTATTCCCGGTTAGTAGGCCTATTGATCCTATAACAGAGTGTTTGAATTCCATTCAATACTGCAAGTCTAAGTGTTAAAACCAGGTGAAAATGTCAGGATTTTTTGTTCAAGTCCTAGCGAGTACTTGGCAAGTAATTTTAATGTTAGCGACCCAATCCCCTTATAAGCAGAAGCCACAGAAACTGGTGAGTACTGTTTCACTAGCCCTATGGACCAAGATGGTCTAAAAGTATACTTTACTTCAATTTGATCCACGAACAATTAGACTTGCATGAATGTATGGTACTAACCAAAACATATTATTTTCACTACAAGAAATCTTTTATTCTGATTTATTTGTTTTAAAATCTAACTAAACTTCTATTAGTTTAGATCAATGAATAATCTCGAAATGACTGAACAGTATAAATTTCAGCAGCATACCTTGAAGAGCCAAACTCTGCTTCCTCTTCTGGGGTCATGGCAGGGGTCTCATTTTTGTCAACCTCCTTCTTATGTTGCACCACACGCATGCCACCAACTTTAGCTGATGAAAGAAATAATTCTATTAATCCCTGTTCGTTGTTAAAAGTTTAGTTTAAGGAGAGTTCAAAATGATATTAAGTTGATTGGGTTTTCCTGACCATTCTCAGACTATGCTAGAGAATAAAAAAAAGTGTTTTTACTTTATGCTGTTCTGAGTATTTTACAAGATAATAGTTCTGCATTTGTAAATAACAATATAATGTTTTTTGTTTTTTTATTGTGTCTTTGCTTTTTAATCTCTTTGGATATTACACAAATGCATACACTTTGCTATTTTTTTGTCATTAAGATTTATTATATTTAACAGACTTTAGCTTTGATAAAAGAAAAAAAAAATCAGATACGACAAATGGACCATAGGTTATGCAAACAACAGGTCTTCATCAGTGCGTTCCAAAAATCTTAATGATAAACTGCATGCAAGTGGAAGATTGCTCTAGTTTAATCTTTGGTGACTAGCCTGAGAGTCCCTCAATTTATATAACTTACAAGCAAACAAAAAGCTCAACATTCGCTTTCATTTAATCATTACTATCTACAAACAATGAATGAGAAAATTAATAATGGGGTATAACAATTTTTTGGCCTATTTACTACATAATATAATCCTTGTTTATAAATACACTGCTGTTATGCTCCAAGGAAACCACGAGACAACACTTGCTTTAAACTTGTGAGGAATCAAAACCAAAATATTTTTTCTAAAAATTCTGATGTTAAAGAAACTTTAAACAATATCTAAGACTTAGTGCTTTTAAGCAATATCATGAAATATTTTGTACAAATTCAACTTTAAATATTTCATTAGGAACCAAATTATTAGCGAGCCACCACATGTAGGCTAAATCCAACCAATTTTTGGTTTCAAAAGCGAAAAAAAAGACTTACAATTATATTTTTTTAACATCCCTATGTAAAATATCTTATGTCTGGCAATTTTTGTATAGTTTATAATGTATATATAGATCTAGTTGAAAAAATTGGCTCCTGTTGAGGACTGCATTATCACTGGATATTTTATTTTATCATATATCAAATTAAAGGTCTACTTGCCCTGATTATAAAACAGTTGTTGTTTTTTGGCAGTTGCATTTTTGTAATTTTATATTAAATTTTTTAATTTGGTGCTTTTTTGTGTTTTTTAATTAAACCTTTTCATTCTTTCTTTATTTTAGGCTGTGACTATTCGTACACTCGGTGTACACGTACACGACATGCGCAGTGATGATTATAATTGACTGTGCCTCAAAACCAGCGCTGAATCTATTTGCTGTGTGTTGTATAAAGAGGGGACAGGTTCTACCCTGCTGTCAGTCATAGTTATAATAGTTAATTTTTTTTTTCATTCAATTATAGTATAGCCTATCCAGTTGAACACGATTGTTTGTTTTTTTAATAATTAGCAAATTACTTTTACTGTGTTTTTTTTTTAAATAATAGTTTATCATTATATTTATAAATAATTCAGACGGGTCTTTTATGTCAAATAACAATAGGCATACAACATACAACAAAACCAGTAAAATCTCTTCGCAACACTTTATTCAGTCTCGGAAACAGAACATCAAGCAATCATATATATATAGCCTACCGGTACCGGTATATATAGGCCTATATATAGGCTATATATATATTATCATTTATAAACAAAGGTATCTATAAGTAGGCCTATAACTACAAGGATAGGATTACATTATGATACATAAAGAAAAGCCAAAGAAATTAACTTAACAAAACTACAAGTTTAACCAAGACTAACAATATTAGAAAAAAGTAAATTAAAAAAAAAAAAAACATTCGCGTTCAACTGGATATACTAAAATTGAATTTTTTTTTAAATTAACAGCGGCTGACCGGAGGGGAGAACCTCTCCCCTCATATAACAGCGCACCGTTCTAACCGCTAGGCCAGGAATACTTCGTTGAATACAGCAGTTTAAGATGTTAAAATATTTTTTAAATGTGCAAAAGAAATGGGCAGTCGAATTTAGTTATCAGTGCGCATGCCGTGTACGAATAGCTATCCGTACACGGGTGTACGAATAGTCACTTCCTTATTTTATCACATAATACCATATTGCATGTGCGGTTATAACAGTCTTTTTTGTTACATCAATGACAGAAGGCACTACTGATGCAAACATGTGCTCCAAATGTCGGTGGATTTAGAGACATGATTAAGAACAACAACAGACTCCTCAATAATTTATCAGATCATCAAATTATTCCCAAAAGTAAGTTGTGCCCAAAAAGTAATTCTCCACTAGATTTGAAGGATGGTTTGTTTTGTTGTAAAAAAAAGGTTCTTTGTTCGTAAGAATAAGATGAAGCACATGTCCCAACAATGTTCATTTTAAATTTCCCAAAATCATTTTCCCCTTAAAGACCTTGTGACCTAGCGTAGGCCTACCATAGAAGTTCATTGTTTAGAATTTAAACTTTCAAATTGTCAAATACAACCATCATCGACTGGTTGTACAACCGTCATCGACTAATTGTCTTTTTAAGAGAAGTTTGTGTTTATGCCATGATTGAGGTCTACCCAGCTCTACATTATTTGGGGTAAAGATAAAGGTAAAGGTGGCGGGGCATTGTGCTCACCACACAATCTCCTACTCCTAGTATGCCGTGGCCACAGCAACTGGTGCAGATTGTTTCACCTGGCCTATGGATCTATATGGTCTGACGGGTATATAATTGTTGATTGAGGTATGCGACATTATTTGGGTTTGTTGTTGATATAGAGTCTATATGAGGCAAAAATTGGGTGGACTAAATGTCAACTAAATGAGAAGGATGGTGGGTCCAGTTTGTATTAAAAAGTTAAGTAATAAGTTAAAGTTGCCTATAAATACTATAAATAATTGCATTAGACAATACAATTATAGGCCTACTGTTAATACAATGTAGGCCTATATCCATGAGACTAAGATAAAAGAAAATAATAACTATTTCTTCAAAATATAATGGAAAACGTGCACACCGTATGTTGGCGTATGTCAATAGTTTGGCCATTTTAAATTTTAGCCAGTTTCAAGGCCTTCAATTTCCCCGTGATTGCCGTGAAAACAGAGCTATAAATGCGGACTGGTAGTATAATATAAATTACAAAAGAAAAATTAGCATACTTGCAGGGGGGTGTCCTGCTTTAAGATCAACTGCAACAGCGTCTTCGGACATTGTATAATTTGAAATTAAAAATATATCAACAATAATATTCAGTGCGAATTATAAAAGTACTTTCAAGATAATGTCTGCTACTCAGTGTTTACGAGTTGTAGTTAATAAAAACCCAGTTAGGACAAGATTAGAAACTCAATTTTTGTACCTTTTGGTTTCGCATAAAACATATGATTTGACTTCGTCTTTTAACTATTTAAGTCTAATGATTTAAAGACATATAATATTATCAGGATATATCACTTGAGCTCGGACAGTTTTCCAATCAATTTATTTGTAGATATTTTCTGTGAGAAAAAAGGATAATGCATAAAAATAAAAGCGGACAGGTGTTTCTGACTCCTTTGCATTTGACTTTTGACATTTAAAGTATATAGGCCTAATTATATATTATCTTTTGTTATAACATCTTCTGCTGCCTTTTCCGAACCATGTCATAATGCGAACCTTTACGTGTGTCTTTATTTTCTACTTAAACGTAACCGTATTTAAACAATCTACCTATGTTATTAAATATTATGTAGGCCTACTAAGGCCTAGTAGCAGTCAGATGATGCCACAAAGAAAAAACTTATATTTTGTTATGGAAAAAACCCAATACCACTCTTAAAGTGCAGTCTGCGTCTGCACGACTGCCAACTCAAAATGTGAAATACGTCACTAAATTTGTTGTTGTTGATTTGGGTTGAAAGTTGAAAAGTTCAATGCTTTGCGATTTTGACCATGACCCTTGCTAATAATAACAACTGATTCTTTCCTAAAATAGATCCTTACGTAACACTTGTCCAACGTTCTCATATAGTCATCTAGGCCTATAATAAATTATTAACCTGTTTAAGTTTATGAGTACTGAGGCTACTAGTATTAACATCGTAGTAGGTTAGTCATATTGGCATATTATACTAGAATATTAGAATAACTAAGAATGTTAAAATAGGGTTTACTACGATACGTTTAGGTTTAAGGGGCCGTCCATAAAAGGCGTCACATCACATATGAAAAAGGGGGATGAATAAAAAGAAAGGTATTAAATTCTACCTTCCTCTTCTTATAGTAGCCAGAGGGATTTAAACATGAAAGACTATAGTAGGCCTATATAGGCATGGGCGAAGCGAGAAATTTTTTCTGGGGGGGGGGGGGGGAGGGCTGAACTTTTGCCTGACAAACATTTAGCCTACCAAAGATTTAGCGAATTTAGTAGGCCTAAATATTTACAACAAAGGTAAAGTTTAAATTCTTTTTTTTTCAAAAAAACATTAGAGGGGGGGGGGTGCTTCGCCCCTGCCTAGATCAGATCTCCAATCCATATTATCCAGAATATAATTTGGTTCAATGGAGTTCTTTTTTTTTTTTGTGGTCCTTGTACCTGTTGCCAGATCTTGAGGTATTTACTCTAAAATCATTTTTAAATTGATAAAACTTTGGAAAAAATGTAGGCCTACATAAACATTTTCAACAGATTGTGTGAAATTTCTTACTCTTTACTGGCAGTGTAGTTTGTTGATGATTTTAAAATACTTATTAAAGAAAAATTGATGGGAGTTATAGTAACAACTTCTCAACTTATAAACTACATGGTTTACAAACTTTTTTTTAAATGATATTTTAAAAAGTATTTTTGAAGCTTTTTGTCCATTTGAGCAAAATTCACAAACTTTCCCATACCTTGGTCAGTTAATTTTCCCTAACTGTATGAAGCCTGGTTATTACAAGAGACATTAAACACAGGCAATTAAACTTAGAAATACAACACAAATATAATCTATTGTAATAGTCATGTGACTAAAAACTGTTTTTTTTATGTCATATACAAACACATAGGGCCTACAAGTTCTCCTTCATCCTAAGATGACATCTAGGCATGAAATGGGTTGCCCGAACAAACTAATAACTAGACATATCATTTAAAAATCTAATTGTAATGCAAGACTATGCAGTTCTTATCTTATCTTATAAGTTTACAGACGTTCCTTCTAGATAGAAGATTATTATGTCCACTAGGCCCAAAAGTCCTGCTGGGCGGCATGGATTGGTCAGCGGCAGAACCTGTGACGTGTTGGTTGACAGTCTGGTGAACTAACCACAGGACCAGCCGGCCTCTCAATTCAAACTACAGATAAGAGTAGGATAGAATAATCTTCTGATTGGAAGGAGAATCTGGAACTAAATTTATAAGCCAATAGAAAAATAAGACTATAGTGATTAGTGTAAAATGCTATAATAATAATCTTTTAATTTAAAAAGAAATATTGTGAAGTGATTTTATATTGTAAGTATATTATATGTTTCTTCTTTAAAACTTGTTAATTTATTTTGTTAACAGTCAGTAAACAATTATTTAACTAAGAGAATGGTTTCATTTAAGTAAACAAGCTCTCCCCTCTTGTTTCAATTCAGGTTTGACGCATAATGTGTTTCCCTTTTCACTAAAAAAGATTTAATGACTAATATAAATTAAATATATATTTAAAAATAAAGTAAGTTAAAAACAAGAATCATTTAATGAAGTAAACAAAAAGGTACAGACAATTTCTTAAAAAAGGTAAAAAGTTTTTAATAAAATTCATGTCATTTTTTATCACATTTGGTTGTAATTGTAAGTAAAAATTAATTTTACATCACAATGAAACTAAGTTTTAAAAATATTGCTAAGGAATGTTCCAATAATGACTGTAACATATTAACTTACTGCCCGTAACACCATTTGCGCATAGGGCAGCAACAAAATAACATATTAACTGGCTGGAATTAAATTATCTCTTCATTTGTTATGTAGGCTACATGCTGGAAAATAAAGTGATAAAGTATCAGAAAAATATAGAAATGGCCTCCCTTAAACAGATTTTTTTTAATACACCGTAGTCAAGTTATTGTTCAGCTTTCAACCAGGTTGCAGAGCTTTTGGCTCTCTTGCAGTCAATGAATGACAAACATGTTGATAGGTCCTTTTTTTATAGCCTTTTCTATGTTGTTGTAGAATATGTTGTGGTAGGCTGATGGATTGGGGGGGATCTTATGTACAATTAATGTAATCAACAAAACTCATTGCGTGTCGCAAGTCGACATTAAAATAACATTTACTGATTACTGAGATACTAATAAAAGCAGAAACTACATCACAGTTCAGCTTTTAAAACAACCACAGCATTTCATGGCAGTCAACATATCAGTCTCTCGGCTGTTGCCCTAGGCAGTCTCCCGTGTACACACACACTTGTTTATTATCCCCAACCATGTCCCAAAATACATCACCTTTTTTGTTCAGGCTTCGCATGAGATCCACTCACAACATTCCTTGACATGACATTTCATCACGCTTCTATCATACCAAAATGCAACCCCCAATGTCACCTACCCATAGAAAAATCACTTCTTCCTAACCTCTACCTTTAGTCATCAGGGGGAATAATGCATGTCTGTGATTAGCTGTCTTAGGACATTGAAATAGGAAGTGATCTACTGTTGCATGTTACAGGACCTAGTGGTCTAGAGACAGAGCTCTTGGATTGCCTAACGTAACATCCCAGGTTCAAGTCCAGGTAAAAGCCATGTTTTTTTCCTTGGTCTGGAGTGTGTCCCTGGGTCTACCCAGATCTGATGGGTACCTGACATAAGCTGAGCATTAAGCTGGCCACATTATCCCCTAGTATCCCCTTCACTTGCCACATAAACTGACATGGTCTGAAAGGGATATTTTACTTCTGTTTCAGGCGTCTGGGTATGAAGCACGGTAGCCGAGCGGCAGCGCGTTCGACTGGCGATCCAAAGGTCCCGGGTTCTAATCCTGGTGCAGGCTAGGATTTTCTCCCGGGTCTGGAGGGTGTCCCTGAGTCTACCCAGCTCTGATGGGTACCTGACCCTAGTTGGGGTAAAGTAAAGGCGGCTGTGCATAGTGCTGGTCACACAATCACCTAGTATGCCGTTGGCCACAGAAACTGGTGAACGCTGCTTCATCGGACCTATGGATCAATTCGGTCCGACGGGTACTTTACTTCAGGCGTCTGGAGGCCATGCCTGCAGTTAGGTGGCTGTGTTGTTTAGGTTCCCGTTAAAGGCTATATGTTCTGTTTCTAATCTGAAATTAAATATGGTGCAATGTTCTTTGTGGGAAAGTAACTATATGTGTACGTGTACTGTTCAGCTATATGTGTACGTGTACTGTTCATGACGTTTCTTAGAGTTTCTAGTCCTTATAAAAGAACAATTTTAGGAACCAATCTTTGGCCTGTGAAAATGTTAATGTTAGCAACAAAATGATCGTCAATAATAAATAGCTTAGTATATAAAACGTTTACATAAAGAAGACAGTAAATAAATAATACAAAGACATAAATAAACTGCCTGCAGCATTAGGGGCACAGCATTTTGTTGAGTTTGCAAAACATTTGAATCAACATCACAATGTCACAAGCCTCGGCACAGCATAAGCCAGCGCATACACAAATCGTAATCTGGATTCTCCCTGAGTCTCGCCACCCTGGCCGCCAACTTTTCCCTGACCTTACTGTACTGTTCATTGATTTGTTTATGAATATTCTCTCGGCTCCATTCCTGTAGAGGAAAACAAAATATTCAATTTAGAGGGCAAGAAGATAAGTGTTGACAAATGTCAGAAACCACTGCAACAAGGGAAGGGGGGATTGCGTGGCCAAAATAATGCTCACTTTTCTTTACTTTGCCCGAACAATGTCAGAAGGTACCCCAACCGCTCTGGGCAGACTAATCACTAGCATGCTCAGGCCTGGGAATGAAATTTTAGAGCGTCCAGGGCTGTAAAATGTAAACTTAACCCAATTCCATTAAAACACAACATCTTATGTTCTAACTGACAACCAGAAAGACTGTCACTAGGACCAAAGAAATAAAAACCACAGCTGAACATTTTATTGAAGTATTAAACTAAAGGCCTTATTATGACTTATTGTATGTTAAGCTACATAAAAAAAATTAGATAACTCAATTATAAGGGGGATGAAATGCAGAAAACAAAAAGAGAACTGTAAAATCTCAAGAAATGTATACATTGTAGTTACAGTAGTATGTTTAAGGGTCCTGTGACCAGAGCTAAAGAGGAAGAGAGTTCAACAGTTTCCACAACATTCACATTTCAGCTGCCAATTATTTTATCAATTCATTAAAAAATGACTTTCTAGACCAAAAAAGACATTTACTTAGGCTTATTTTTACTAAAGAAATAACAATTCTTCTTTAACGTCTGTCAAAAAAAAAAGATATTTAAAATGTACCCCTTCATGTTGAGTTCTAACGTTCATAACAAAATCCCTGACTGGGCCGTTTAGTCTGACGGGTGGCACATCTCCATTCATCATGTACTCCAGACAATGCAGTTTGTGAAAATTCTGAAGATAAAATTGTATTTAAAAAAAAAAAACCAATTTCATCAGCTTGGTCATAGTTGTGGACATATATAAACAGCTAGATCTATATTAGCTTATAATACCATTTTCATTTAAAAAAAACAAGGTATATTAAGGTTCTACATTAATGTAGCATTTTACTGAAAAAAAGTTACTGCTATATTTTTGTTTACTATTGTTTGAACACAACAAAACTTTTTGTTAAACTGTAACAAAAAACATGCATATACTAATAACAAAGATATATAATAAATTATTATAATGCAACATTCTCTATTTTGTTATGTCCAACATTCTTTTAAAAGCGTCAAAACCATAAACACTATCAAAAATCAAATAACACTTTTACTAAAATTGAAATTGAAACATTAAAAATATGAGGCTTTATTGCATTACTTCATTCCTCTTTATTCAACAATTGTCAGTAGTTAATGCTAGTGCCAGTTGTGTGTATTACTTCCTCCCTTACTATCATGCCCAAAAAGGCAATCCTGTCACTGAAGTAATCTTAGCCTTTCTGCTTAATCAAGTGAAATCAATACGGAATGGGCCATATTGCTGCTGAGAGTTAACACCCTTGCCCATTTTACAATTACGGTATATAAGATTGACTTGTATAAGGGGCAAGGGTGTTAACTCTCAGCAGCAATACGGCCCATTGAAAATGCGCACCATGACGTGTTGTTAAAAAAACAGTTAAGAACCTATTTAGTGGGATAAGGGGATACAAATTTTAATGAAATGTGTTGTTAAATAAAATATGTCTGTAGTATATATGCCAAGTTTCAGCTTGATAATATGGTGTAAATTGGGTCAATGAGCCATCCAAAGATCAGCTTGGCACAATGTTTTCCAAAGTTGATATAAATGATTTCAAAAGAGGAAGTACTCTCAGTAATAATACAAATTGAACTGTATGTCAAGCCGACATATCAGCACAACAAGAACTATCAGCAATCATCAACAGCTATCAGCCAACAGCTTTTGTTTACTTTCATGGTTGTGAGTTTCCAGACAATGGCCAAGATGGTAATATGAGAAACAGAGGTTTTGGGGTGATCATAGGTAAAACAGAAAAAAAAGATGAGAAAAAAATCTGAACTGTTACCTGATAGAAAAGTTTTCTGTCTCTTTTAACGGAATGGATAAATTTCCCTGACTCAATGGCCTTCATGTTATTTTTCACCAGCCCTAAATACTGCTGGATGGCTTTTTCTGTGACAAATGATTTTTTTAGCTTTGAGAGCTCCTGTAGAGAAATAGTAAACACTTGTTTGTACAAATGGGTGAGCAGAAAAAAAAAGTACAAGCTCTGCTAATGCACACACAAAAAATGACGAGATCCTGTCATGTGTAAAATGTATACCATAAGAAGACAAAACATTTAACCGATGTAAACTAAGACTCATCTAAGTCAATGGGTTCCTTGTTGTTGTTTGTTTTTTTTGTGTGGGATTTTACTTTTACTTGTTGATTACAAAGGATGAGATTTTTACAACAGGACATAACTAAATGTGGCAACACATGCTTCACAAGCTAGGTACCAGCACCAGCAAGTTTATTAGCACAAGCATCCCCAGTCGAAAAAAAAACTTTTTTTAAAAAGACATTAGAATATACTTAATTCTATTTCCGTACAATGAATTAGTATTATGATTTTCTTTTATTATAAAAAAAAATGTCACCAACCTTCCAGAGTGAATTGGAATATATATGTTCATCAGCATACAACAGCTGAAACAAAAATTGAAAGTGAAATTAATATAATTACAGTTATAAGTTATAGGTTTAAAAAAAAAAGAACTTGAAAGATGAACAGAAATATATTTAAGGCTTTTAAGATTCATGCTCCTAGTGTTTTGAGAATTGATAGTGCTCATCCATTACAGCCCTGGGTATTAATGCTAGAGGTTGCACCTATTTTATCTTATATATTACAGATGCTCCGTCTATAAAGAAGATTATTGCGTCCTACGAGTCTAGTCTTGCATTTTTATTTATGTTTTAAATGATGTTAAGTTACTGGAGTTTGTTCAGGCAACCCATTCCATGCCCGAATGCCACTCTGTAAGAAATAGTACTTATATGGATTTGTTCTCGCATAAGGGATAAGGAAAGTGTTTTTGCCTTTATGTTTATCTGAGCTTTGCACAATAGGTTGTTATTGGGTTGTATTTCTAAATTAGAGTTTAATACCTTATGTATTATTACTACTTTACTCTTTGCCCTTCTGTCTTCTAGTGTTTCTAGGTTTAGTGATTTGACTAATGGTGTTACTCTTGTCAATTGGGAATATTCACTAGTTATGAACCGTGCAGCTCTTTTTTGAATTTGTTCTAATTATTTAATGTTTTCTTTAGTTGATGGGTCTTATACAGATTATGCATATTCTAGTATAGGCCTAACTAATGTGAGATAGTATTTTAGTTTTATATTCTTATTACATTTGTAAAAGTTTCTTTTTATGAATCCTAATATTTTGTTTGATTTTTTAAATTACTTCATCAATATGAGGGTTCCACTTAATGTGCTTGAGTCACTAAAGAGATCAACAGAAAGCTTGTTCCCTGACTCATCCCATCTAAATTACGTTACATACAGACAAGGGCTACAGGTCTTCTACAATTATTTGTTTATAGTTTTTTTAATACATTTCACTTATTTATATATTTTAAAACGATCTACACTAAATTTTAATAGATACCTGACATCACCTGAGGAAAACTGACATGACCTTTGGGGCCCTGATATCACTGAGGCAATGGAAACTGGTGGGGCACAGTATGATAAATAGTATGATAGTGTGAGCGAATGTCTATTGTGTTGAGTACAATAGTTCTTTTAATATTGTTTTAAGTATGCTGAAAGATGGAATTTATGTAATCATGTCAAATTTCCATTTATTTGGATCAATAAAGTAATCTTATTTTGTATAGAAGCAGATTGTTGGGATTGTCATTCCAGAGGTCTTTAATTCGAATCTAGGTTAAGCACCAGATATATTTTCCAGGATCTATAGGGAGTGTTGTCTAAGGATATACCCAACTGCAACATTAGTTATGCTAGTAAAATGTAAACAAAAAATATCTGCTTGTTTGCCCTGGCCAGGGAAACTAGTGAACCCTGTTTCACTTGTCTCTTGCACCAACATTGTCTGAAGGGAAACTTATATCACCCAGGGGAACAAATACAACATTAGCCTTGTGCTGGTTACAGTCCTATTGCATGCTGTGGTTAGCAGTAATGATGCCATTAAGTTCAGCCAATGATTTTTCTTACCTCCAATATAATCACACTGCACTTGAGAAGCATCTCGCAGAATGTTCTTGCCTCGTATGCTCCGTATTCTACTATCTGCTTCTGGCCTCGACATTCATAGCACTCTTGAAGCTTACTAGTTGCAGAAACTAATGTCTGAGGAAAAACCATTTCAATTGTATATGTGAAAATTGGGAACTTTGTCCAGACAAGTAATTTATGGTATGTATAGTGTGGTTTTGGTACAAAGATGCTTGGATTAATGGACCAGAAATTACAATTTTTTTGGTTTCTTAATATCATAACTTGACTGTAGTGTAGAGTTGTTGATTACAATTTATGAGATTTTTACAACAGGACGTAAAATGTGGCAAAACGTGCCTCAGAAGTTAGACATCTGAACCAGCAAGGCTGTTCTTTATTAGCCTTAAATGAAATAGAAAAGTCAAAGCTGTCTTCCTATTCATCACTGAAATTTATCTAAAATATTATAGCGCCTCCAATTCATATGGTAAGAGAATGAAGAATATATTCATGATTTAATTTTTTTTTTTACTTTTTATATTACACATCTACATTATATAAGCCCTAGATATTTCACTGTTGTCATTAGCGATTACAAAAGGCTCACCCTGAAATAGCAAAAACCTCTTTACATAACAAGTGTCTTATGTTTTCAAGTAGGCTTTTAAAATCTACTCTAAAATGATTGCCATCATAAGGTAATACTGCGGACAAAACCAAACAGACAAGCAAAGGAATTAACTGCTGTGCCTCCCCTGTGATGCCCCTTCACACACACCTCCCTCGGCTCAAAGGTTGAGTATGAGAATTAGTTACCTCTGTTGGAATGGCATACACAACAAGGTAATCCACATCCGAGTCTGGAACTTTTAAATTGTACAGGGCGCTGCCAGCAATGGTCACAAAGAGAACTTGCTCCGGCTTGATTGTAGACATTGGGCCACCGATATCTTGCATTATCTCCAGAAGCCTGGAGTGCTCATCTGGTAGAGCTAAATGAACAAACATTTTACGTTATTTAACCAAGTCACATCTAAAATTTTCAAATTGTATACGTGGAGAGATGTAAAAAGTTTGGTTAAAACTGGACAATACAAATACTCATGGATATTTCTCTAAAACATTCTAAAAACTCACAAGCCTTTCGCAAACTTAACACAAAACTCATAAGCCAAAATACATGATATGTGTTAGACCCATTGAACATTCTATTTGTACCTTTATTTTTTAGTACTCATAGAACTACTAAATACAGTTCATAAAAAGTTTGCAAAAATAAAAATTGAATAAGGACTCCTTAACAGCATAGTTTTTCATTATCAAATAAATTTAGTCAATTTCCCAAACTTTAATCAATTTTCCCAAATCTATTTGTTCTGTAGGGCCCATAAAGCAGAGTTCACAAGTTTCAGTGGCCACAGGGGCATATTAAGGAATTGTGTGTGACCAGCACAGAACAAAGTTGCTACCTCTAATGTCAAACTCTAGACCTGGGAAAAAATCCCAGGATTTGAGCCTGGGACCTTAGCTTTGCCAGCTGAGCACAGTACCACCACTACACCACTGTGCCCATATTATTTCATTGTGAATACTTATAAACTGGCCTCACAACTTATTGTATGAATGTTATTTCACTGGCCCTGTGGACATAAAAAGGTAACTTTACTTATTTTACTAAATTTTTAAAAAGTTATACTCAATTACAAAACTTACCAGGAAAGGGTATAGGTTTCCTCCCTTTGAGTCTTGTGGTCATTAACCATGAGCCTACTATTGTCTTTAATGGTGTGTGGTTTTGGGCAACTGTTTTAATTTCACTTGAATGCAGAGATGCCTTTAGTAATAAAAAAAATTCAATCAAACACAGTAGAGTTCAAACAAATGGTGAATACAATAAAAGTTGGCACCAAACATATAAAAGAGCAAGGCAACACCACAGAATTTAGGTCAATCAGAATGTGCAACCATATTTTTAAATAGATTCAGAGATATGTGTATTTTCACCTAAAAAAAATGTCTGCTTATAGTATATTAAAAATATATTTTTTTAATGTAAAATGAAGCAATCAGTAGTAAATTTAACTAAATAACATAAACACTAATTATTTAAAAACTTTCTGATTACGAGCAAAACTTTAGAATGATCCATATAATGTCCTTTTTAAAACTTTTATATGAAATCGCAGGCATCTTATCTTATCATACATGTCACAGATGCTCTTTACATGAAGAAGATGTAAATTTTATTTTATAATAGTCCTGGTAACCACTTCCATGTCCTAATGATAATGATGGTCATTTGTATAGCGTGACTTTCCATGCTATTATATTTAGCATGCTCAGTCTGGTCTTGTCCACAACTGTGGGTTTGATTAGTAAGTTAAATGTAATTCATTCACCATTTCCAAAGTGTGGCTAAACTCAGCGCTACCTAGCTTCCAATGACAGTAAAAAAAAGAAAGATAATGCATTTGTCCTATCATATAAAATGCATTTCCTGGTTCATGTAAATAGATTTTTAAGATTGCTAAAACATGGAAGCCTTTCTATAATAAAAATATTGAAAACAGCAAGAGAAGATAATTTCTGCAAATCACATGTTTATTTTTTATTTCAATTTCTATCCGGACAAAAGTAGTTCAGCCATTGTACTTAAAGAGACTCTGGCTTAAATACTGATTGTTAGCGGAAATAAAAATCTGATGGAAAGATGACAGTAGTTGTAGAAAGACTAGGGCCCCTGAAGAATGGGCCGAACTCACAATCACTACTTATGCTGTGACCAACAAGACAGGTAATATCTAAAATGATTTACACTAAAGGCGAGTCAAAAAAGAAAATTATGGAGGATTGCGGAGCTTACTTTTTAAAGTTTTGAAAATTATAACTTACAGGTTAAAGTTATTAGAGACGAAAAATTCTTTTGAAAAAAATTATATTGTAAAATGGTCCTCCACATAAACTTAAATAAAAACATTTTACCTTCAATTCATTGACCCATTGTAACAGTAGATCAAATAACTCATGCTTGCAGTTAACAGAGTCAGGGTGATCATAAAATGCACGAATCAGGGCCACAGCCTGGGATGCGACAGGGTAAAGTTCCATTTCATTGACAGTGGAAATATCAGCATTCAGTTTTATTGCTTGCTCCACAAGATGACACAATCTGTTTTGAAAAGTATGAAAATTACTTTAATATGTTTTAAAATTGTTGATTTGAAAAATTTTATTTCTTGATTCAATGTTCAATGAAGGGCTTAATCAACACAATGAAAATTCTATATGATTCTATGAAACATCCATCCAGGCTGCACACAATGGTGTTGATGGTGAGATGATTCCTAGATAAAGATGTTACAACAACAGACCAAACTTCACCTGAAAGAATGGCACAGTTTGAATATGGACGTCCCTTGCTGCAAGTTGAAGGCACCTTGTTTTCTTTTCTTCCCCACTGCCAAAGCCTGGCCTAAACAAGCTTGCTTGAAGTTTTTTGTCCCTGAAGAAATCAATGAAAACTTCAATAAGAGTTCAGTAAATCAATGAAAACTTCAATACGAGTTCAGTAAATCAATGAAAACTTCAATAAGAGTTAAGTAAATCAATGAAAACTGAGTTAAGTAAATCAATGAAAACTTCAATAAGAGTTAAGTAAATCAATGAAAACTGAGTTAAGTAAATCAATGAAAACTTCAATAAGAGTTAAGTAAATCAATGAAAACTTCAATAAGAGTTAAGTAAATCAATGAAAACTTCAATAAGAGTTAAGTAAATCAATGAAAACTTCAATAATAATTAAGTAAATCAATGAAACCTTCAATAAGAGTTAAGTAAATCAATTACACAAATAGAAAGCTTTATAACTTTATTATCATTCCCTATTATACTAGCTGAAATGACCAAAAATTTAACACCAATTTGCCGCAATGAGCCGTCAGACTTGGGAACACTGGCATCACAAAAACTCTTGCCTAACGGCTATGCTGACTGGTTTACAAAAATAAATGAAGCTTAACCTCCATTTGTTTATATTTGCATTATGACTATAAAATATTTGTAAGTAAAGTTGCTAATTTAAGGTAAAAATTTTTTTGTTTTAAATAATATGATTGTTAGAGACAAATTTCACTTTGAAAAAGGGCAATGTAACTCCTCAGATTACAGTGTTACTTATCTGTAAATTAACAAAATTTTACTTAAATAACCCTGACTCAAAGCTGACACCTATCCACTGGTGTGACCTACATACAAGTATATATACAGTTGTTTTATCTAGATATTGATTCAACTAATACACTCTGTGTATATTTTTTCTCCTAAATTTTAGATGAGCTCTTCCAAAAGATACAGAGTGTCATGAAGTTCAATAAAAAATACTGTTGAATGAACCCAAACAAAAATTTGAAAACAAAGGTTCACAGCACAACAACAAAGCACTAATCTAAAATGATTATATAATAGCAGATATTGGAACCTGAAAGTCTAGAGTGTTAGGATCCCAATCCCCAAGAGGTCTCATGCTTGAATCCATATTCAACACTAGTTTTTTTAAAATTAAAAAGCAGCTCTGATTGGTGCCTGACATTATCTAGGAAAAAAGTAACAGTGAATGAGCATTGTGCTAGCCACAGAATCCCTTTGTATGCCAAAGCCATGAAAACTGGTCATGGCTGCTTCACTAGCTTTAGCTTTATGGACCAACTTGGTCAGAAAAGGATACTTTACAAAAACAGATGATGCACAACTTTATAATGGCACAGAAATATCAATAATTGTACTTTTATTACCGGTACCGGTATATCATTTATTAAGTGGCGCAGTCTTATAAATTTTAGCAAATCTAAAAATTAATGTAAAACTTTAAAAAAATTCTACTGCCCGGTTTAAAAATCTGAATTGATAAATTATACCCTGGCAAAAAAAAAATTCAATGAACCTGCTATTTGTAGATAGTCTAAAGTTTGTTTCAAATCTTTCCACTCTTGCGATGCAAATATCTCTGCCTCTTTCCTACAGTGGAGCACTTCTACACTACGGGATTGGCCTCTTGCTAATGCTTGTCCAAAATGAGATAACTCTACCGCACAGAGCCAGCCCTTAGAAAAAAAAAAAGAAATACAACATCATTAAATAGAGAAGTAGTTTCCTTTATCATTTACATTTTCATTTAATTGAAATAAAAGATCTGACCTATACAAGACCAAGTGATAATGTTGACATATTATGCATCTTTTTTTTTTGTTTACAAGTAGGTCAAAGCTAAATATAGAAATGGCTTGAGGGCATCAACTTAAATTCTGTACCTTATCAGTAGTGTGCCCAATTCACTGGCCTCTATTTACAGGCAAGTGACTAAAATAAAATCATCCATTGTTAGACTATTATACAAACCTATACAAAATTAGAAACAATAGCTCACATCACTGATCTGCGTATAAAATGTGACAGAACATGAATTTTTAAATAAACTAACCCATAAAAACAAAGTTTTTATTATACTCCCTTTCTTTGTAAACTAAGTTTATATTTAATTTATAAAAATTAACAAAAATTTTGCGCATCTTTTTTTTTTCTAGCTTTGGCCCGCAAAAAACATAAAAAGATAAATTGCTTTGTTTCGGCTACATTGTGTCGTTTTCCTTCTATTTATTTTGTACAATTGAACATATCCAAAAAGTTTATTTACTTCCGTCTCTTCCGGTAGAGGCAGCCATGTTATACATACAATATTTTCTTCGATTCGCAAATTGGTCGAAGGTATTTGTGACTATTCCAAAGGCTATGATGCTGAAAATTTGATAGAATGTATTGTTAGTCAGGACAAGTCTGCTGCCTAAGTTTCAGCTCGATTGGACGATGGGAAGTTGTCGAAAAATCGAGGCAAAGTTTTCCAAGCAAGCAAGCAACCAACCAAGCAAGCAGACAGACAATGCAAGTATAACTAGGTTGACAATAAAGGGAGTAAAAAATATGTTTATGCAATCATTTGATTGCAATTTTAAGAAACATTTTACATTACCTAATATTGTTCAAACACAATGTAAATACCAAAGTGTGTAATCAGTGAAAGTTCTAGTCTGTGTAACAACTACTTTAGCTTAATTCCCAACTTAAAATTCTTAGTATAATTGTATTCTCAATTTTACAATTCTATATATAGGACCTAACATAGCCATTCGCTTGGTCACAGTCATTAAGTTTCAGTCTTTACATGGGTAATCTGATTATCAGTTTCAAAAGTGATAGCCAGTTTTGAAAGTGATTAGTAGTTTTATTGGAAGGTAATACTTTTCCTGTGTACCCACAATTCAAATAGCCCTGACTGAAAGATTTTTTTTAAGACTAATGTTGGATTCACACAAATCAACTCATTAACGGTCTTGCAATAGATTAAGAATTATTTTTCAAATAAATCTTGGTGATTGCTTTTGATAAAGATATCAGATATAAGTAATAATTGGTTTGAAATCTGTTTTTTTACAACTATAATCATTTTTGGACAAAAATATTTTAACATCCCTTTGATCATTCAAATATATTTTTTATAGATCAAGTGACAAAATGCCATACATATAAAATTGTCTATTATCTATCTAATACAGCATTCATTATGCCTTTAAGGTTAATAATAATCTTTTTTTTTTAAGTTTCTTTTTAGATTGAAAGGATTCAGTAACAAATCTCTATCCCTATGGCTACAATTCAGCAGCAGTAAAGAAATGCACTAACCATATCTACAACGCTGGCCTGCTCTCTGATTTGAACATTTGCAGGAGAGAAAAAAATTTCGTCTGAGCAAGTGAAGATAATGTAGAGAATATTATGTTTGGCCTGCTCTCCCCTTTCTCTTTTGGAAAGCTCATACCAAGGGCAGGTCAGCAAGGTGATAGAAATAATAGCCTTGCACTGGTCTGAGGAACATTAAGGTTAAAAACTGGTGGTAACTCAAAAATGTTTAAATAATCATCAAGAAACTGTAACAAAAACAATAAACACAGCAAAAAGGGATAACTCATTTTGTTATAAACCATGAGTTCTCAACGAGGGCGTCATGGCTGGGGGGGGGGAGGCGGTGAGAGGCTTTAGGGGGGTGCTGACATTCCCTGGGGCGATTGGGGGCGGTGAAGGGCAATGGGCGGTACAAACATAACTAATATAAGTTGAACACCTCATCTATTTGAATCGATTAGTTTTTGGATGAAATATAATGTAAAGGCAAGTGCTGATAAATAATATCTGATATCCCCCAACAGTAGGGATACATATTATTAAACTTATAAGAAATAGGAATGGCAATGACTTTTTGATGAAGTAGGGGTCAGTATTTGGCAAATATGGTATACAGCCATCTGGTCCTAGCTGGTCCTGTAGATCACTGTCACCTAAACATCTGCTGTAATATTAATATTTTGATCTCAGTTATGCAGAGATGTCCTTTAATGCGTTTTTAAACCTTTCAAATTACAATCGTTATATTGCTATCATCAAGCAGTATAGATATGTGGTAATCATACAAATTGGGTAGTTATTGTAATGCTTGGAAGTATACATATAAACACTTTAGTCATATAATATTTTGTATTCAATGTTAAAATTTTTTTTT
Organism: Anisus vortex; assembly: GCA_949126835.1. NCBI lineage: Eukaryota > Metazoa > Mollusca > Gastropoda > Planorbidae > Anisus > Anisus vortex. Next base: position 31,069,731 of record OX421506.1, read on the forward strand.
AGTTTGATCATTTTAAAGTTATAAATGTAAGCTTTGTTTTTCATTTAAGAAAAAACTAAATTAGAAATATTAGTATTAGCTCAAATGAAACGGGTTAATTATCTCCCTTTATGTATGAGACTTGGATTCGGTGCTCGAGTTTTTGAAAAGCAAATGCTATTCTATGGGAGAAAATCAATCAGTTTCTCTAGGTCTGTGATTTTTGGCAACAATTTTGTATTGCATTCTTATCACCCTCTTTTGTGGAAAGTGGATTTTATGCTATTACCATTTGGTTGTCAAAAAAGAAAAACAAGCCGCAAATAGTGACGCGTGGAGACATAAGACTTTTGCAACCAAAATTGAAACATATATAGACAAACTACTAGCAACACACCAGGCAAACGATTCACATCAATATTGATTTATTTAAGCCTCTTGTTTAGGTAATTTATTGATCTATTAATTCTTACAATATGTTTTCTTTTCATTTTTTTTTAAAGATAATATATCACACAAAAAGTCTAGTCCGCCAAAACAAATTGCATATACTATAGTCCAGAGTGGTAGAGGGGAGTGGGCGCTAAAATTAAGTTGGTGGGCGGTGAGCGGAGAAAAATTGTAAAAGGGGGCGAAAAAGGTTGAGAACCTATGTTATAAACAAAGCAGAATACTAAGAAGCTAGTTAAGGGACCTATTGCCTGGCAGCAGAGCCTTGCATTATCAAGGCCAAGATTTTTTTCCAAGCATCTGAGAGAGTCTCTGAATCTACACAGCACTGGTAGGTATTATTACGGAGCCGGAACGGCCTCCAGCTTATTAGAACCTTGTTGATTTGAATATTATATATATATATATATATATATTATTTATTTATTAGTCCAGGATAGTATTGATGGTGAAGACCTATCAATCGGATTCTACTCCATACGAATGCAACAGTCTACTTCCTTGCAGTTGGCTCAGTTGTAAAATAAATAGTGTAGATTCTTAGTGTAATAAGAAAGGTCTTGACTATAGTTATGATGTAAAAGTTCCACAACGCAAATAATAATAACAGTCAAATCCGTGGTGAATTCATAACATAAATCTTTATTATAATAAGGTAAGAATAGCCATGATGAACACAGTTCCAAATATAAGTAAAATAAAAATAATGTAGATAATAGCGACTAAGTTCCAAGTTAAACTGAATGACTATTTAATAGAGAGAAATAAGTACTTTAATAACATGTTCTACTCCTTACAAAATATTAGACCCTCGACTGAAGTCCAACCTCGTGCGGGCTCTTTTATAGCATAAGGTACAGCCAATCGTAACTAGGGGAAAAACTTCCACTCCCAAAAACACAGACACAAGTCTGGTTAGAAAGTCGTTTAATTAATGGAACAACAGAGTCAATTTCTCTTTGTTCGAAACTGGGCGGATAGGGCGAGGTCAGGGTTTAGCTTGAAACATTAATCTTACTTAATTACAGTACATTGATTAAACTTCCCACAATATAACAATCATGCCAGACCTCAGGGTGCCCTTAAACCTTAGCAAAATAGACATTAAGGCGCTATTGGAGACGCTTCCAATTAAAGTATCTATGCAAGTGGGTGAGCGTATATGTGTTTTCTTCAGGGGAAAAGGGGGGGGGAGGCAATTGTAGTTACTGATTACAATTCAGTGTCACGACTCGTAGATGGCAGGCCAAGTAACTTAACCACCCTAGTGGAAGAGTTGTAAATGATAGCGGAAATGGAGGGAAGGGGGTTAATTATCTCGGCTAACACTCCTTCTCTAGAGAAGCGACACGAGGTCAAGTGTCAAATTACACTCAGCTAGAACGTTGACATCTATGTCTAACGGTTGAATCCTACGGCGTTACATATAATACACTAATATAACACCTCACATCTGTATTAATACGTCGTTTCGTAACAGTATCAAGAAACCATTAGGAGAAAGTCAACTATGCTCAGCATTGTGCTGGCCACGCACTCCCGTCACGACCGAGCCATAGTAGTTGGCCATGTAAGTTCTGTTTGAGCTCTGCTTCACCAGTCTTTAAAAGCTAATCTCTACATGAAAGCAAGCTAGATGACTTGTCAAGTAATTGTGTATCCAAAGAAATTCTTAGACTTGCATGCCAATCAAATCTTGCAGTGGTCAATACCTAGGAGGGGCTTTTTACAAAAGGTGCAAATGGGAACTTAAATAAATAGATCTAGAGCAATGTTCTCCATTCGCCTGGTTGTAACCTGGTGCGGGCCACTAAATCAAAATTACTGGGTATCAGAAAGAAGAAGAAAGGTTGAAAGTCTATCTCAGATTATAGTAATGTAGTTTTATATTTCATCTCATCTTTGAACCTCATTTTGGATATATCCCTCTAGTAGAGATGTCACTCATCTTTGAAAACTGTGTAGAAATTCATATGTCATGTTATATGTTACCTTAAGGCAACATAAGTTGCAAGGTGGCCATGCGGCAGCGCGTTCGGCTGACGTACCGAAGGTCCCGGGTTCGAATCCTGGTGCAGGCTAGGATTTTTTCCTGGGTCTGGAGGATGTCCCTGGAGTCTATCCAGCTCTGATCGGTACCTGACCTTAGTTGGGGTAAAGTAAAGGCGGCTGTGCATAGTGCTGGCCACACAATCACCTAGTATGCCGTGGCCACAGAAACTGGTGAAGGCTGCTCGACCGGACCTATGGATCAATTCGGTCCGACGTGTACTTTACTTTTTACTTATATGCGACATAGATATTAGTGGGGCACAAATCTGCAATGTAAAACTAACCAGGCCAGACAAAAAAGTTTGGGAAATGCTGCTCTCAAGTGTTTAAAATACCTTGTATGTAAAATTCTAAGGCTATCCAACAGTGCTGAACATTAGCCACCCCAGAGGTTTAGGCTTAGAAATTAGAATGGTGATAAAGCTGAAATTGTTATTTTCAAAACATTGACAAAAAAGCACATATATTTTCATCATTTTAAAAAATACAACAATCTAGTTACTAATTGGATAGTTTATATAGAGGACAAGGTGTTCTAGGGTGAGTTTTTGGGAACAGTGAATTCTACTAGGCCCATGACAGTCAGGTAAAAAAAAAAAGATATCTGCTTACATTCCATGGCTTAAGAACTGGTGAGCTCTGCCACTTCTGCGTCTATGGGCCTTAAAGCTGGCAAAATGTGTAAACCATTGATAGGCTACATTCTGAGTACTCTAGTGGGCTATAATGCATGGGGGACATCGTTTTTGCACAAATCAAAGGATCCATGCATGAGCAAGAGCCCATTGAAACTTGGTGTGGAGGAAGGGATAGGCTGGCCTAGCGGTTAGCTCACCAGACTGTCAACCAAAAAACCACTTGACACGTCGCGGGTTCGAGCCCCGCCACCGGCAGATCCCTGTCGCCCTACAGGAGTTTTGGGACTAGATGACGTTAATATTGAGTTGTTATCACATGCGCTTAACCGGCAGCAGTGAAACCTCTCACAGATTAATAGTCTTCTAGAGCGCACTGAGCATGCTAAAATAGCATGGATAGAAGCGCTATATAAATTACCATTACCATTACCATAGGCAAAACAATATCTGTATCGCTAATCTTGATTTCTGGATGACCAGGTCCATAGCATGGTATTTGTACAACTATGTGAAATATCAGTGGAGGGGGGAAGGATTATAGTGCATATGCCAGCGGGATACATAGCACACAATATGCCATTCCTTCGGGGTATTGGTGCTATACCCACGCCTTCTTATGTTGCGTCCTGAACTAAAGAACCGTAAGGCTAGTCTGTTATGCAAAACTTTTAAATTCAGTGAGATCTTCTACGTTATATTATATGCTACTGATTCTCCACGCCTTCTTACGTTGCGCCCTGAACTAAAGAACCGTAAGGCTCGTCTGTTATGCAAAACTTTTAAATTCAATGAGATCTTCTACGTTATATTATATGCTACTGATTCTCCACGGCTTCTTACGTTGCGTCCTGAACTAAAGAACCGTAAGGCTCGTCTGTTATGCAAAACTTTTAAAATCAGTGAGATCTTCTACGTTATATTATATGCTACTGATTCTCCACGCCTTCTTACGTTGCGCCCTGAACTAAAGAACCGTAAGGCTCGTCTGTTATGCAAAACTTTTTAATTCAGTGAGATCTTCTACGTTATATTATATGCTACTGATTCTCCACGCCTTCTTACGTTGCGTCCTGAACTAAAGAACCGTAAGGCTCGTCTGTTATGCAAAACTTTTAAATTCAGTGAGATCTTCTACGTTATATTATATGCTACTGATTCTCCACGCCTTCTTACGTTGCGCCCTGAACTAAAGAACCGTAAGGCTCGTCTGTTATGCAAAACTTTTAAATTCAATGAGATCTTCTACGTTATATTATATGCTACTGATTCTCCACGCCTTCTTACGTTGTGTCCTGAACTAAAGAACCGTAAGGCTCGTCTGTTATGCAAAACTTTTAAATTCAATGAGATCTTCTACGTTATATTATATGCTACTGATTCTCCACGCCTTCTTACGTTGCGCCCTGAACTAAAGAACCGTAAGGCTCGTCTGTTATGCAAAACTTTTAAATTCAGTGAGATCTTCTACGTTATATTATATGCTACTCATTCTCCTTTTATTTATCTCATAAGATGTCCACACTTGAACAAAAAATACTGTTAGGCCTATTTACATAAAACTTCTATCTTGCATTTTTCATTTACTCACTGTGAAAGGCTATCTCAACCAGACTTGTGATTTTTGAACATGTTTCAATGGTCAGTGAGGTTGGTGTATGCATTAATACCAATTGCTTCAGCTCCACAAAGTCATCTGCACACATTTCAGGTGGAGTGAAGTCTGAGTTGCTTTTCTCCAAGATAGACTTCTGCTCTTTGAGTGCGTACAGGCACTTTGAGGCTTGTTCTTTGGCTGTGAAGGAAATGAGATTAACATTATAATTTATATTATAAGGTTTAAGAAACACTTCACTAGGATAATTAGTATATTAGATGGGAGACTAGAGGATAAAATGGTGCCAGAAAAGAAATTGAAAGGGGAAAGGCAAGGCTTATTCTCTGTTCAGTAGACTAGAAAAGAAGATATATATCATACATAATCAAGGGTCATTGCCAGAGAATCAGCCATTAATGTGTCATTAAAAGACTGCTTGGAACAAAATATACTATTGTTAGCACATCCCTATTTTAAGTTTTTAAAAGTGTTTTTTTTTATCTTCTTTTTCCAAGCCGGTAATTTTACTTTCATGGCCTGGTACCAGGTTTGAGAGCTGAGAAACCAGAATTAATTTCCAGGATAGCCCAGATCGCAAGAACATTAAAGAGGTTTAAAAAGAGACGCTATATGGGATGGCAAAAATATAACACAGCACCCAAATCAGGCTGATGCACTCACCAGTCCTATCCATTTTCCAATTTGGGCCAGCGAGTTCCAGACATTGACAGCTTCAGCTTTTGAGCTTGAAATATAATGCTGTGACCATGAGATGCTTTAGAAACCTTCTTGGCATAGTCTTTAATAGACTACATCATCAATTAGCAAGTACAATAAAGGATATGTCAAGCAATTGAGGGCAACACAACGACCTCTTAGCCCTAGAGAATAAGAGAAAGTTATAGTGGTTTGGCCATATTACAAGAATACTGGAGTTTCCCAAAACAATCCTACCAGAGGAGGGAGAAAAAGAGAAAGACAATGGAAACAATGGGAAGACAATATCAAGGAATGGGCAGGTTTTAGGCTGTGTGATGCAATGAGAAGGGCAGAGAGGCAAGAAGAATGGAGATGGATGGTAGTCATATGTCATCTGTGGTGCCCTAATCGTCCAAAGACTAAGGTCCATTCAGGATGTAGGAAGGATTTGGAAAACAGAAACTATGATCTATTCAGAAGTTGAAGTAGCCAATGAGTCCTAAGACTTTGTTCAAACTATGTTGTGTTATGAAGTTATGTGTCTTTTTTTTATGATAACAATATGTTACAGATGCAGTTTCATTAAATTATAAAAAAATATTTGCCTCCTCCTGCACTTATCTGTGTGGTTAGGCTAGAGATATTTATTTGGCTTGGGTTTAAATGTTTTTTTCAATTTTGTTTTTAATTTTGAGGAATTAACCAGGTTGGGCAAGCGCCATCCTTACTTGGCATATATTCCTAAATACTATTTTTCTTTTTATATACTGACTACTCAGTCTAGCACTGACTCTCACTGAGCAATTGTCTGTTGTCAGTGTTGTTTAGACTACTTCAAAATGGGTTATTGAACAAACCAGTAGCCTAATCAGCATTAACATTAGCCTACTTAACTTATTTTTATTAGGCTATATATTGTTATATATATATATATATGTATGTATTACAGACGCCCTGGGCCGTATTTAGGATTGTGGAGGCCCTGTTCCAAAATTTATGTGGGGGCCCCTCTTGGCCCCGCCCCTGCCTTCTGACATTGCTGTGTTAGCCTATATGTTACACTATGTAGAGTGTTGTTGATGGTGTAATGAATAATAAACTGAAACAAAACTAAATTTAAAGTAACAAAGTCAAAGACTCAAAGACTTGAAATTGAAAGAGTTGAAAGACCAGAAAGAGTATGTCGTATGTTGAGTAACATCAGTATCTTATAAGTTTACAGTCGTTCCTTCTAGATAGAAGAATATTACGGCCACTAGGCCCAAAACTCCTGCAGGGCGACAGGGATCCGTTGGTGGCAGGGCTAGAACCCGCGACCTGTCAGTTGCTGAGTTGGTTTTTTGGCTTGGTTGACAGTCCGGTGAACTAACCTTCAGTAATTTATATAAGAATAAGAGGATGTGTCTATACATTTACTTTACAATTAGGCCTACCTTCAATTTTTCCATTTTCCTCCATAAATAATACAAGTTTCTCCTGTGATTGTATTACTAAAGTAGAAAGTTGAATGAGCGTATCGTCCATTTTACACGTCTTGTTCAATGTTTTGATTGCACCAAATTCAGTCATGTTTACAACATCAGGTCTAGCCTATATAATATAATCAGTGTGATAAGCCCACTGAGCTTAATATATAGATCAGTGGAATAAACCCTTTTTTTTTTACCCATAAAATTTGTTTGTAGCAATTTAATATTTTATTTTTTTAATCCGTTGTCGAAGTTTTGTAATTTCCAGAAATTCCCAATGCCCTAAAACAACAATTACCCGGTACCGTATAGGCCTATAATATATTATATTTGGTCATGACTATTAGGCCTATTTATATATAATTCCATTGGACCATCGAGCAGCGGCGTAGCTATAGGGAGAGGGTCCAAATTCGAAAGTCCCCCCGGGCCCCTACTTGATGGGGGCCCCCAAAGGAGTGTCCGAATCGTTTTTCTTATGTCATAATGTCGAATGTCAAAATGCAGGGGCCCCTAAAGAGGCTAAGCCACCCGGGCCCCCAAATCCCTTGCAACGGCACTGCCATCGAGACCATGAGTGATCGAGACCCCCGGGCCAGCACTAGCCAGATTTAGTTATAGGCCTATAGGCTTTATAGTATATTATAGTAATTATAGCTATAGGCTTAAAATTTAAAATTACACTCCTATAGGCTAGCGGCTAAACTTCACAATCTATTATAGTATTGTATATTATTATATGTGGAGGAGAACAATGGACGAGGAAGCAAATTTAAGGCCACCAACATAACATGGCATGAAATCAGATGGCTCGCCCAGGATAGGGAGGCCTGGCGGAACTTTGTTGCTGCCTTATGCTCCACGGGGAGTGATAAAGAATATAAGAGAGAGAGAGATAGTAATATAGATGTTATTTTTTAATAGAACATTTTTCCTTCGTCTCAGATGACTTATTTTCACCTAGGCCTATATATATTTAACATAGCCTATATGACATATAAAACTTATGTCATAAAAAAAAAGAAAACTATTTTGATATGTATATAAAAAGGCCTAATATGCCATAGGGGAGACCGGGGCTATAAGTTCGCCATAGGTGGTATTGCGCGCGAACCGAGCTATTTTTAAACTGAACGACACTACCACGCCGCTCTGTAATGGCGTCTGGTTGATCTTGTGTAGGCCTATGTGTTAAACGGCTACAAATCTAGACTGCTCTGCTACCGTGATATTTGTGTTTTTTTAGTAGGCAGTGGCGTACCGAGGGGGGTGCGGGGGGTGCGGACCGCACCGCCTGACACCCTCTCAGGGGGTGACACCCGATAAAAAAACAATATTTAAAAACAACATTTACAGAGCACACACTGCTTGTCTAGTCCGATATTTGTGTTTTTTTAGTAGGCAGTGGCGTACCGAGGGGGGTGCGGGGGGTGCGGACCGCACCGCCTGACACCCTCTCAGGGGGTGACACCCGATAAAAAAACAATATTTAAAAACAACATTTACAGAGCACACACTGCTTGTCTAGTCCGATAACAGAACGGATGGCAGATTATAATCAAATAAATGAAAATGACTAGCAGCACGGTGTGTCATCACCATACAGTATGCAGACAAGACAAGATGCAAAAGCTAAAGGAGATGTGCGCCAGCTAACAAAACAATGGTTCTACAAGGTAGTGCCCAATGGCGAGAAAATAATGTGTTCATGGATGGTTTATTCACTTGTCAGTGAGAAATTATACTGTTTTTGCTGCAGTTGTTTGCTGTTGATGTTACCGAAACAACATCTAAATGTGTTACTGGGTTTGATTAGTGGAGTCCAAAACTACATAATCATGTGACATCCGAAGAGCACCTATGTTGCCTTGAAAAATGGAAAACATTGGGAGCAGCTACACAAAACAATTACTACCGAAAGTATTGCCTTAATGTTTAGGGAGAAGAAAAAGTGGATGGATATCTTACACAGGTTGCAAGATATTACATTGCTTCTTGCGGTGCAAAATGTGGCATGTCGTGGCAACAACGAAGATGAATCCTCGTTAAATAAAGGAAACTTTCTTGAGATGGTTGAGGTGCTTTCCAAATATGACCCAGTGCTGAAAGAGCACCTAATGAGACTAAATATAAGTACATGTAGGCCTACAGGGAAAGCATCTGTTGTATCTTATCTTTCACCAAAAATTCAAAATGAATTTATAAATGTACTTACTGGCCAACCATGTAAAGAAAAATCTTGTTATAGATATAAAGGCCGCAAGGTATTTTGGAATTATGTTTGACAGCACACCTGATATATCACACACTGACCAAATGTCTGAAGTGGTTAGATATGTGAAAATCCACAGTGGAAAAGTGGAAGTGAGAGAAGTGTTTCTTGGATTTTTCCTCTAAGGGGTAAAAAAGCTGACGACCTCTGTTCTGACATTCTTAAAATTCTAAAAAATGACGGACTTGATATAATGATGTGCAGAGCTCAAGGTTACGACAATGCTGCCACAATGTCTGGAATCCATGGAGGTGTTCAAGCCATTTTGAAAAACAAGAAAGCTATTTTTAATGGATGTGTGGGCCATTCCCTTAACTTGTGTGATCAACACTCTTTTGCCGAAAATGCTTCATGCATAACATTTTTTGGTACTCTTGAGGGAATGTTTTACTTCTTTTATGCTTCCACTCATCGATGGTATGTTTTAATTGAACATACTGCGGTGTCGTTGAAAAGGTTTTCTACAACACGTTGGATCGCTCGTCATGCTGCGTATAAACCAGTGAAAGATAAGTTTGATGAATGTATTACAGCGATTGAATCTTTATGTGATCCTCGTGAAAATTTGGACACAAGAGGTACAGAACAAGGACTTTTACATGTTGTTTGTGATTTCACGTTTATCTGCTACCGTAACCTTTGGGCTGATATACTTGAAGAAGTTAATCAAACACAGCAGTACCTGCAGACTAAAGACTTAACTCTTGATAAAGTGGTGACCAAGTTAGACGCCTTAAGATTGTTTTTGCACGAAAAGCGGAGTCAATTAGTGGAGCATGCTATGAACAAGCACTTATAAAATCAGACCAACATGGGATATCGGTAGAGAGAAAATTAAGATTCACGAAGAGAGTGGCAGGGTAAAAATTAAGATATGCTGGAATTTCTATGCGAGAAGCAAGGAGTAGGGGCATGCTATAGTGTATTGATCGCTTTCATTCTGAACTCCAGAGCTGATCAACAGCGTTTAAGGAAGTTGCAGATTTGTTTGAGGCTGTTCGGCCCAAGATCTTACTGTCAGCAAGTGAAGAAGAGTTATTGGTATCCGTTTCCAAATTAACCTCTTTCTACGATGAGCTATCCAAAGATGAGCTCTTAAAAGAAATACCGCGGCTTCGACGACACCTAAAAGCAGCTGATATTGTCCTAAAAAAAAAGCCATGGTTTAGTCAGTATTAGATATTTTGAAATTAATAGCTAAATGGGATTTTATAGAATCTCTTTCAACACTCTCGCTAGGCCTTCAATTATTTCTAACGGTATGTGCACATGTGTCTGTAGCTTCATGTGAACGGAGCTATTTAAAGCTAAAGCTTATAAAAAGCAATTTACGCTCTGCCATAAAACAATGAAGACTTGCTGATCTGGCTATGTTATCGATTGAAAGGGAAACTGTGAATGAAATAACAGATTTTGATGAGGTGATTGACAAGATTGCAGTTTTGAAGAGCAGGAAAGGAAAAATTTAAATATAGTACTTTTAATGTAAAAATAATTAACCGTAGGCCCCTACGGTTGTTTAACTTGTTTATTGCTTTTACTTTCTAGTTTTAAATCAATATTGCTTTTGTTTATTGTCATATTTTAACTGTTGGCTTGTTGTAAGGAGACGAAAACTTTGGTGAAAGTCGTGAGCGTTATCAACTTCCAGAGATTGTTAATGAGGCATGGGGTCCCACTATGATAGTGCAGATCATCATCTAAGGATTTGCAAAAGCAGGCATTTATCCTTATAACCCTGACACTTTCCAAGAAAACGATTTCTGTCCCTCTTCAGTGACTGATCGAGACAATCCACTACAACTAGAATCTTCTCGCCAGAAACATCAGCCAGGCCCTTCTTAACAGGACTAACCAGAAATTTCTCACCAGGACCAACCAGAACTTTCTCACCAGGACCAACCAGAACTTTCTCACCAGGACCAACCAGATTTTTTTCGCCAGGACCAACCAGAACTTTCTCACCTGGACCAACCATAACTTTTTCGCCAGGATCAAACAGGCCCTTCTCGCCAGGATCAACCAGGCCCTTCTTGCCAGGATCAACCAGGCCCTTCTCAAGGGCAACGAACACCAGTGCGTCTTGTAGCAGCAGCTGACTTTTCGCCTGTTTCAATTAAGCCTCACCCCAAAACTCCTCCGCATAAGTTACAAACACGCGGTAAATAGGAAGAGGAAAAGTTGCATTCTGACAGACACGCCAGAAAAAGCAAAATTAGAACTGGACCATCAGGAAACCTGGCAAAAAGACTTCGGTTGTGAATAAGAAAAAGCAAAAAGAAGCATTGCAAAGGAATAGTCATCAGAGGAAGGGTTGAGAAATGACATTTTCTCATTTGCCTCTTAAAGTGGTCTTACATCAAAAAGGAATCCTGGATACAATGTCTGCAGTGCAAAGAATGGTCACATGAACATTGTATTGGAGACAAATTTGACTATTACACATGCCACAACTTCTTCTTCTTCTTTATATTACTGTGGATACCCCGTTAGTACCGAGGAAAGAGTCCACAATTTAAATACACATAAAATAAAAAACATCACAAACAACAATTATAAACAGATGACACAGTGATGCCTATATGTCAGTAATGTAAATTGATAGTTAACAAACTTTTGAAATAAAAAAAAGACAGAAAAAGCTCTACACTGATCATCATCATAATTATCTGTTTCCCCACCCGAGGAATAGGCCACACACAATTTAAAGCTTGAATTTTTATCTCTACTGTTCATCCCGGTCTCTGGCAAGTTTCTCAAGCTGTCAACATTTTTGTCTGATGCATGCTGGTGTGCGCGTACACTGGCGAAGTGTGGAAACTATATATACTGATATAAAGTAACTGATACGCTAACATTAAGTAAGAGCGCACCAATGATCTAACACACAGGGGACAGCCCTTGCTGTACCTCCGATATCATTGCACCGCAGAGAGTCTGAGAGAAGCCTCAGGACTCAATGGGGAGGAAGCAATGTGCGCAGCAGCCCGTCTAAACCCTGCCCTGGTGCCGGGATGTCCAGACCCATATTCTGGAATTCGTGCTTCTACGTGCTGTCATTTCTACGGGCAACAGTGCAGATATACAAGCGAGCCACCACGTTAATGATCCAAGGAGAATTCCGCAGGTGGGGGAGAAGAGTACCGGTATTGCACATAATGCAGAGACCATACCCTATGCTACGAGTCACACCTTTTTGGCGTGCAGCGCTGTGGCTGGCGTTATGACAGGATCTCGGTGTGTGTGACAACGTCACGCCCTTGGTGTAAGAGTCAGAAGGCTCGTTAGGGATTTGAGAATTACATTTTAACTTCTTCATGTTCGTGCACAAGGTTTCCTTCACTCAAAAAATGCCTCATTTTTTTGGTGCTTACCAGTAGCGTAGCCGGGGGAGGGGGGAGCAGGGGGAGCCGCCGCTCCCCCTACGACAATTTTCGAAAAAAAGGGCCTTTTCGAGAAAAAAAAATAATATTTCAATAATAAATTTAACAAGCCACGGAGCACAATTTATGTTGTTTCAATTTTTATTTTCTTTAAATTGCATCACAACAATTTAATTTATAACAATGTGATTAATGAACCATTGTTAGGTATAGGCCTACGTAATTTTCGTTTTCCTTCGATACCCAGAACATTGCCTTATTTAATAGAGAAATCTAAATTTTACACCCCCAAAAAAAGTTGACATTGTTAATCTTACCAACATCACGGGACGCATTTCGGCGCGTCGGCTCATTAAAAATGTCGAGGCCTATCTTATCTTATAAGTTTACAGACGTTCCTTCTAGGTAGAAGATTATTACGTCCACTAGGCCCAAAACTCCTGCAGGGCGACCGGGATCCGTCGGTGGCAGGGATAAAACCCGCGACCTAGCTGTCAGTTGGTTTTTGGTTGACAGTCCGGTGAACTAACCGCTGGACAAGCCGGATTCATACAGGCGATTAGTCTCGTCTTTCAAAATTAAAAGAAAAAGAATGCAGTCCTATAAAGCAGGGTTCGGCAACCTTTTGCTTATAGTGTGCCAAACTAGGATTTTTGAATCATTCAAAGTGCCAACAAACTGATCAACTATATTATTTTTATAAAACAATTAATTTAGTGCCGTAAGCAAGACCAAGACCAAAAGAAAAGGAGCGTAATATAGAAAATCATTAAAGCTTTTTATATTTAATAAAAAATCAACCGGTTTTTTTATTATTAACTTTAAAAAAAAAAAATCCATTCATAGCTAATAGGCCTTCACAATTTCATTACTTACACTTACATATTAATATATAGTTATCAGCATTTGAGTTTAGTTGTCAAGAAATTATTTTAGTAGGCTAATAGATGTAGGCCTAAATTATTTATTGTTTAATCTCAGAAATTCAATGATATAAAGGAAGAGATAGGCCTACCTAATAATTATACAAACTGGGTAGTTATTATAACGTTTAAAAATGTGCATATACATTCTATATTTATATAATTATTGATATAATTTTCAACTATATTATGTAATTTGATCATTTTAGAGTTTTAAATTGTAAGTCAATAATTGTTTAAAAGGAAACAAACAAGAAACATATTAGAAATATTAATGTAAAGAAAGTAAAGAAAACGGGCGAATTATCTCCCTTCAATTAAATTCTTCAAATTTGATGCTAGTGATACCAAACGAATTAATTGTTTTAATATAACTAGTGTATTTCTGAAAAGCTCATCTATCTTAATATGCCTTAAATTATGGATGAAAAGAGTTATATGTTTTGAAATTGATTTAAACGGAAAGATATGTCCAGATTCAATGCTAATCCATTCCAGTTGCCCCACACTTCAAGTGCTTTTGAACCCAGTCTTGTAAATGGAAGTTTAACGCGCTAAAACGTGTCGACAAGTCATACGGATACATTGGCTTCAAAAGTCAGTTCTCCTCATTCAATAACGGATTTTTTTCCATTAAGATACATCTTAATTGCTTCCAGACAAGAAAATAATCTATCCAAGACTTTACCTATACTCCGTATGACTTTCTTCTAGAAGAGACTTGAGAAACTATATAATGGACTATCTTAACAATAGATTCAATCACAGATTGCTAGTCCAATGATGGGAGCATATCAAAATTCCTGGTAAAACAGTCGACGTCCAGTTTGATTTCCATGTAGTTCGGCATGCAGCACCAACTAACTATGCTGACATACGTTGTTTTCACTTGCATTAAACACTATTCTTGGAGGTCTCTTGCGTGCCACTGAAAATCGTTCTGCGTGCCCAGTCTGGCACGCGTTCCTTAGGTAGCCGACCCCTACTATAGAGCATTCGCGTTGATTCTATAAATACTTTTCGATACTAGATGTTCATCCCAAAAAGGAACAGTAGAGTAGATGCAATCAGTTTTGCAGAAATTCCCATCAATATTAGCTGCTAGAAAAAGAATTGTGAATGCTTAAATTGTTAAATAAAAACTGCACTATTATACAGTGTGTGTATTCTGAGGCACAGGGTTTTCTTATAACACTTGATACGTACAAATTCTTAGTTATTCTATGAATCTGGAAAAATTGCTGAAAGTGGGGCCTTTTTCCTAAAATTTCGCTCCCCCTAGCGTCAAAACCTGGCTACGCCACTGGTGCTTACTATATTACTACTCATCTGTAGAGCTATATTACTATATATAATTGGATAATTATTTACTGTTCGATTGCTTGATCTTCTTTAATTGGCAATTTTTCTACCGTTACATATTAATATTATTGTTGTTCTTGTATCTCGCATGCCTTTGCGTGCAGCCATAAAAGTCAGATTCTATTTCTAGACATTTGAATTCTGACTCTTTTTACTGATAATATATATCACAGATCTTAGAATGTATTCCCTAAGTTAAATTGTTATGGGTTTCGTTTGACAAACTTATTTGTTATAGAATGAATTGTTTTGTTTTTTTTTTGGTCAAGATTTTATATTAAAATTTATTGACCTACAATATGTATATTGAAAGCAATATGGAATCAAACACACACAAAACATTGTACTGTAGTAAGACCCACAAACAATACCTGTATAACAGAATTAAAAGAAAATGAGAAAAATTGGGGAAGCCTGAAATCCTACTGAATCTAAGTAAGTAAAGTACCCGTCGGACCGAATTGATCCATAGGTCCGATGAAGCAGCCTTCACCAGTTTCTGTGGCCACGGCATACTAGGTGATTGTGTGGCCAGCACTATGCACAGCGGCCTTTACTTTACCCCAACTAATGGCAGGTACCTATCAGAGCTGGGTAGACTCAGGGACACACTCCAGACCCTGGAAAAAATCCTAGCCTGCACCAGGATTCCAATCCCGGGACCTTTGGCTCGCCAGTCGAATGCGCTGCCGCTCGGCTACCGTGCCCCCACCTACTGAATCTACATTGAATAATAAAAAAAAATATTCAAGGGTGATTAGGTCTCAGCAACTCTTGGTTCTGTTTATAGATCTACAAACCTAACACACATTGACATTAACTTTTTGCACACAAATTTAATAAAAACTATAACCCTAATTAGATATTGATGAAAAAATTAACCATTACATGGGTAAATAAAAGTTGTGTCATATGTTCATATTTTCCCCAACTCATTTAGAACAACAGGAAAGGAGTCTATAGTGAATAAATAAACCCGATGACAACATGAAGAAGGAATCTATAGTGAATAAATAAACCCAATGACAACATGAAGGAAAATAACATTTTGATAACTGTAAGGAATATTTAGAGGAACAATTATCTATAATAATTAAAACTTTCAATATCTGCAATATTTTGTTTTAGGTGTAGTCTCTAAAAGTAAAGTAATTGATCACTGGCCCGGCGAAGCAACGTTATCCGGTTTCTGTGGCCAAAGCATACTAGGGGATGTGTGGCTAGTACAATGCCCAGCCGCCTTTACTTTACCCCAGCTAATGTCAGGTACTCATCAGGACTGGGTAGACTCACCAGGATTTGACCCAGAGCCTTCGGAACACCTATCAAGCATGTGTCCCATAGGTGTAATCTCTAATTACCGTAAATTTCCTCCTACCTTTTTTTTTAAAGTGTCTAGTAACATTGTACAACAATTTCAACTCCATCAATACTGGGGTAGTACAAGTACAAAAAAAAAACAATAACAAAGCAAACCGATACAAATTATTTAATTGTGGCAGTCATGATAAAAAATAAATAATAGCTTTTTTCTTCTTTTTGAACCAATATTATGTACATATAAAAGTGCTCGACTCTTTTAGCTTTCCTGGCCAGGTTGTGTGGCTGTAGTGGTGGCTGATTTCTTTAGTTTTGCTTCTAGTTCTCTCTGTTTTTGAATTTGTACTTGCATAAGGAGAATAAAAAAAATAAAGAGATTAGGATTCAGCATTGTAAAAATAGTAAAATGTTAAAGAAATGTGTTCAATACAAATATGATTCACATTAATTCTCAATTAACATTTCCCTGAAATAAAGTTTACTTTACTATGCAGGATCAGAGACATATCTGAGTGGCAGCGTGTATGGCTGACGTATCGAAGGTCCTGGGTACAAAGCCAGGTGAAGGTTATGATGTGTTCCCCGGGTCTGGAGGGTGTCCCTGGCTTTAGTTGGGGTAAAGTGACGGTGGCAGGGAATTGTACTGGCCACACAATCCCCTGGTATGGTATGGCCACAGAAAGCTATAACACTGCTTCACCGGCCTATGGGTAATTTACTTTAGAATATCTGTAGAAGGAGGCCTACATCCTTTTAATATATACAGCCCAACTTTTTGATGATAATCTATTCGCAAACAATTGTTGCAATCCGATCCAAAACAGAGGCAATTATTTTCAGCTAAAAATCAATGCAAATCCAAATCATTTGTTCTAGACGCTTCAAATTACATAGAGTAAATTACAAACTTACACTACTATTAGTATTACCTACATGTTGTAGCAAACACTGTTCTATAAAGCGTTCACAGATTGTTTAATTTTCTAATCTACCGCGAAAACTAGCGCCAATTTGAAGAAAAAAGTACTTCATCAATATCTTAATGTCGTTTAGCTCACTGGGAAGAGCTTCTTTTTAGTGGTCAAAAGGTGCCAACATTTGAAGCCATGGTGCTGGCTATGCTGATAACCTCTGACCAGATTAACCAAGGTGGTTTCTGGGTTATAAGACTACTTTTCCTTTCCTTTTACATTTACACATGTTTGCTAACGGATCACCACTTGCATATAGGCCCTAGTTAAGTAACAGCGCTGTTATAATTTACAATGCTTTTTTTTTTGCAATGTTCCGTTTAAAGGGGTGTTCACAACACAAAGTATGTAAAATGTAGGATTTTTTGTTGTAGCAAACACTTTTTTTTTTCAGTTGCAGTTTTCTGTTGCAGTGGGTATCTGAAAAATGACCAAAAATGTACCTCAATGGGAATGTTACTAGATTATTAAATCTTCTGTACTTAGAGCTATATCTAATCTAGATCAAACATCTCTAGACTATTATAGTCTATTCTACAGTTTAATCTTAGTCAGTGAACCATTTTTTCATGTTAAAGTTAGCAAACATTGTCATCTGAGAATGCAATCTACACTCTAACCCTGCATAGTAATACAGTAATGTGTGTTCATTCAAGTAGCCACGTTGTTGTATTATTTATTGGTACTTTCATTTTTACCCAATATCAAACAATTTAGAAACTAGGTCACAAAAACAAAATAGGGTGCTATTTTTAGTCTAGTGGCATTCGCAAAGGGTAATTTATTCTACCAAAATAACATTTATTTGAATAAAAAAAGTGTTTAATAGCCTACTTAATATAAGAAATTTATATAAAATGAATATAACAGACCAGAAGCAAGAATAAATTACATAGGCCTATAAATTATATTATTATATAGGCCTACACATTCATGAGTGAATTTTATTATTATAATCTTTTTTAAAATTGAGTATTGAGCTAGTAGTAGGAAGTAGGCGTAAAAATGACAACTAATAAATGATATGTCAATAGGCTATATGTGACCATAAGTATAAGTCTAATATAATTAGGGTAGGCACTAAAAATAAATAATCCTATAAATCCTACAGGATATTAATATAGCCTATGACTTATGTTAAAGACTTACCGGTATACTTATAATTATAAATGAATGCTTAAACTTATAACAGATTAACAGATAATAACAAGACTTGTGGTTAATATTAATAGATCAATATAATTTTATTAATTAATATAGGAACCTATTCAATTTTTATTATTATATATATATTATGTTATTTATATATTTATATATATATATATACCACAAGAGGTGCCTACAGCGCATACTGCCGATCCAGTGGCAGGATGGGGTCCCCAATACAGAGGTGCTGAAGCGAGCCAACATGAACAGCCTTCATGCTGTTCTTAGTGAGAGACGTCTCAGGTGGCTCGGCCATGTAAAGAGAATTAATGCAGGCAGCATTCCTAAAGACCTACTCTACAGAGAGTTGGTCGAAGGTAATAGGAAGAAAGGGCGCCCTAAACTGCGTTTCAAGGACCTATATGCAAAAGGGACTTGATCCAGAGCTCGATCGACCCTGAACATGGGAATGTCAAGCTGTTGACGGCCAACCTGGAGGCTCGCGGTTAGGCGTGGCACATCGTGCGCAGAAACTGGGCGTAATGACACTAAGACTTCCATCCAGAAAAGAGCGAGGCGGAAACACCAGCTACAACAGCCATCCACCTTTAAATGCCTCAAGTGCTGCAGGGATTGCCACTCCCGGGTCGGCCTACACAGCCATTCTCTGTGGTGCAGTTGGATACCACACCCATGAAGCGACACCATCGTCTCTCGAGACGGATGGATGCCGACAATATTATATAAATATATATCATATGAATTATGAATATATATATATAAAAATGAATATAGGCCTTTAAAATTAAATGATATTATAATTATAATAAATGTGATTTCTGTGCAATTTTAATTTTTTTTTTAATTATAATTTATCAGGCATTGCTTACTCTTAGACTCTTAGTCGACTTAGTAACTCTCTAACTCTAACTTACTCTTAGTCTTAGGCAGTCTTAGGCCTAAGTCACTCTTACTCTTAGTTGAGTCTTAGGCCTAAGTCACTAAGTGACTAAGTCTTAGCTTAGTAATGGTCTTAGTCTTAGGCAGACCAACCTTAGCCTTAGTCAACCTTTAAATAAATTATTTTTAATAATCATAAAAGTCATAAATAATTTAAGTTTTAAGACTTTAACTACTTTAAGACACAATTTAAACGAATTTACGAGGTAAAAATTACCTTAAAATTTAAAAATTACAATGAGACTGATACGTACTTGGGTAAAAATTGTCTTTGTTGTATAACAACCGTTGTTCTGGTGTTAACCTATGCATAGGATTCATCATATCTTGTAAAATAGGTATAAACCAGATGACTGGTAAAGTAAAAGTTCCAACCCACATAACTAATGTCTTCGATTCTTCTTTTGCCCACCAGACATCAATCTTGCTGCGTAAGACATTATAGAACCTTCTCATATTAGATTAATAGGCTAATGAACTCGCATTGCTCAAATTAACAAACGTCAAGCGTGCTGGTATTGTATTGAGTGAGATTTGAGATGTCCTCCAGTCCTTGTTACCGTAATACATGAATGTGGGATCTTATTTTTTAGATTTACAAAGGGATATAACCCTCATTTAAAATGCGATATGATTATTTTCTATCTTTGGAGAGTTGTGTCCTTGAAGTTCTAAAAAAGAAAAAAAAAATCAATAATGGCGACCGATGAATGATTCATTGGGATAAAACACAAGAGTTTCTAAACACTAATATGACACAATCTGTAGGCTATTACGCGTAAAAAGACGCTAATGGAAAATTTAAAAATATATATTTAGACTATGGCTGCTGACGCAGACAAACATACAAGCAAAGCCGACATGCGAGAAGGTAAAAAGTTTAAAATGTGTAGTTGACTCTACTACTTAGTACTACACTATACTATTATACTATAGAGTATAGACTAGATAGTCTATACTTAAAAACTACTAATACTACTACTACTGCTTATATTTACATTATTTAGTAATATAGTACTAACTAGAGTAATACTAGTAACTAGTACTAGTAACTTAACTAGTTGTAGCCTACATTCTTCTATGTCGTCTAAGTCTATGATTCTACATTCCTACATTTTATTAAATTTTAATAAAATTGTATTTTTAGCATTTTAAAAAGGATTGTACAGTTTTACCATAATATAATATAGGTCTATAGTCTATAATCTATATCTAGGAATATAGAATAGATAGGCCTACATGGACCGCTTGCTTTAGTTTTTTATGCTATTATCTTCTGTTTTTTGCAATTCCCGATTCTAATCTAAAGGTAAAGGAAGTAATTGTAATACAAGTTCCGTTTTATTAAATCACTTTTTTTTTCGACTTTAAATGAATAATCTTATAAGTAGTTATAAGAGAATACTTGTAGGCCTATTTTAATATATCATTGACTATAATAAAAGATGGACCGCCTGCTCTATTTTTAGAGCTTATTTTCTTTTTTCCGTGCGCACACCACTCTCTTAGTCTTTATCGCTCCCCGTGGAGCATAAGGCAGCAACAAAGTTCCGCCAGGCCTCCCTATCCTGGGCGAGCCATCGGATTTCGTGCCATGTTTTATTTGTGGCCTTTGCTTCCTCGCACACCACACTGATCTATAAATGTTTCCGCTCTGTACTACTTTCGATTTTAATTTTTCATTGAGAAAATCATGGAACTTGTATATCAATAACTTTATTTCCGGTAGGCCTATTAGATAGTAATTACGTTATTTAGAATTGGGAATTCCGATCATCAGTGTTTCAAGTCATTATATAGGCCTAGCAGAAATACCATAGACTATAATATACACCGAACATGAGTCTAACAGATAAACTCCATACTTCTTCAATAAGTAATTATTTAATTTGAACATTTACCTCCAGTATGCCTTTCAATTCATCAACAAAAACTTCCTCATCCATAGCGTCCATATCTTAGTCATAGGTTGACGCACAAAATTTCTAAAAAAATGGTGCGATTCAATAAAACGGAATTTGTATTACAATTACTTCATTTAGAATCGGGAATTCCGAAATAAGCAGTCTTTCGAGTCATCATATAGCAGAAAAACTGAAGCAAGCGGTCCATGTATATTATAGTCTATGGTTTTACTGAGTTTTTAGTAGTGTACTGATGTCGTCGTCGTGTAAAGTACGTGACTAGACTCTAGGCTATATGACTATATGCTATATTTTTGCTATATAATATATTACTTGGACTTAGACAACTTAGTTTAACTTTATTTATTATAGTCCATAGCCATAGCCTATCTATAGACCATATAGCCATACATAGTCTATCATCATAGTCATAGCATAGCCATAAAAGTAAAAGCCATTATCAGACATGCCTACCGTTCCGCTTTTGGCGTATTTGTTCCGCTTTCTTATAAAAAAACACACTTTGTTCCGCCGTTCCGCTTTCTACTAGTTTTGTTACGCCAAATTGGAAAGTTTGGGTTTTTCATGGGTTGAAATATAGTCCGTGTCTAGGTTGATAAAACAAAGGCACAAAAAAGTCGCAATGCTATAATTATCATTACTTGGGTTTTCTGGGTTTATTAAAAGAGATATTGTGGGCTTTTCTTACGTTTTTTTTTGCTGTATTACGCGTGTTTGGCAATTAATATTCTTTTCCTTTACTGTATTGCTAAGATTGTGAAAATGTCTAAACGTCCTGGCTCAGAAAGTTTAAATATGACTTGTTCAAATTGTAAAAAAACGAATTCAGTGTTATTGGAAGGAATATTCAGAGGAGTTTATTCAGCAAATGTGAATTTAATGTTCTTTGTAGGCCTACTAGATCTAGATCCATTGCGAATTGTCTGTGAAACGTAGGCCTACCTACATTTTAAATAGGCCTAGATTTTTTGTTTTTTTGTTTTTTTTGTTATAAAAGATTGTTAGAGTCTCAATAAAGAGTGTTCCGCTTTTTTGTTGAAAAATCCTCTTTTTCATCAAGATTGTTCCTCTTTTTAGTCCTTTGGGGTAGGCATGTCTGCATTATATTAATATTTATATTATGATAGAAATAGAATATCATGTTAAATTTATAACCTAATTATACAACGATCAACCAATCGGATATGTAAAAATATTACAGTTAAGCACCGGACCCGGTCTGCTAAACACAATCTTTGTAAAAAAAAAATTGCGTTCGTTATCTTAAATTACTACAAGCTTAGGCCTATAAGCTTATTTATTTAAGATAGGGTATAGATGCTCTTTTTTTGCGACCAATATATAAAATGCCTGCTTAGGCTACTCTATGGCGCCAATAGTCTAGGCTACGTGGAGTCCCGACACATTTTGCTGATTTAATTCATTTTGGAATATATTTATGCCCTTGATCAAAATGCACAGAAAAAGGCAATTTTTTATTAGTTAAAAAAAGAAAATGGTGACATTTAAGAAACTATTTTATATCATGTAGGAAGGCCTAGTAACAATTCCAGCATTTAGCCTGGTTCATGCCTAGCACTACCAGACGAGCCGTTTGCGATGTCCGCCATATGTCGTTTTATCAATTATGCGTACAATTTTAAAACAGTAGGCCTAATTAGAAAATGCGAAAGATAATGAGCTGAACATAATATTGTAATGGAATTTTTATTTTTGAGTGGCACATGTATGTTTTTTGCGAACAATTTAGGTTCAAATTTAAGCCGCTATGTAGCCGACGTCGGCGGGCGTAGGTCTAATCAGACTAATGACAAAACTAAGTCATTTTATTATCCGATAAATTGATGAAGATGAAATGCGCACAATGCTGAAAATATCTGATTAGATTTATGTTTTAGACATAAATTGGCTAAATATAAAATCGTTACCAGAAGCATTTAAATAATCTTAAGTTCATATTAGGCCTAAATAAGGGGAAAAAATTCCTGATAGGATTACACTTCTACTTGAAGTTCTAGTCATTTAGTGACAATTAGGCTTTAGTCTTTGCCTGTAAGTAAGCTACACCGCTACACATTTTAAGGGAAATGTGGAGGGGGGAGGTATTTAAAATGTCTGAAGATCACCTATTGTTAGTTACAGGCCCACCTAATCTTGTTCAGACCTCCTCCACCACTTTACTTTAGGCCTACTAGGTATAGGGAGAAATTATATGCACCAGTGTGACAGTTCAGATTTAGCCTACTCTACTGGTTGCACCTTCTTTGATTTTTGTCTCCCCGATTGAGTTTACATCTAGATCTTACAGTGACCTAGTGTAGGCTTATTAACGTACGCTATAGTGCTTTCTTGACCGTTAATCTATTAAAGTTTATTTTATAGGCTATAAATGGAAGCTATAAATATAGAAACTTTAGTAGTATAGCTGGCTTAAATAATTGTGTGAAATTACTACTATAATATTTTTTTCTTTAGTTTTAATTGGTAGGACTTAATTTCACATGCTTTTATTATTTTTACAGAGTTTATTACTTCATGTTCAGTAACAGTATTCATGGTACTTGTTTTAGAATTTCTGTAATTCAAAACCATCATAGAAAGAAAGAAATAAGCTTATAATTAATGGTGCTTTTATACAGTATCGTTATTCTGCTTTTTAATGTTATAGTTTGCAATTATTTTTAGTGTATGTATACCAATTGTTTATCAAGGACCTTGTTCTTTTTTTAAAAGTCTGAAATTTTTGGTGAAAGTCTGAAAAAGGTCTGAAAAAAGTCTGGAATTTTATTTTCTGAAGAGAGTAAGAACCCTGTTTTATCGAAGTGGCTATTCGGACCCGATAGACTTAGTGATAAATAGTTAGTATCGGTCAGTTTATATAGGTTAGGGATGGCTTTGTAGTATTTTTGGTAATAGTTAGTATCGGTTAGGTTAATGGATAGGGATAGATTTGGTGTTTTCTGTGCTACTTCTTATAATATATAGGCTATGGTAAAACAAACATTTTTTGTGTTTGTTTCCCTCTTTTTTATGTTTTTTATGAGTTTTAAGGAATTCTGACTTGAAGCTGGGTCCAAATAGCCATTGCATGCTAAAGGGGCCTGGGTCCAAATAGCGGTAGCCTTATTTTATATATGCAAAATGCTCCTCTGATTAAATATTTTCACAGTTAAAGAAACAATTTGGTGTATTATAATATCGTGACATTGTTTTAAAACTGTATAAATTATCAGAGGAAGTATATTGTGCAAATCAATTTCCGACTATAACTTAAAAAATCTGTTGATAATTGGGTTAGTGTTGGGTTTTGGGAAATCATTGATTTTTTTTTTCTACTTGCAAATCATTAAAAATAATATTGTAATTATGTGTAGTTTATTATCAAAAGATATAAACACACAAAGTGTGCAGTGAAATTTGATGGAGTAAAAAAAAATTAACTGCAAAATTCATCCACAATTTTTTTATTCCTTTTATAATTTAATGCTAGCCTGTGTGCACACTAACATCTAGGCATTCATTCTACACAAATTTAAAATCATTTTCTTTTTTTATTTTACAGGTAAAGAAAAAACTCAACTCAGCCGCCTCAAAAAACTACGCCGCCGCATTTCTGCCAGCTTTGGAAGGCTCTGTAAGCTTATCTTTTTAACTAAATTATTTGCATTAATATTTTTGTTTTAATGTTTATTGAAATACTTTTATGTCACTGCATAAAACTATGGTTCAGTTTTTGTTTTCAAAAAATATGAAAGCAATTTAATATTTAGCTATGTTTTTTTCTCTGATTCTTGTAGCAATCAGCAAAGAAGAGACAATCCATGAGAGTGATAACGAGCTTGATTATGTTTTTCAAGTAAGTTTTGTTGTTTTTACATGTGCACATTTTTAAAACAACGAGGTACTATATTTTTTTATTTAAATGTGGTCTTATTTTATAATTTCATTATTACATAGTAATCACTGATCTATAAAAAAAATGAAGAAATTTCCGCCGTTTTTTTTCTACTGTCACTGATCAATATATATAATTACCATGAGTTTGTTTATTTATTTAGATGTTTTTTTCTGCTCTATAGTCTCCTATGCCGTTTGAATAGTTGGGTTAAAAGTTAAATGTATAAATTAGAAAACATCTTCCCAAAGAAATTTAAATTTTATCAACAATATTGCTTAATTCGTTAATTAATTTTTTTAAATAAACCTAGACCTAT
Source organism: Anisus vortex (assembly GCA_949126835.1). Lineage (NCBI taxonomy): Eukaryota > Metazoa > Mollusca > Gastropoda > Planorbidae > Anisus > Anisus vortex. The sequence continues at coordinate 31,095,088 of OX421506.1, forward strand.
TACTAATCACCGTATGTTAAGGTTATAAAACAGGCGACATTTCCGAATAACGTCCCTTTGAAATGCTTTCAAATTTAGTGTGTTTCGGCACCGGGTTTTCCCGTACTGCGAAATATTGCTGTCTACTTTTTTTATTATTAATTTTTTTTATTGTTTGGTATTTGTTTTCTTTTTTTTCCTTTTGATAGTATTCTTGTTAGTTTAATATTATTAATAAGAAGTCAAAAGCTTGACAGCAACAATTCATATGCATATTGTGTAAAATGGCAGAAACATAGATTCTGTTCAGATCTATTTATAGATCAGTGGCACAGTAAGTTTAAGACACAATTTTGTTTATTTCGATAAGTGCGATGGAACTAATTAGATTTTCTGTCTTCACTTTGCTCAAACCAATTTATTAGGAAGGCGCAATCCATTCTTTTTATAGATCAGTTACAGTTATACATTAGGAATAACAAGTCAGTAATACATTAGGAATAACAAGTCAGTAATGCATTAGGAATAACAAGTCAGTAATACATTAGGAATAACAAGTCAGTAATACATTAGGAATAACAAGTCAGTAATACATTAGGAATAACAAGTCAGTAATACATTAGGAATAACAAGTCAGTAATACATTAGGAATAACAAGTCAGTAATACATTAGGAATAACAAGTCAGTAATACATTAGGAATAACAAGTCAGTAATACATTAGGAATAACAAGTCAGTAATACATTAGGAATAACAAGTCAGTAATACATTAGGAATAACAAGTCAGTAATACATTAGGAATAACAAGTCAGTAATACATTAGGAATAACAAGTCAGTAATACATTAGGAATAACAAGTCAGTAATACATTAGGAATAACAAGTCAGTAATACATTAGAATTAACAAGTCAGTAATACATTAGGAATAACAAGTCAGTAATACATTAGGAATAACAAGTCAGTAATACATTAGGAATAACAAGTCAGTAATACATTAGGAATAACAAGTCAGTAATACATTAGGAATAACAAGTCAGTAATACATTAGGAATAACAAGTCAGTAATACATTAGGAATAACAAGTCAGTAATACATTAGGAATAACAAGTCAGTAATACATTAGGAATAACAAGTCAACCACCACTTTCCTCACCCAAAAATTTTCTTTGGCAAGAAATAAAAATCTTACACAAAAAAAAGCTATCTTTAATCATGAGTTAATAAGCGAGTTAATAAGTACTATTATAAATGTTAACCTTTAAAGGCTGATGTATCAACAAACAATGGCTACTACCCTCAGAAAACAAGATCTGCACCAGATACGCCGCCTGCAGTCAACGGGAATCATCCCATCACCAACGGTAACCACAGGTATGACACCTACAATGTGGCCACCAGTGGAACCAAACAGGTGGTAGTTCCCAGAAATCCAGGTAATACATGATTACATCCTTTCATATTATTAAGAGACTAAATGTAGAAAAAGTAAGGATAATTGATTACTTAAGTAATTTGATTTCTGTTTATATTAAATCCAGAGTACCTGACTGTTGTGTTTGTTTTATTTAGACGGACGTCACACGCCTGTGAAACGGCACCACTCTGCCGGCGATATGCTTGGGGGTGCGACATTTCCACCCGCTCCAAAGTCTATTGTCTCAGAGAAACAGCCGCGGCCCAAGTCTGAGGGGCACGTCTACAGCCGGCAGTCCATTTACAAACGAGCTGTAAGTTTTGGGGTCAGTACACCCTATAGATCAGGGGTCGTCAACCTTTTGATAATAGTTTATTTGATAAAGTAGGATTTCTAATTCATTCAGCGTGCCAGCATCCTAAAAGTCATCCTGCGCTAGCACTTAGTATCTTGTGGAAAATATTTGAATTGCTTTTTTAGTAGTTTTTTGCATGCCATTGAAAATCGCTCTGCATGCTGACCTCCGCTATAGGCTATAGAAACTGTGTCTGATACCCTGCATGTTTCGGCCCCAAAGTCATCCCTTTTCTGGACCTGGCCCAACAATTATAATTCTCCAGTCCTCCATCGCCTGCCAATTGTTCTAATACTGTAAATCCTCATTAGGACTCAAAGGGTCTTTTAAAGTTATCACTTATCACTGCATGGGATTAAACTGGTTAACTCAAACCATTGCAAGTAAATCCCACTTCTTGCTCAATAGTGAATGTTTATAAAGGTTTGATCAGAATCACAAGAAAGTAACTCTTAAAAATTAAGTCTTTCAAGTGTAATGCTTGTAGCATTATTTAATATTTTCTAGCACATGTTTGCAGGCTGCTTTTTTGTATTATACTTTTAAGTTACATCTAAGAAATCTGAAAGTTTTCTGCTGCAAGGAATATTTATGCAAATGACATTATTATTATACACAAGTTGTATTTGATTTAAAAAAAAACTTAAGTTCTATAAAAAGCAATTTATATAAGATGTATAAAATCATACTTATTCATACAAATCTAAGTGTAAAAAAAAAAGTTATAAAAGAAGTGCAAAATTGTACTCAATCCTTATTCAAGGAATTTTTGTTTACTTATGTTATACTTTGCTTTAAGATTTTGTCATGCACAATTAATTTGTATTCTCATACTCATTCATACAGACACATTTCTCTTAAACTGCTTAAACAGTTTAAGAGAAATGTGTCTGTATGAATGAGCTCAAGTTCAATTAAAATATGCGTGTCGCACGCATTTGTTTCTGTGCATGAATGTTTTATAACGGCAGTATGCTGACAGCGCTGTCTTGATTTATGAATCCAGGCTCCCTCACCTTTCGGCCGTGCAGACTCCTACAGCAAGCTGGAGCAGCTCGGGGAGGGGTCTTACGCCACCGTATTCAAAGGTTTCAGCTGCCTGACCAACCAGGTGGTGGCCCTTAAAGAAATCCGTCTTCAGGAAGAGGAGGGTGCCCCATTCACAGCCATCAGAGAAGGTTTGTCTGTTAAAGTGATACATATTTTCCTTCTGTCAAGAATGCTTGCAGGGCACCGATTCCAGAAGTTGCTTTTCTCTTGAAAGCAGAAAACTTTTTGCTTAGTTATCAATTGTAAAAGTAAAAATACCATTTCTTATCATTTTTACAGACGTTCCGTCTAGATAGAAGATTATTTTGTCCACTAGGCCCAAAACTCCTGCAGGGCAACAGGGATCCGTCGGTGGCAGGGATAGAACCTGCGACCTGTCCGTTGGTTTTTAGTTGACAGTCCGGTGAACTAACCGCTGGACCAGCCGACTTCACATTTATTATGTTGACTATTATTCTAGGATAAAATACCAAATAAACTGGTTCACCTCATTGGAGGAACACATTGTTATTTATAAAAAACATTTTTGGATTCCTCCAGTACATTCTTTGTGTATGACACCAAAAAAATGTATTTTGACGCTGGGAAAATAAAAAAATTTGTTCCCCAAAAAGGGGGGAAAAGAGCTTTATTTTTTAATTTTATTTTAGGTTACTTTGAATAAAAAAGATTTTTTTAGAAGCATTTTAACAAGAAAAAATAATGTTTCTGCTAAAAGTGCAAAGAATTTTAATTAAAATATGCTAAAACGAATTCTAAGTTGATGTGTTACAACATTCTTAAAAAATGTGCGTGCTTCAAATTAAATTGGTGAATAAAGATTTATTAAAATTAATTCATTTCTTTTTTTCTGAAACAGATCAGATTTGATTATTCCCCCTGAAATGTTTTCTACTCCTCAGCCTCTTTACTCAAAGGTTTGCGCCACGCAAACATTGTCACTCTCCACGACATCATTCACACTAGAGAAACCTTGACCTTTGTCTTTGAATATGTGGTGAGTACTGCGATTTCTTTTCTAGTGCTTTGTCTAGTAAAAACTGTTGTAGTTCTTACCTGACTATGTTCTAGTGTTTTGTTTGAGTGAAAATTTGTTTGTTTCTGCAGCACACAGACCTGAGCCAGTACTTGGAAAGACACCCGGGAGGTTTGAATTCTTCTAATGTGAAGGTGAGCAACTTTTACAAGCGCACACACTCAATTACTCAAAGTGGGTTGGATGTTAATGAAATTCTTAATATAAATATTGAGTTATGATTTTATGGCCCCACCTGAAATGTTTGAAAAATAGCTTTTTTTCAACGGTCTTTTTTTCATTTATGTACCAAATTTGCAAAAAAATTAATTTGTCGCTTAAAAGTTCAGCCCACCCTAAAAATAAATTCTGGCCTGCTGCTGTGTGAACAGTAAAAAATTTGTGGGTAAATGAAATAAACACCTAAGTTTATTGCACCAGGAATAGTTTTTTTTATTATAAAAGTATCACAATAACTTGTGATAGAATTTTTTTTTTTTTTTATAACCTTCTTTTTATAACATCTGAGCTAATTAAATATTGAAAGTTCAATTTTGTCTTCATTAAAACAACTGCACATATCTTGACGTCTTTGCTCGCTAAAACTTCTTTTCAGATATTTTTCTCGCCGATTTTTTTTGCTTTTTATCTCCCTACTAGAATTTTTTATTCTATTTTTAGAACAAATGTCATTTCCTGTTATTTCTTTTGCGGGTCTTTGCTGATTTCTTTCAAGCGCTGACATATTTTGTTTCAGCTTTTTTCCTACCAGCTATTGCGAGGACTTGCCTTTTGTCATCAACGCAGGATATTACACAGGTACCTTTTTTTTTTTTTTTAAAAGTAAATCTTTTTGATGGACACTAGATTTTTTTTTTTAAATGAAGAGTAATTTTTTTATAAGGTAATTTTTTTAGAATAGATGCTTAATAATTGTTCATTTAACATAAAAATGAAGGAAAGTAAGATCTATTTAAAACTATTTAATATTGTGGTAAATCAGGTATATAAACAAGATGTTCAATCATTCAAGTTTTAAATTAGTGCATTAGTGTATAGATTTAGACTATTATATTAAAAGAGAAAATTTTTTTTTTCTCTCTTTTCCCAAGGGATCTGAAGCCACAGAATCTTTTAATCAGTGAAATCGGAGAGCTCAAACTGGCTGACTTTGGTAGGTTTCTTAAAGTTCTTGCTTTAATTGGTTATTATAGTAGACACAGAACTGGTCAATGCTATGATCAATTTGGCCCGACAGGGATACTTTTTACTTTACTTTCAGTCAATAAGATATTTGAGGTAAGTTTAACTTCAAATAGGAAGAAACAAACTGTCATAGATACAAGTTCTGCTTTTATTGTTTTAGTATGTTGACTGCTTAATGAATAAAATCACTATTTAACTATACAAAGACCCCGTTGCAACACAAAAAGCAGGCACTTTAGCTGCCTTGATGACTAACTTTCTCACACATTGGCAAACAGTGTTGGTTTTTCTCTAGTTCTCAAATGAAAAGGTAGAGAAAATCTCACGTAGCCGAGTTCCATTCATTAATGATTATTTTTACAATAACAAATACTACAGTCGCTATACGCAAACACACGCACTTTATTTCCTTTTCTCCCACTAAACATTCTACCCCTACCTCCACAATCGCACTTTAGTGTTAAAATAGTTCCCTACAAAGTTGCATAAGTGACTGCTTACTGAATTAATATGAACTTACAAAGTAGTGTCTTTTTTTTTTTCCATCACCATAATATCGTCTATGCAGAGTTCATGCTGGTTTAAGAAACTGACTTGGTTTTTCAAGTCTTTTGATTGGTAGGGAAAACTGACTAGAGTTTTGAAAAGTTTGTGAATCATGCTATAAAGGTCAAAAAAGCACTGGCACAATTTACTGTCACTATCTTTTGTCAGTTCAGCAATATTTGAAAGAAAAAACAAGATCAGAATTGAAAAAAAAATAATAATTAAATTTTAAATACCGGTACCTTTATAACTATATAAATAGGCAGGGTGGCAGAGTAGCAGCATGTTCGGCTGGGGCATTGAAGGTCTTGGGTTTGAATCCTGGTCAAGATTTTTTTCCTGGGTCTAGAAGGTGTCCCTGAGCTCTGATGTGTACCTGACATTAGTAGAGGTAAAGTAAATGTGACTGGACATTCTGACGGCCACACATGCCACAGAAACGGATGAAGCCTGCTTGACCAGCCTATGGATCAATTTGATCAGACAGGATTACATTACTTACTACTACTATTTAGACTTCCAGTAAACATTAAGACATTGCATGCATTAAGGTATATAATTTTTTATAAAGTTAACGAAAATTTTGGGAATTTCAAACAAATTTAATAGTCTTCAAATGGTGCTCTTGATCAGATCTAGACTATATGGCCATGCTTAACTACCATAGATAAATATTCAACTGTTTGTGCGTGGTGTCTTGTCCCTCAGGTCTGGCTCGTGCCAAGAGCATCCCGAGCCACACTTACTCCCACGAAGTTGTCACTTTGTGGTACCGTCCCCCAGATGTCCTTCTCGGCTCAACAGACTACTCCACGTCACTGGATATGTGGTGAGTGGAAAATCTCGTGCGGCATGTCACTATAACATTTTTCTGTTTGTGAATTATGATGTTGGTACCGAGTATAGAAGAAAAGGGACTTTAAAAAAACAATGGAGATAAAAAAAGGTAACTAAAGAATGCAGAAAATACCTGATATAAGAGATATTGATATTGATCAAGCGCAAACTGGCCAAGTCAGAAATTTATACATAAAAAATGTGTTGGTATCAAAACCTTCTTTAGGAAATCCTCCATGATGTCTAAGAATATCTAGCAGTATGTACAATTTCATTGTAAGAAAAAGACTATGTTGATTCTTTCTTTATAATACAACCTGTGCAGTTTTTTGCTTCTCCTGAAAAGGACTGCCTATTTGTACCTAACAGTATTGATATGCAATTGCTATTTGCTTTTAGGTAAAGCTACTTACAAAATTGTTCTGTAAGTATTATGTTTTTGTGTAATATCTGGGACAAACATTATTTTTTCATGCAAATTAAAGCCTGTTTTGTTAAATGATAATTATAACTGCTGTCTTCTGCTACAGGGGAGTTGGCTGTATCTTCACTGAAATGATTTCTGGTCAAGCTACGTTTCCTGGTATGAAGGATGCATTTGACCAGTTGAATCAAATCTTCAAAGTCTTGGGCACACCCACAGAGTCCACGTGGGAAGGTGTCACTAAGTATGCCAACTATGATCTCAGTAAGTAGTGCCAACTAAGTATACATAAATGTTAATGTTTTGTTAGTGATTCTTCTTCTTCTATTAGACAGTCTGCAGAGCTGTTTGCTCTCTTGCAGTCAATGCCAGAAAAACATATTTATGTTTTTTTCAGTTGTTCAATACTGCTATATAGTGTGTTGGTAAAGGTTGGGCTGAGGGGGGAGTAGAGTGTATATGAGGTAGGTTAGTTCAGGGCATTCAAGCAGGAAGTTGTCCACAGTTTCTTGTGAGCAGGGGCAAAGTCTGCAGTTTTGTTAGTACACTCTACATTAAACAATATGGATAGATGGAATATATTTTTTTGTCATTGTTTCTTTTGTAAATGGATATTTGATTATTTGTAAAATAATTTCCTTAACTTTTTGTCTTGCTGTTCGTTCTCAGAGAAACTAGAAAGGTATCCGCCTCAAACCCTGGCATGTTGTATACCAAAACTATCCTATGTACCACATGCTGAGGAGCTGGCAGCTTTATGTCTACAGGTTAGTTAAAAAATAGTTATTGACTTGTGAGTTCTATATTATTTGTTGTTAGTGGTGGGAGGGGCTTTTAGACTGCCCCTTGCAGGGGTATAGAGTGGATGGCCACAATCAACTGTTTGCACCAAACCTGTATGATGACTTGGCTACACACACTGCGTAGCACAAGCTTGTTTGTCCTCTGAGCACTAAGAGAGTAATCTCGGTTCGTGTTCTTACTCTAGAGAAGTGACATTTCAAGTGTAGAGGGGCTAGCATATCTACAGTTTAGTTGTAAGATATTATTGACTTGTGTAGCTTATGTGTAGTTAGTGATGGGAATTGCCTGGCAGCTATATGTCCATGTGACTTATCATAAGCTAAATACTGATTGTAGTCTACCATTTTATTGCCAACAGATGCAGCCACATCTGAGAATATCTGCAGCATCAGCCAAGCTTCACGATTACTTTCAAGATCTTCCTCCCAAAATTCACCAGCTCTCTGACAGTAAATATTTTTCGTTTTGTTTTTCTACCTTTTTATCACATTTTACCTGGCAAATAGAATCGGTATTGGTCATTCTTTGGTATCCGACCAATTAGTGTTTTTGTATTTTTAATAATCATTTTTATAATGATATGAATTTATTAACTAGTTACAGTTACAGTGACAAATATTCCATCATTTCCTCTGCATAGATATTTTTCTTTAGCTGAATTTAATGCTTTAAAATACTTGAAAATTTATGATTTCAATAAATCTTGTAGTTGCTTTAACAATTTTTAAAAAAAATTGATGTTTTTAAAAATAACCATTTCTAATGTCTAGTAAAAGAATGATTTTTAAGAATTCAGAACATAAAATTCAGCTATGAACATACACTGGAGCTAGCAAGGAATATATCCTCTTTCCTATCTTGTGAGCTTTTACCTAATAATTATCTAAATAGTTCATTTATTTTACTACAATATAAAATGCCCTAGGGAAAATAAAACTGGCCTGTATAAGCTACAGATAAAACATTTTAGAAACTACAATGAACAGAAAGCTTTAAATCTAATAATTACAAAAATGATTTTATTTTACTGAAGACATTTTGGAAAAAAATTTAAAATAAATATTATAATTGGGTAAAAAATAGGCAAGTCTTTTTATTTAACAAAAAGCTAAATTGTACGGTGTTACTCGTAGATTTACAATATTTTTGTTTCAAGTAATATTAATTGAACAAAATTGTTTGTTTACAAAAGAAAGGTTTACACTAACTTGAAAAATCGAACCCGGGTCGCCCGCATGACAGTCTGATACATTAACCACTTAGCTAGAGAAGACACATGTCCGAAATGAAATCGCAAAAGTATAATTTGAGACAATAAGGTCACGTGTCTTTAAATGATCTAATATAATTGGTTGAACACACACACACAGATTACTTTATATATATAGATTTTCTAGCCAAGTGTAACCCAGGTATCACAAACAGCCTGGATGTGACACTTTATGAGATTAAGTCTATTAAATACTGTCTCGCACACTATCTGCACTGCAGCTACCGGTACATCAATATTTCTCATGCAATTTTTCCCCCGCAGCTACATCAATATTTAACATTCCTGGTCTTCGCCTTCTCCCTGAAACGGGAGACATAGCAAGCACCCAGAGACGTCAGTCCTCCCGCTCTGGTATCAGGACAACCCTCAAAATGTGAAATTCACCCTCTGCCCCAGTTTTAAATCGGTGTAAGTACAAGACTGATTGGGTGGGGCAATGGGTAAAACTAAACTAGGGATGTTAAAACTCTTTTTTTTTTTTTTCAAAACTGGTTTAACATCCCTAGTTTAAACCTCAAATGTATGCTGGTCTTGAATATCTAGATAAGGCTTTTATACTTTTTTAAAGTGTGTTTTAGATAATGAAAAAACAGCAATAGGTAACTGATATATAATATAGTTTTGTGAATCTCTGCACATGTGACATTGATAAAAGTATTAAAAGGCACTGGTAAATTAGTTCTCTTCTTTTATTCCATGTTTATAGTTGGGGGTATGTTGGCCGTGCGGCAGCGTGTTCGGCTGGCGTACCAAAGGTTTTGGGTTCGAATCCTGAATAGGATTTTTTTCCCGGGTCTGGAGGGTGTCCCAGAGTCTACCCAGCTCTGATGGGTACCTGACCTTAGTTGGGGTAAAGTAAAAGCGGCTGTGCAAAGTGCTGGCCACACAATCACCTTGTGTGCCCGGGCATGCCGTGGCCACAGAAACTGGTGAACGCTGCTTCACTGGCCCTATGAATCAATTTGGTCTGATGGGATACTTTACTGTTTATAGTTAGTTTTGACAAAATGTGCGATAATCTTCATATTTCTTTTTTAATACATGATACATGTATTCTACATTTGGTTTGTCTTTCAGGAGTGTGGTTATTTTTTTTAATTGGCTTTAAATGATCAGATCTTTACGAAGCCTTGAGTTTGCACAAGAGTCGAGTGATTCGTCCTTCTGGATTCGGCCCTTCACACATCTGCGGGCCAAAAAAAGAGCCTCAGAAATATTTTCTTTGTCAGTTGTGATATCTAATTTAGCCAAAATAAAGCAAGCTTGTTTCTTGGTGAAGCAAAACAGATATGTGCATGATTAGGTAAAATCTAAGCTTGGCATCCTTTAGCCGAACATAGACTTACAGTTACTAAAAGGAAGAATGGAAACAGGTTTTATATTCTATACATACATGTATATTGATATATTTATTTATTCTATTTTGTGTTAATAGACAAGCTTTCACATCTTCTTTCTTTATTTACTTGAAAAAATTATTTTTTTTAGTTTAAAATTGTTTTTTTTTGTGTTAAGGAAAAGAGACCATATGCATTTACGGTTCTATTGTTCACCACAGCATAATTTTTTTATTATCTCACATTGAAAGTGGGTTGTTGTTTTTTTTATTCATTAGTTGATTTAGTGCTAAGGAGTTTTTTTTTGTGTGGAATGTTTCCATTTCCTGGGGCTAAGGGCATCAATCTTTGGTAAATATTTGGTGAAGACCTTTATTTGATTTGAAGGTCAGTGCAGTCAAAGCAACATTCAAAACTGGACTCTTAAGTGGATGGTTTTGTTGTTTTTTTGTAATATTAATTTCACAGTATTTAGCTGTTTGTAAACGGTGATCATAAAAGGAATTATTATGAAGAACAAATCTTCAAATTAACCAATACTAATAAAGCACACAAGTCTAAATGATCATGCAATAGCTAGTGATTGTTAAACTCAAGCTAGAACTATTAAAACTCACTCTTCTTGCATTATTGTGCATCTTAATGTAGCAGTTGATATTTTTTTGCATTAATACAGGGTTTTCACACAGTCTGGAAAAGTCTGGAGTTTCAAAAAAAAACAAATCAAGGCCTGGACAACCTTGAATATTGACATTTTAGCCTGGAAAAATAGCCTGTTAGTCTGGAAATGTATTTAAATCTATATTTATATCTAAATTTATTATAAAAATCAAGGTCAGACAAAAAACGTCAATCCCATTTTTATATGCCATAAACGCCCACTGACCAAGCCTTAGATTAGTACCTCATTCACGCAATATTTAGGTCACTTAGAGGGAGGAGGCGTGTGACCGTTTTCCAAATAATGTGTTCCAGCAGCCTGGAATTTGGGTCTTATAGCCTTGAAATAGTCTGGAAACAGCCTTGAATTTGTTTTCATAAAAAATGTGAGAACCCTGAGTAATGTAATCAGTAAATGGAGCTGTGTATACACTTGACTAAGATATCTTGAGGTTTTCTTGGTGATTGAAAAACTTTTTAAGCAATCTTAAACTCAAAGCAAAACAATAGGATAGTTTTAAAGATGTTGTCTGATTTAGAGATACCCAGAATAGCATGTGGCACTTCTTATAATCCCTGTGGTTGATGTAGATTTACCCAGGATGACACATGGCTCTGCTATGATCGGATGTAATGTTAGTGTAATGTTTAAAAATGCTCAGCATCTGAATCAAACTTTTTTTTTCTCAACACGAATGCCTTTTGTTTTTTTAATTCAAATTATACTTTATTTAATTGTCGCCAGAATATGATTGTGCTTAATGTGCCGAGGTTTTTAGCTGTTTGCCTTTAGTAACCGTTGTGTGGACTTGTGGCAATCGCTTCTCTTTATTTTTTACTTTTTCAATGTAATCTGACATGATATTTGTATTGCTAGAAATATTTTTGTAAGAAGAACGGAAATTGTGCAATTTTTAGTTGGTATTGATAAAAATATATTTTAATAGCATAGATCTAGCTTAAACTTGAAAAAAAAAGTTGAGAAAAATGCAAATCACCTTTAAATAAAAAAAAATTTTACTGGAGAAAAAAAATTGTAACACATCAAGTATAGCAATAAGTAAGAACAAATAATTTAGTGCCTATCATCAAAAAGAGCCAGATGTGGGCTCACTGCTAAAAAGAAAATAGCTAAGAAGAACTGTAGTGATTGTTTTTTTTTTAAATCTTATTCTTGACTCTGTGATGTCCTTTAAAAATTGAAGAAAGTTTTTAGAGATATTCAAACTGAGCTAAGGGAGACCATAAACTCATTAATTAAGCTCTGCGGTTGTTGTTCCTGTTATATTCTTTATTACAACATAAATATGAAGGATGCACTAAACTTCTGTATAGATTAGAAAGGAGATCAGCCAACTTTGGACAGCAATAAATAAAATAGTCTCTTCAGCCAAATGTACTTATACTAAAGTTTGTTGAGATCCTATTAATACTATTATGGAAAAACAAACACAGCCCTGTAAATAAATAAACTTTTCTGTTTGATCCAGTCACCCTGGCGTGTGGCTTATCCTCCGCGACTAGCTTTCCATTGAGTCATTGAGTGTGAACATATAATCTCTCTTCCGATTTCATGTATTGAATGGCTCACAAACCCTGCTCCCCCAAATACTTTTATATGTATGGAATGCTTAATTTTTTTTATTGTAGAATGTGAAACAAATATATGCTTTTCTCTTTTTCTAAAAACAAAAATAGAAATATTTTCTTATATTCAAAAAAAAGTACTTAAAATACAAAAAAAATATATATATATTCTACTTTGAGCCTATAAATATAAAAAAAATTTTTGTAACTCACTGATTTGACAGCAGCTGCTTTGAGAGAATTTAGAATGCTGTCCGATTGCTTCTCTCCCTCCCCTCCCTAAACTAGATGCATGGTGGCAGATGACCAAAAAAAAAAATTTTATGATGTATTTTTTTTAGTGTAAATATTATACATTTTGTATTTAGCTGTTAGGGGGTGAAAGCTTTTTTTAATGTACAAAATAAATGTATTTAATACATGTTGTTGTTTTGTTTCTTTGCTGTGTGGATTTTGCTTGTGAATTTCATTTTAAAATTTCCAAAGTTTTGTTTTGTACATTTGTTTCTTTTTTTTTTTTTAATATATATTTTTGTTCATGTGACTTTTTGTCTCATTGTCCAATTGAAGCTGTGAATGGAAACTTATTGAAGAAAATAAAAAAAGCATATATTATTATACACTACAATGAAGTTCTGTAACTCCAAGTCATTAAAGTTTTAAGGAAAGTTATTTCCCCTCAATGCTGCAATACGTTTAAAGGCCAACCGAAGAGGTTTTTCTCAAAATTGAGCTATTAGTTGATTTTGGTAGTAAATTGTATTAAAATTAGTTTTTCACATTTGAGATTACAAAATAAGGTCTACGAATTAAAAAAAAATAAATTAGTAAATGTAATCAAACTTGAATTGACAACATTGGGAATCACCCAAAACTATATACTGAAATGATGTTTTACAAATGTTTTGCTGGGGAACAAAGTAAACGAGGCATGATCCCACTAAACCTATATTTGAACCATTTTGTTAAAATTAAGAATCAGATTAAGATTCAAAACGTGGCAATACAATTTTTTTCTACACGAGTATTCAATTAATGCTGTCATGTCCCTTTGTTGCCAGAAATTATGCATCTCAAACGGCTACGGTATTTGGATTTTTTTACCCCAAAAAAAAACACACACATTTAAGTTCTAATATTGAACTAATTAATTACAAGTCATGTTTAACACTTAAATGATTTGTATTAGCGTTCGGATACTGAACACTCATAATAAATAAAATAGTTTCTGTGAATGACAATTAAAACCCATTCAGTTGGTCTTTAAGCTGAAATAAATTTAAAAAAAGAAAATGATTTCTACATTGAAACTAGTGTTTCCTAGTAAAAGACTATTTTTTGTCTCAACTGCCAATAATGCATTTTTTTTTAATGTACTTTTATTATTGAATAAAGTGTTTTTATTTATTGCCAATGAAAATTTATACAATCTCCCCCCCCCCCCCCCTCAACCAACAATCATGTTTAATTTACTTCTAACTTGTAAAGCAAAGTTAAAAAAAATAAATATTTTTTTTACATTTGAATTGTCCATTGCTTGTGGTGCATTTGTATCTAGATTGATGTAAATGGATTACACTTTTGTTTCATTTCTATCTAGTAGTCAGAGCTTGGGTTTAAACTTTTTTTTTTTTTTAGATCGAAGGTTTTGGGTTTTGATGGGCCAGGTCCCACACAGCCCACTCACTATATAATAAAGCTGTGGCTTTCTTTACCAAGCTGCCTAGTTTTGCAGCGCAGTACAATCACCTTTGTCCCCACTGGAATTCCAAATGCTTGTAAACATTTATTAGGAATTTATTTTTTATTTCATTTTCATTTGTCGTATTTAGTTTTTGAATCAGTAAAAGAAATTATTATTTTTAGAAAATTAATTCTTATTTAAATGCATTTTGTTTTTACTATGAACTATTGAAATGACACATTTTACTTTTGAAATGAAGCTTTTTTTAACAAAAAATAAATCCAGGTGCACTTCTTTAGCAACTTGTGAAGTTTTTTATTTGTTGAATGATTTTATTTGATATTTGACAATTTGATAACATAAATGAATGTTGTTGTTTTGTAATCGCCCTGCCCATTAACATAATCATAGAAAAAATTGAAAAATATGAAAATAGATATTTTATTCCTGAAATAAAATTAATAAGAAGAAGAAGCATCAATAACTATCCAAATAAACACCAACAGGTAATAATGAACAAATACTATAAATTATTTTAAAGATATTAAAAATTTTAATAATACATTTTGAATAAATATGTTTTCAACCCAAGTCATTTATCAGAGAGCTTAATTATAATTATGTTTAAACAGAATGGATATTAAAATAAAATTTAATGTGCCTGTGCTTTATCATTCTTAGATAATAAATGGCTCATCATGTCCATTATCCACCTTTCAAAAACAAAGACATTCTGTGACTACTCACACAAATGTCGCATGTTATAAATATAAATGAACAAGCCGTTATGTGCCCGATTCTTCGAACGGGCTTTTTTTTAGAATATGCTTGACACATTATAGTTTTTTAGTTTTGTTTTTGCAACATACATAAAGTAGTATGTTTTTTTTTTTGGTCAGTATTTTTTAAATTTATTTTTGTTTTGCACACTTTATTATACACCAATTCAATATACAACTAAAAAGGAAAAACAAATAATAATAATTTTTTATTATTTCTTGCTCAAAGTATGACCACTATGATCGAATTTTGTGAGTTTATTGGGTAATTAAACTCTTTCTGTAAAACAGAACTCACATGTCTTTTAAAAGTACTGTTAATTCGAAAATGATTGTTTGATATATTTTTTTGCTACAACATTAGTCGTAGATCAATATGTTTTTTGTTTGTTTGTTTTTTTGTTTTTGTTGGTGTTATTTGCTATTTATTTATTGTTGCTTTGGAAGCAAACTTAGAATTAAATTTTAAATTCAACAGGAAAAACAATAACAACTAAAACCGATATGAATCATAGTTTATACAACGTATACGATACAAATTAAAACTTTAAAACGTTGAGCTCGGCAATTTAAACATTGCCTGGCAATTGAAAAATTTCCCGCTAAAAAGTTTATAAGACGTATACACAGAATAGGTATAGAACAGAATGCACAATCCCTATATACGCACTCACTAAAAGTTACCATTTTCTGCAATGCAGCGGTCGCTAGAGACGCTACTATAGTAAAATGAGAAATGATATCTACGTCTGCCATAAATATATACAATATATATAGGGCCTACATTATCTTTCATTATAGGCTTACTTTTATATAAATTTGACTTAATTACCCATTTTGTTCTGAACATTATATGATTAGGCCAATATGATGTAAAAATATTTATTACCCGGTACTGATTTGAAAAAAAAATGGCTTAGACGTAGCTCGGTACCGGTAACTAAATTGCTGCGGCTACCGGTACATAAATATACATACTTTTTAAACCAAAATAAACTTTTAGAATTATGTAGGGAAATAGGCATATAATTCATAATGAGTTAATATGAGGTTGTTTATGCCGTTGTTTATCCTTTATGGAGTCAGGAAAGCCATGCAGTTTGACATGCTCTTTTTTACGATAATCAGTCGTTTTCGCATCATTGGTGTAGTTTATTACACAACCGTTTATGCACATTTTGCCTGAAACATTAGCTTTGGGTGTTTGAACTTGTAGATTTGAAGAAAAGGATGTTGTAGGCTAAATAAGCATATATATAGAGTGTAACCAGGACCGCTGCGTTTAAATAAGCTTAGTATGGCGTCGGTATTACTGCCCAAAACAGAAATAAAATGCGATTGCGCATTCTGTTTTATACCTATTCTGTGGACATATACAACACGAATAAAAACGTGAAGGAATTTTTTATTTGCCAGATACAACGTAAGTTCCCTATTAAAACCATTAATCATTACCCATTATAACAATTTTAAAATATCCCGCTATAAATTACGACGCAAATTAAAACGTGAATATATTTTTTTCTATTCATTCATAAAGTACATTAGCAAACGTTGAAGCGAATTTAATTAAAATGAATACGCAAAACTCGATGACGCCATAAAAAAAAAAGACAACCAGCTATCCCTGCGCAAACTTTGATGACGTCATATAAAAATAATCTCTACGCGTCCTTTTGTCTTATTTTTTTAGCGCGATTGATCGAAAAACTATAAAAAGTTGGAACGGCAAATTCAACATGAACCCAAAATATGTCGTTTTATTCGCATTTTTTGACCAAACTGACCACTGCGGTCATTTTAATTTTGTTTAAACCTTGACAGTGTTCACCGCCGTAACGCAAAGAATATTTGTAGCAAATTTCACGTTTTTATGTCCAGTATTTAAAAAGATTATGCGGTATGTACATACATACATACATACATATTCCTTTTGAGATGTATATATATACAAGCCGTTATGTGCCCGGTCCTCCGAACCGGCTAAAAGCTATGTTTACATACACTCTAACTACTCAAGCAGTTATAATGAGACTGCCCGCATGACCTACGACATGAATTTAAACGTGAGGTAATGTCTAATTTGCCCGCTACAACATAAAATTACCCGTTAAAATCATTACCCATTACCCATTATAACAATTAAAAAATTGCCCGTTATAAATTACGACGCAAATTAAAACGTAAATATATTTTGTTCTATTCATTGATAAAGAACATTCGACAGTATTTTTATTAAAAAAGAAAATGATTGTTTGATATGTTTTTTTACGACACGACAAACATTAAGTCGCAGACCTATGTTGTTTTGTTTTTGTTATTTGCTATTTATTTATTATTGTTGCTTTGGAAGCAAACTTAGAATTAAATTTTCTATTCAACATGTAAAACAATAACAAATGAAACCCATATGAAATAATGTTTATAAAACGTATACGACACGAATTAAAACTTTAAAAAGTTAGTTCCGGCAATTTGAACATTGCCCGGCAAATTAAACATTGCCCGGTAATATAAACATTGCCCGGTAATTTAGACATTGTCCGGTAATTTAAACATTGCCCGGTAATTTAAACATTGCCCGGTATTATAAACATTACCCGGTAATTTAAACCTTGCCCGGTAATTTAAACAATGGTTGTTACCAAGGCGATAAGCCTAAAGTTATAATGAGATTTCCCGCTTCACAGTTAATATATACGGCAATTAATAAAACCCCACCCGTTAAAAAGTTTATCGATGTATACGTCACAAATTTAAATGTGAATGACATTTTGTACGCCCGCTACAACCGAAACGAACTGCAACGTGAAATATTGCCCGCTAGAAACGAATTGAAACGTGAAATATTGCCCTCTAGAAAAGAATTGAAACGTGAAATATTTCCCGCTAGAAAGATTTTAATGCGTATACGCCCGCTTCAAACGAATTGAAAAAGCTAAAAGTTATGTTTACATACACTCTTACTACTCAAGCAGTTATAATGAGAATGCACGCAACAACTACAAAAGTTTATATTTCGTATACGACACGAATTAAAACGTGAATATATTTTGTTCTATTCATTCATAAAATACATCAGCAAACATTGAAGCAAAGTTAATTTTAAATGAATACGCAAAATTTGATGACGTCATAACGAAAAGCCGGCTAGCTATCTCTGCGCAAACTTTGATGACGTCATCCTGAAAAAATCTCAACGCCATCCTTTTTTTAATTTTTTTAGCGCGATCGATCGAAAAACTATAAAAAGTTGGAACGGCAATTTTAACATGAACCCAAAATATGTCGTTTTATTCGCGTTTTTTGACCAAACTGACCACTGCGGTCATTTTATTTTTTTTAAAACCTTGACAGTGTTCACCGCCGTAACGCAAAGAATTTTTGTAGCAAATTTCACGTTTTTATGTCCAGTATTTAAAAAGATTATGCGGTATGTACATACCCAGCCAGCCAGCCAGCCAGCCAGCCACATACATACATACATATTCCTTTTGAGATTTATATATATACAAGCCGTTATGTGCCCGGTCCTCCGAACGGGCTAAAAGTTATGTTTACATACACTCTAACTACTCAGGCAGTTATAATGAGATTGCCCGCATGACCTACGACACGAATTTAAACGTGAGGTAATTTTTTATTTGCCCACTACAACATGAATTACCCGTTAAAATCATTACTCATCACCCATTATAACAATTACTAAATTGCCCGATATAAATTACGACGCAAATTAAAACATGAATATATTTTGTTCTATTCATTGATTAAGAACATTCGACAGTACTTTTTTTTTTTTTAATGATTGTTTGATATATTTTTTTTACGACAAACATTAAATCGCAGACCTATGTTGTGTTGTTTTTGTTTATTTGCTATTTATTTATTTATTGTTGCTTTGGAAGCAAACTTAGAATTAAATTTTCTATTCAACATGTAAAACAATAACAAATGAAACCCTTATGAAATAATGTTTATAAAACGTATACGACACGAATTAAATCTTTAAAAATTTAGTTCCGGCAATTTGAACATTGCCCGGCAAATTAAACATTACCCGGTAATTTAAACATTGCCCGGTAATTTAAACATTGCCCGGTATTATAAACATTGCCCGGTATTATAAACATTGCCCGGTAATTTAAACATTGCCCGGTAATTTAAACATTGCCCGGTATTATAAACATTGCCCGGTATTATAAACATTGCCCGGTAATTTAAACATTGCCCGGTATTATAAACATTGCCCGGTATTATAAACATTGCCCGGTAATTTAAACATTGCCCGGTAATTTAAACAATGGCCGTTACCTAGGCGATAAGCCTAAAGGTGCCCAGTTCTCGGAATTTGATAAAATAACCCATGGAGTTATAAACAATAGTCTTAAGCGGGGATAAAGTATTTTCCGGTAACTTATACCATTTAAATATTGCATTCCACAAATAACGACGCAAATTAAAACAAAATTTTGTTCCCTTCTTAAACGCATAAATACGCAAAATTTGATGACGCCATATAATTATAAGCTTAAATATAGAGTGTAACCAGGACCGCTGCGTTTAAATAAGCTTAGTATGGCGTCGGTATTACTGCCCAAAACAGAAATAAAATGCGATTGCGCATTCTGTTTTATACCTATTCTGTGGACATAAACAACACGAATAAAAACGTGAAGGAATTTTGTATTTGCCAGATACAACGTAAGATACCCATTAAAACCATTAATCATTACCCATTATAACAATTTAAAAATATCCCGCTATAAATTACGACGCAAATTAAAACGTGAATATATTTTGTTTTATTCATTCATAAAGTACATTAGCAAAGGTTGAAGCAAAGTTAATTTTAAATGAATACGCAAAATTTGATGACGCCATAAAATCCTGAATAAAATCTCATCGCCATCCTTTTTTTTATTTTTTTAGCGCGATCGATCGAAAAACTATAAAAAGTTGGAACGGCAATTTTAACATGAACCCAAAATATGTCGTTTTATTCGCGTTTTTTGACCAAACTGACCACTGCGGTCATTTTAATTTTTTTTAAACCTTGACAGTGTTCACCGCCGTAATGCAAAGAATATTTGTAGCAAATTTCACGTTTTTATGTCCAGTATTTAAAAAGATTATGCGGTATGTACATAGCCAGCCACATACATACATATTCCTTTTGAGATTTATATATATATATGATATGATATGATTGTTTTTTTTAAAGCCAAACTGTCTTTTGTGTTCATCACACATCAATCTCAACTTCTGTTAAATGTCAACACAATATAAAAACAAAAGGTTCAGGATTTGAACTACTAAAAATTATTTTAAAACGTAAACTACAAGAATTGTCAGATGCTGTAAATACTACTGGTCAAGTTTTAAAGGCATAGACTATAGACACTGGGAACACAATGGTAAGATCTAAGATAAATTATGCTGCTATTCCTGTAGTGTACTGGTTCAAAGCAGTGTATGTTACAAGACATTGTCTCTTTTGACATATATAACAATGTGCTAAGCAAATGGACAGCTATTTATCTGTAGTTTTTTAAATCTAAATACAATAATGAAGTATTTTAGGTAAAATAACTGTGTAAACTTCTATTACAAGTGACCTATTCTAACAAAATGGTACCGGTACTAAGTTGCTGGAGTCAACCCAAGATAAAAGCGTTGTTGTGAAATAAGGTTCAATCAGAATTAAAATTAATTTTTTTTAATCAAAATAGCATCTTATTCATTTCTGAAACGATAAATAATGTTCTTTTTTTTTTTTACTTGGAAATATTATACAATAATTATTCAAACAAGCATATTTTCAAAAATGCTAATCTTTTCATAACAAAAATAAACTTATAAGAACCAGAGTTACTTTGTTGACAGTATGGTGTACTAACAGCAGGTTATTTTAGATATTTTAACATATCTTATAAATACAATATTCTAATACCTAAGTAGGCCTACCCCATTGTGTTATAGTAACTTGTACATCATCCAAAAGGACTAAATCTCAAGATTTTTTAAACAAGACCTTTTTTTTTTATAAATCAACCAAAACTTGTTATGGTAAAATATTAGCTCAAAAACTCTCACAGACAATCATTATTGACCTAACAAATGAAAATCCATATTTGGTGTGGGGGGGGGGGATTTATAGGCTACAAAGCTTTACCTAATTAATACATGATGGACTATTGGCTGTGAGTAGGCAAAGCCTTTCTAACTTCTAATGGCTAAACCTGTCACTGTTTGTACATTGGGGAGTTAAAGAAGTCTTGTATTTATGTATTTATGACAATCAATATAAAAAAATGTAACTATAAAGGAATTCAAATGCCCTTTTGAACAGTATATAATACTTCTGCGTGGTTATTATTTTTCAAAAGTTTCTAACATATTTTTAAATAGTACTTTAAGCCTTATTTTCTTAAAAAAAACATTTGATTTTACGTCTGGCAATTTCAAAGTCTTATAGAAAAGTAATGAATTACAGTTTGTTGTTTAAAAAAACTTCGATACCAAACTAATACCAGTTTAAGATCTTTTTAGCCGTGTATATATGGTTCAAAATGTCTGAAAAACACTTAGGATAAGTACCATTTGGTGAAAAAGGGGTCACATAGATTTCAAAACAAATCTTTTAGAGAAAAAAACATTGTGTGCATTGTAAATTTTTTTACTAATGTAAACAAATTCTCATATTTGTAAGAGCTAATTCTGAGTTTTAAATGTATCTTCTGGGGGTAAATAGAAAATGTCATTTCTTTTTATTAATTGATGTACCATGAATATGTTCCAAATGATAATCTAAAGAAATTCTGTGTTTGAACTTTTTATAGCATATGTTGCAGGTAAATCGTGTCTCATTCATGTGTACCAGCCTGTAATGCAATTTGAGAGTGTACCGTATGACAGTTTTAAAATCACAAATGTCACAAATGTAGTTCTTTTCATTCATGTGGATTTTTATGTGCTTCTGCATGAGACCAACGGTCCTTGATGTATACGTACAAAATTTGCAGCTGTAAGGTCGCTCTCCGGTGTGAGTTCTTTCATGAGATACCAGATCCGAATTCTGCTTGGCTTGATAGTCACAAAAGGAGCACTGAAACGGGCGGCTCACAGAATGATTCTTTTTGTGCCTGTTGAGAAAGCCTAGCTGTGTCGTTTCATAATCACAGAGATCACACTTGAATGGCTTCTCACCAGAATGGATTCTCATGTGGCGCTTCAACCAACACGCGTATTTACCCACATAGCTGCATTCTGTACATTGGAAAGTTGGCTTTTCAAACTTTTCTGTGCCTAATTGAGCAGAGAAGTTAGTAGAATCTATCACACTTTCCTCGTCAGCATTTTCTGTACATGCTTTTTTCTTTTTTGACGTTTTATAGACATAATTTTTGTTACTGGTAGTTTGTTTTTTAGAGTCTGCCATTGTTGATTTTTACAAGGGGCTTGTTTGTGTCAGCACAGATTCAAAGTAATATGCAGTGACAATGCACAAAATCTATTGCTTCTAATAATTACCAAGCACAAGATTTTGGCCTGTAAAATATATGCATAACGTCTGTGAAAAACCTGACACACCAAAACAATGCTGATCCTGGGTTTGAAGGGACACACTTCTCCAATATTCAATAGACTGGTGCCATTTTTAAGGAAGTCTGGCAGATAGAAAACAAATGAATAGTGACAATAAGGAATACAGTATCAATGACAATGTCTTTTTATCTTTATTATCTTTTTATGTCTTTATAAAGTCTTCTATCTTCAATTCGGTTTTCTCAGTTCACAAAGATTAACATTAATTTGTAAAATGTCAATGAATATAAATATTGTACTGGAGGACCAATAAAGTGCACACTGCCTGTAGAGTTAACCCTTACAGTCCAGGGCGAGTATAGTCATTAACCTAATTCTTTCCCTCTATCCCGGGCATGTATATTTTCATCAAAATACAAATTCCCTGCATACCGGGCACATATATAGGGTGTCTATTTAAAGCCCAAATAAAGTGTTTCACCTTTCACCATAGTCTCTGGCAGAATATTTATTCATTATTTGATAGCTGAATTTCATTTAGCTTTTTAAATTACGAAAATTGACCTATTACTAGTATTACTGAGTTTTTTTTGTGAAATAGAAAGTGCAGTTCTAATGGCCGATAGTTATTTACCTCCGCTACAATCGATCTATGTTTTTGTGACACGTTTTCTTATGAATTAATATTATGATACTGCCTATTTAACAGATTATTGGAAACAATAAGAAGATAGATATTTTATCCCCGAAATAATATAAATATTTTAAAAAAAGGTCCACATGTTTGGACAATCAATCCTAATTTATATTATTTATAATTAAATAACTAAATAACAATCAACAGAAATTAATGAACAAATTACTATATATACTTTTAAATATAAAATTTAATTTTCAACACAAGTAAATTTCACATAATTGAGAACTTTATTAATTACAGTACCGGGGTATTTTAAATAATTATCATTACCAGTATTAAAATAATTTAAAACAGCATCAATAGTAAATTTTAAAAAATCTCAATTTATCATCCTTGCACAATAAAAGGCTTACCATGCACACTCTACACCTTTCAAAAGTTTAAGCATTCTTTCCCTCTTCACACACAAGTCCCATGTTATAAATGAACTTTAAAAAAAATAACACTATAGGCCTTCTGTGTATGCATCTTCCTCTGCACCTAGGTTGGCAACTCAAAGCAACAAAAAAATATGCACGATTGCAGCTTGATTGACATCAAATAAAAATAAAAGTGTGTTTTTTTAATACAAAAAAGAAGAAACCCAGACAAACTTTCCACATAAAAATAATTAAATAATATAAATAATACCGATCAAATGTTAATAAGGAATGGATGGGGTCCTTTTGATGTATGCTAACAATATACCGGTATAAGAAGTGTTTTTAATTTACTTGAAAGCCATATTTCTGGTATTTACAAGACAGACTGTCAGATTTGTCTTTTTACTGAATCAAATTTACAGTTTACCCAACAAATGGGCAGCTATTCATAATCACTTTTGTCAATAATTTTCATTAATGAAGAGTTTCTGGTAAAATGAACTATAGATGATTATTATTATTTATGCACATATTTAAAAAAGAAACAATATGTTTCGGTTTAAGAGATAACAAATGAAAAACATTATCAGATATTTTTTAATGAGAAGCAAACAAAGTGCAAACAGGACCTAAATATATCTCATTATTATTGAAAAGTATGAAAGTGAAATGTTTTTCTTTATGGTATTTATTTAGTATGCTTCAATGAATATTGTCCAAATGTGAATACAGTGATCTTTTATGTTCGAACTTTTTATGGCATATGTTACAGGTAAATCGGTTCTCATTCATGTGTGCCAACCTGTAATGCAATTTGAGCGAAAACCGCATGACAGTTTTAAAATCACAAAAGTCACAAGTGTAGTTCCTGTCATTCAAGTGAGTCTTTATGTGCTTACGCATGAGTCCAATGGTTCTGGAGGTATAGTTACATAAAGTGCAGAAGTACGGTCGCTCTCCGGTGTGAGTTCTTTCATGAGATACCAGATCCGAATTCTGCTTGGCTTGATAGTCACAAAATGAGCACTGAAACGGGCGGCTCACGGAATGATTCTTTTTGTGCCTGTTGAGAAACCCTAGCTGTGTCGTTTCATAATCACAGAGATCACACTTGAATGGCTTCTCACCAGAATGGATTCTCATGTGGCGCTTCAACCAACACGCGTATTTACCCACATAGCTGCATTCTGTGCATTGGAAAGTTGGCTTTTCAGACTTGACTGTACTTTTTTCCTTTTTTGTGCTTGATTTAGCAGAGATGTTAGTAGAATTTATCTTACTTTCCTCGTCTGTATTTTCTGTACAAGTTTTTTTCTTTTTTGATGTTTTATAGTCATAAGTTTTGGATTTTCGTTTCTTGGACTTATCTGCCATTGTTGACTTGATTTTTACAAGGGGCTTCTTTGTGACAGAACAGATTCAAAGTAATATGCAGTGACAATGCAAAAATCCTACTGCTTCATTTCAAAGTCTAATAATTACACAGCACAAGATTTTGGCCGGTAAAATATATGCATAACATCTGTGAAAAACCTGGCACACCAAAACAACGCTGATCCTGGGTTTGAAGGGACACACTTCTCCAATATTCAATAAACTGTTGCCATTTTAAGGAAGTCTGGCAGATAGAAAACAAGTGAATAGTGAAAATAAGGAATATTTTAATGACAATGTCATTATAATGTCTATTCTATCTTCAATGCCTGGTACTGTTTTCTCAGCTCATAAAGATAAACATTATATAGTTTATAAAAAATGTCAATGAAAATTTGACTAGAGGGCAAAAAAAGTACACATTGGCTGTAGAATGAATATTCCTGTAATCAGGCATAGAATCTAGGGCTAGGGCCTATTCCTTGTTAGAGTAAGACTGGTTAAAAAAGTTGTGAGCCTATCCAGTGGCATGCCTAAACTTAAACTAGGTTATATTTATATAACTTCATTGACTTGTTAAACTATTGAGTTCTTGAGTCTATTCAAAGTCTATCCTACAATTGTATATCTAATCCTGGAGTATTAAAAAAGTATTCTCAGTATTCGTACCCATACTTAGTAGCCCTACTTACTACTACTATTATTAAGTTTATTCACTATGACTATGTAAATATGTATTGAATTATAATACTATAATAATACTATAACAATCACTATTATTAATTATATTATATAGTTATAGTGATCATAGTGTAGTCCTGTGACTATTACTAAGAAATTACTGTTACAGTTTAAAAGTAAAGAAATAGGCCTATACACTATACTTATTATAATGTATTATACTTATACTAGTAGTTATGCCCGTCAAAATGACGGAGAAACAAACAACAATAATTTATTTTGTTAAAAGAGAATGAAAAAAAACAGTATTACAATAAAAACTGTAGTGAGAACATTTCTCTCTTTCTGTATTTAGTTTTTTTTATTGTTTACGGTCGCTCAGGCCCTGGAACATATTTATGCATATATGAATTGTTGCTGTTAAGCTGCTCACTTTGCATTAATAATATTACACTAACAATTAGAATACTATCAAAAGAAAAAAACAAAACAAATACCAAACAATAAAAAAATAAAAAAAGTAGACAGCATTATTTCACATTACGGGAAACCCGGTCCCGAACCACAATTTGAAAGCATTTTAAAGAGACATCATTCGGAAATGGCGCTCGGACATCCAAAGACAAAAGGCGGACAAACAGTAACAATATTAGGAGGACATTTTTTGTGTGTTTCAATTGAATAGTTTCGCAATAAACCCGTAATCAGTATAATTTTATTATAAGAGCTGCCACTCAATAAGTGCGTTATTGGTACTGTTTTTTTTTTTAAACATAAATTCACAGTAGGCTAAAAACTAAAATAATGCAGCTAAAATTGTACAGCTCTGAGCATACAGTCAGGAAGGAGTCGTTAAGAAATAGGATCATTCTTTTCTTTTGTGTACAAATGATCACTTATTTATTATGAATAGGCCTACAGACTATACTCTTACTCTTAACTCTTTAAAGCCTTTATTTTTTTCATGTTTTGCCGGAATTATTTTCCCTTGGATTTTTTTTTTACTGGGTAGTATTAGAAAATATTTTTTTATCTAATATTTCAAAACAATTACTGTATGTATGTGGTATCATTGTGTAGGGAATAGAAATATCCTTTTAGTGATATAAATATTTTGTTATTTTTTATTTTGATAATTCTGTAGTTTTTGTTAAAATTCTGACCTTTTTTTAAAGACACCAAAAACGACCAACAAATAAACAGAATAAAAACATTTTTATTTATTTATAAAATTCAACAAACGCCCTTTTGTTATTATATCAAATAAAAAGAAAATTTATTAACCTTTAAAATGATACTAAATATGTATGGTTTCTTTTTGTTAATTATTATTTCCTTTCAAAATGGACAAAGGGTATATTAGAATTCTACAATTGGGCTATCAGTTTATCGATCAGCTGACTGTGACCTAGTTGATGATTGAGAAATGAGTAGCCTGGCTTCATCATTTTCCCCGTTAGCTACACTGCAGTCATTTTCAGTTTAAGAACGATAGTTAAAATAAAATAGTTAGGCCTATCGCTAACGTCTAATTCATTGTCTAAAAAATAATTTTAAAGTGCCGTGTGTAGGCCTACGGCGCTCCGTCAAAGGGTCTAAGCGTACGTAGACGCAAGAAATGATTCACTCGTCATTTAGGCGTTTTTGCACAATCCAATCGACGATTGAATCGTCGTATGGGTTTTTAAGAGTTAAATTAAGACTTTACTTAGGACTTAGGCTAAGTAACAGGTTAATACCATGACTATGTAAATGTAAGTATGATAGGCCTTACTCTATGTTAAGTTAAATAAGTATGTTTTCAATACTGTACGCCTACAAAACATAAAATATGATAAAAGCCGGACATTTTATTTTTAATGGTTCTTAGCTGTGCGCCTTTGCCTGCAGGGCGGAGGACAATACTAACAATTCAATAGGCTACTACAATTCAATAGTCAATAGTTCAATTCAATAGGCCTAGTGACCCGGCCTAGTCTAAATAAGAGGACATGTCCTCCTTTGCCAGATCTCTCTGGCAACCCTACCTACAACTAGTAAACTAGTATCAACTACAGAACAATCCTTCATTTCTATTACTACTACTATTACTAAACTATTAGTATTATTATTAGATAGACTGATAGACTAGATATCTAGATATCTTCAGTTCAGTGAGCTTCACTTTAGTTTTTGACTTTAGACTTTTTAGTTTTAGTCTTTAACTTTTTAAGACTTTAATGAAGTTTAATGTCTTTAATTACTTTAAACAAAAATTTTTCTGTTTAGTTTACG
This sequence comes from Anisus vortex, assembly GCA_949126835.1. Taxonomy (NCBI): domain Eukaryota; kingdom Metazoa; phylum Mollusca; class Gastropoda; family Planorbidae; genus Anisus; species Anisus vortex. The sequence goes on from OX421506.1 coordinate 31,122,977, forward strand.
TGAATAGTGAGACACGTCAACTTAAGAGTTAAATCGTGACACTTTATTTCAAACAATTCAACGATAAACACAGACCTAGAGTAGATCCACACCTTTTGAACTTTTCCTTGTTTGTACCCGGTACAAAATTTAAATTGCTGCAGAGATGAGTTCGTTAAAAAGCATGAACATGTTTGCGTTCAAGTTTTTTTATAAATCCTTGACTAGCCAGATAAGTGAATAGTGCCAAATCACATGCCAAATACTATAGGCCTACTGCTTTATTAAAATTAATTTTGTTAGTTATTCTGATTAAAAAAAAAGATTTTTAAAAAAATGCAACACAATGATGACGAGGAGGAGAAATTGATAGGTTCCTTTACAGAAAAGACCTATTATGGTAGATCTAGGTCTGACTAATGTTTTGTTGAATTTTAATCACTAAAAAACATCGTCCTTTGATGAAATCTAACAATTGTATTTATTTTACAAGTCCAAGTAGCCTACTTTGCATATTGAGTTACTTTGATTTTTATTTCAAGAAATATATAAATATGCTAAAGCTTTAATTCCAAACAATACCAATGCGTCCCTAACTCTACTAAATAAACTTATGGGTACCGAGAGTCCATTGTGGACAATTTAATAAGCCTAGGCCACTGTTTCTGGTAACTCGATCGTTGCTTAACCCAGTCTATGGCGAATGTCACAAGTATTAGATCGAAAGTCTGACTTTCTAATTTAATTGTTTTGTTTTTTAACAAGGATGTAAAGATGGTTCGAATTAAAGTGCCCACACTGTCAACCACTAAGCTTATATCACGGGACATCATTATAGCAACAGCAAGATTGCGCGCTAGTAGTTGTGCCTGCTCATGCTGTCCAGATGCTTTCATGTCAACACTGGCACTATTTTCAAGAACATGCTTTGGAAAAGAGTCCGCCCAAGAAATACCTGACTGCGCGACCTTGAGGCAGACACCGACAAGATGTGTACAGCTGGACCCAATTAGAGAGAATGGCCCAGGACAGAGGACTCTGGAAATCTGTGGTTGACGGTCCATACCCCAGCTGGGGGGGGGGGGGGGGCGACGGGCAATGATGCGATGCTTTGGCGATGGATTGGTCATGAACTGAGAAGGGAAAAAGGCAACACCAGTACCGGTGGAAATAGAGAGGTCGGTCACAAGCAACCATGGGGGCAATAGAAAACAGCTGAATCGGGACTGACAATACAAAGCTGTTGTTCCTTGAGCAGGATCGGAGTTCTCGAACGCGATGTAGCAAAGTGGAAAGGGAAAGGGGGGGAGGACCAATAGGTATGTCCTATTGGCAGAGAAAAGTCACACAAACTCAAGACTTGTGAAATAACAGCAGCAATCACACGCCCCCTAAGTCCACATTAACCACCCCCTCCCAAATCAAGACCCTCAACTTGCTAATGATTACTCATTGTAAGATCATCCATTATGCCTTATACAGTCACTCCTTTGTTGTTCTTGCTGTGTTTTTTTTTACCACTCTAGCTCTCTATTGTTGTTATTTTAATACATTGATTTTTTATAGTAATTTCGTTTATGTTGCTAGGTTTTTAAATATTCCGATTTCTATGTTGTTGTAGGCCTAATTGTATAATGTAAAAATCACAGTATTAAAAAAAGTAAGTAGAACCCTTCGGACCAAACTGATCACAGAGCTGGAAAAGCAGAGTTCACCAGTTTCTGTGGCCACGGCATACTAGGGGATGTGTGGCCAGCACAATGCCCAGCCGCCTTTACTTTACCCCAACTAATTAAGTGTCAAGTACCCATCAGAGCTGGGTAGACTACTCAGGGACACCCTCAAGTCCCGGGAAAAAAATCCTAGCCTCCACCAGGATTCGAACCCAGAACCTTCAGATCTCCAGTCGAACGCGCTGCCGCCAGCGTGCCCCTTAAATATTTTAAATATCCCGCGTGTGTCAGTGCTCGTGCGAATATCTTTCTGTGTTTGTGTCTCTGTCTGTATATGTGTGTGTATTGCATGGGTTGAGGCCAAGTTCATATAGGCCTAGATCTAGAGACGACAATTCTATGAAACCACTACATTAGCAACGGTCTTCTGTTACCAACAGTTGGTTATTTATTGCACAATGAACACCTGTCGGTGGTCACACGTTGATTTGTATTGTTTACAATATTACAGAAAATAGGCTTATATAAAAAATATGTTATTAAAATAATTACTTTAAAAGCCTAGGTCTTCTGCTGAACCGGTTGGGGGATTTGGGATGGGGGGGGGGGCGTGATCTATTGGGCCCACCGGCCACGCCTATACGCCAGTAACCATGCATATATAAAGATCAAGTAGCCTGCACCCTGTCGTGTGTACGCTGAGTGACATCACCTACTATTAATACCTGATGATAATTACAAATAAGAAAGAAAATAACAATATTATATAGGCTACTTTTTGTGTGCTTCTATCGATTTATCACAGGAAGCCAAACATAGGTCATTTTTATACTTTCCTCGTGCATGTGTATGTATGTGTGTGTGTGTGTGATGTTTTGAAGCGCACACGTGTAATGGCTGTAAATACTGTAATGACGGATAATGAGGTCATATTGTTTGTTATTGTGGATTAGCTTCATAATCTCTAAGACAACTCTTAACATGCGTAACGACCGTGCTTTGTGTTAGTTCCCTTGAGTTGTTGGTTTTTTTTTCTTGTTTTTTTTTTTACTGTACGGATTTGCTACATACACGAAAACTCCCTCGTTTAATCATTCTGCACGACCAGGTTTTTACTCCATTACTGGCTAAAATATCAGGTGAGCCGTATAATTAAACTTAGCGTATCCTTTTAGTCTAGTGATCTACATAAAATGAAATGCATTACAATGACATAAATGTGCATACAGTATAGATCTATATGTTTATAATTAATATACGTTTGATATTAAGGTCAACCAATGTGGTTGTTGTGTTGTTTTTTTTAAAATAAGTCTGAAAAAGTATTTACTTTTTTATAAAAGGTTTATATACTTTTTAAGGCCAAAAAGAACAGTTTATCCATCAGAAAGAAAAATAGATTACGTGCAATTTGTCTGTGTTCTTTTACTTAAGTTGGCCTATTTAAGAAATCGCTTTATTACTATTTGCATTTTTTTTTTCATTTGAAGAGTTAAGTTAATCTAATCTTAACGTGCAGCTCCAATATTGAAAAAAAAGCGACGTAGGCCTATAGACTACCTGTTTAGTCATATACTTGTTAAAAAGCCCATTAAATTATTCCAGATAGGCTACTCAGGGCATTGTTTGTTGTTTTTGTAGTTATTTTTGGTTTAATTTTTTGTCATCCTTTAGAATTTATATAATTTTTAACTAGTTAGTATCTAGAACTTTTCCGAAAATATTTTGTTTTTACATAGGATCTTACATTCTGATTATTATACGTAACAGCGTCTAACCACCCAAATGTTTTTTGTCATGTAAAATCAACACTTTACATCGAACCAATATTGGCTTAACATTTGGTCAAGATTTATAAATGTTGTCAAAATATTGGTTACATTTCTACCAATGTAGTGTGCTGTTCGCGTAGCTCTACTTTATATGATTTTTCTTTTAAGTTACTGTAAGCTTAAAACATAAAACGGTAGCCTACTTCTCGGCACAAGAAAAGGTTTTCTCTCAACTTAATTTAGTCTGACTATTGAATAACATGAGTCATAGAAGAACTAGTACATCATGTGGCCCGGTTCCCAGGTGTGTAGATAGTTAGACCTACTTTCCAGATACTTCTCGGACTTGCACAACGATTTGACCGCTTAAAGGCCGGCATGAAACTTTACACAGTGTTAGTATATATCTACTATATGAGCAGACAAGGTTATCTTTTATTATACGCATAAATTTTTTTAACCCTTTCCAGCCAATTGGTAGGCTACTTTTAATCCATTAATCACGTTTTACGTCAGTGCTCTTGGCACAAAGAAAAATTGGTCTCGACGGGTTAAAATCAAGAACAATAACATTTAAGAGAGTTCATAAGTTAACTAAAAGTTCTTACTAGAAATCAGCCATTAAATAATGCAAATGCATGTAGGCTTAAACTGGTCATACAATGCTTAACCCTTACAGTCCCGGGCGCGTATATAGCGGAACTGAAGACAGCATAGATAGAAGTAGGTCGGTACGGGAAGGGTTAATACATCGTGGAAACAAATAGCATGGGGTCAGATGTTTAGCGGAAGGGCCAAAGCCGGCTCAAGGTACTGGCAACACGCGCAGTTGCACTGGGCGCCAAGTTCTTTCGAGTTACTTTTGTTAGGCTAATACTGTCTAAATACTGGTGTAGAAAGCAATATTATTTTACATCGTTTGTTTTAAGAAGATAAAAAAGACCAGATAAAGAAACCGATTGTCTATATATTTTTCATTTGGAACATCTTTATATTATATAATATAAGCTTAAATGTTTATACTGTGCAATTAAAAGCTTGAATTATTGGCCCATTAGAAAGAGGGTATTAGTTATTTACAATCTAAAGGCTTATGTGTTGATCATACCAATATTATTTGTTCAAACTTAAAGCTTAGGCCTACCCATCGTAGACTTACATTGTGGCACCTACTCTTTTCCGCTTTTTGATGCGCATTTGTAAATCCATATTGACCGCACCCGTACGCCTATCACCTATATTTTTACACCTTTAAAATGTTGATCGTACATATCTTTGAATTTTTTATGTTCGCAAAACTTTGTTTCTGGTTGACTGACTAGCTGACGACCGCCACGACCGCCAGAAAACTAATTGAATCACTTCTTGTCATCCTATCCATTAGAAACCTGGCTCATAGACGTTCAGCCGTGGACAATACATTCTTAAAATTTTTCTACCACATCCCCCTTTCACTCCACAAAACCACAGTTTTTGACTGTTTGCTTTCTCTTTATGATACGAATTGGTAAATCCATATTGAACACACAAGAACACACATTTCCACGGTTTTTAAATCATTAAGAAAGTGTGACGTATAGCCTAGTCTATATATATATATAAATCGTTAGTATTAACTTCGGCAAACTTTGTTTCTGTCTGTCTGGTTAGCGGACCGATCCGACCCGACCTTGGGAAGACTAATTGAACCACTTCCCTGATCCTATCAATTCGAAACCAGTTTTTAACAGGTTTTTTTTTCTTTACACTGTTTTGTGCACATTAGTAAATCCCTATTGAATGCCCTCTCCCAAAATGCCATGGTAAACGCATAACTAAAATATAGGGCACGGTGGCCGAGCGGCAGCGCGTTCGACTGGCGATCCGAAAGTTCTGGGTTCAAATCCTGGTACAGGCTAGGATTTTTTTCCGGGACTTGACGGTGTCCATGGGTACTTGACACTAGTTGGGGTTAAAATAAAGGCGGCTGGGCATTGTGCTGGCCACACATCTGCTCGTATGCACAAGGCCACAGAAACTGGTAAAAGCTGCTTCACCAGCCCTATGATCAGTTTGGTCCGAATGGTACTTTACTTTTTTTTTAATGCATCGATACGAAAAATCTTTGTTTTTCGGGAGTTTTTAAGAGTTGTTTAATTTTTTTTTCTGAATCCATTTAAGCAGTCTGAATGTACACCACACACATGCACACACACATATGACACACACAAAAAGACCGTAGAACCACACACACACACACTAAACATCGGTCGTACTAACCCCGTACACAGCGACCGTTCGCACCTTGTCCCACGTCTGACCCAGCTGTTGCCTATTGATCCATCCACCATAGACAGACTCCCACAGATCACCTATTAGCTCAAATAACGATGTGTCAATTTCGTTTGACAAGTGCACGGCAGACGACTGGATGCGAAATGCGCACAAGAATAGTTTTTTTTTTGTTTTTTTTGTGTGTGTGTGTGGGGGGGGGGCGGGTTCGGGGAGTTAATTTCCAATAAATGTTTCTATTTCGGCGTGTGGTCACAAGTCACAATCAAATGTAGGCCCCCGTTATCATTATAGCCAATGCGGCCAATAATTTTCAGAAGGACGTAAGTGGCAATATATATTGGATGTGCAACTTTGGAAGAAAATGCATGTTTGTGTGTGCCACATAACGGTTTATAAGCTCTTCTAAACGAAAGGGTTAATTTTGTATAATTACAATAATGTCAGCATTTGTGCGCTATGTTATAATGTTAATGTGCGCGCTCGGCGAGTTGTATGCGTGAGCACACAAGCACTGCTTATAGGGAATACAGCCCGCCCATAGCCGTAACTTACACCATTATTTTTTTACGACCAATCCCCGTAAAGTTATCGAGACGGAAGGACCTACGTCTTTTTAAGTTTCGATTCCCTATCCGATCCTTAGCATTTTTTCATTCATACATGTTCAGAACAGAGCCTATAGATCTATACCATAGGTTCTCAACGGGGGGGGGGGGGGGCAGTGATAATCTTTAGGGGGCGCTGACGTTCCCGGTGGCGATTGAGGGGAGGGGCGGTGAAGGACAAGTGAGTGGTACAAACGTAACTGATATCATTTGAACACCTCCGCTATTTGAATCGATTCGTTTTTGAATGAAATGAGATGTAAACGCTGTTAAATATCTAATTTGCTAATATTATTTTTTTTTTAAATCTCAGTTTAACTGAGATGTTCTTTAATGTATTTACTACCTCAGACTGATGATGATAGAATTATTGTTAAGCTGAATTGATACGTAGTAATCCTACAAACTGTGTAGTTAATGTAATGTTTGAAAATATACATAGGTCTATAAATTCTTTAGTCATATAATATTTATATAATTTTCAAAATACTTTTTACAGTTTGATCAGTTATAAATTGTAAGCCTTTTTTTTCTTTCTAAAAGACAAAAAAAAACAAAAACATTAGAAATATTAGCTCAAATGAAACGGCTTAATTATCCCCCTTTAATAAAAAAAAAGTTTCCACATTTGATTCAATAATGATGCCAAACAAGGTCTGATTTGTAATATAATAAATATTACTGACTAATTATTATTTCTTTATATAAATTCAACATTATGGTATTCATAGCATGATTTAATTAATAGAGGATTAAAATAATTAATTAAAATAAACATTTCCTGCATTAATTAAATTGTTTGTCCATTTAAGGAGTTTATATTTTAAACATTAATAATTAATGAAATTACATAATATAGTACTCTTAAATAAGTCTCGTATATTTATAAATTGATTTCACGGCAAGATATCTCCAGTTTCAATCTAAATCCATTCCAGTGGTCCTTGTAAATGCAAGTTCAACTCACTGAAATATATCAGAAACATCGGCTTCAACAGTCAGCTTTCCTCATTCAGGAACCGGAAAATGTTGTTGTTGTTTTTATCAATAAAAAACACATCTAGGAGGTCTTTCGCGTGCCATTGAAAAACGCTCTGCGCGCCAAGTTTGGGACGCGTGCCTTTGGTTGCCGATCCCTAATTTAGAGTACATTGTGAGATTTTCTAAAGACATCACAATTTTTTTTATAAGTGGATGAGTACACGCTATCCCTAAGCTTTACTATTAGCTTAGGTTTGTTTGATTTAAAAAAAAAAGATAATTTGCCCTTTTCGAAAAAAATACATAAATTTAATTATAAAAATATATTAGACTACTTGTACTAGAAGAAATTTCTCACGTTTCGATGGTGTGGCGTACCGTGGATTGATGTTGTAGTTAAAAATAGTAGTCTGTTCCAGATGTATTGGCTGTCTATTGTGTGACAACATTTAGTTACTAAACGTCTTGGTGATTGTCTGTATCTTTCACTACAATATTACAACAGTTCACAAATAAGTAATGCATTCAATGATTTTTTTAGACAGCTTTGCATTGATAACTTAAATTAATAAATTTATCATTATTAATAATATCTGTATTAGGCCAACTATTTTTGTCTCGATATAATTTTTTTTATTGTTTTCCAATTTTATAATTTTCTTGTCATGTATTTCTCTATGCCTTGATTGCCTATTTTTTGTTATTAATGTTTGTACTATGTGGTCAAATAAACATTGTTCATTGTTCATTGACGAGGAATACAAGCGATTACTACTGCACACAGAGGTGCGTTGGTTAGCAAAAGATGACCGTTTAACTATAATGTAAGAGACTTGGATTCGGTGCTCGAGTTTTTGAAAAGCAAATGCGATTCTTTGGGAGAAAATCAATCAGTTTCTCCAGGTCTGTGAGTTTCGGCAACAATTTTATATATTGCATTCTCATCAACCTCTTTTGTGGAAAGTAGATATTATGCTAATACCATTTGGTTGTCAAAAAAGACAAACAAGACAACCTGCAAATAGTGAAGCGTGGAGACCTAAGGCTTTTGCAAACAAAATTGAAACAAATATAGACAAACTATTAGCACATTATTCACATTAATATTGATTTTTTTTAAGCCTCTTGTTTAGGTAATTTTTTTATCAATTAATTCTTACAATACTTTTTCAGTTTTTTTTTTAAGACAATAAATAAGCACAAAAATCTAGTCGGCCTAAACTATATTGACCATTTAACTGCCAGAGGGTTGATGAGAGTGGGTGCTAAAAAAAAATTAAAGGGGGGGGGGCGGTGAGCGAAAATAAATTGCAACAGGGGGCGGTGAACCAAAAAAGGTTGAGAACCTATGATCTATACGATAATAACAAAAGCACTTATTGAGAATGCAGTATGCAGGCGTCCACTGTCATCCACTCACAATAATGAATTACTTTAAGAGTGATTTCCCAGCTGATCTTCAGCACGTTTCATTCGTATAACTTAAGCTTATATTATTATTAGTTCAGAAGATCAATAAGATAATAACAAAAACTCTTCGAGTCAGTGCAGGCCTCTAGGCTACTTACTTATGATTTTATGATCATGAAGTACTTTGATAATTATTTCCCATCTGATCTTCAAAACTTTTCATTCACATATGCGCCATAAGTTGAATGGAACAGAAATGTAGGCTACAAACATGATTTACTCGTGCTGATCTTCGATAAGATAATAACGTTGCATGTCCTTTTCAAAGTTTAGGCATTGGTTTTCGTATAGTTGTAGCATTAAAGATCACACATATACAAAAAATCCCATCGGTAAAAAATATACAATAAAGCAGGTTGGCTGCTAAATCAGTGTTAGGTATAATTTAGATGCATTTGTGTTACATTAGATAAGCTTTGAAAGTCTGATAAAAAAAATTCGAAACTAACAGAAAGGTTGAGAAAACTTTTCAACTATACATAAAGTCAAAGTAAATATTTTTGAAAATCAACATTACTTTATTCTTGTTAATTTTAGTTTCTGTGTGTATCAAAACAATAATTTGATAGTTAATTTTTCTAAAATTACAAATCTAAGTCGAACCAAAAACCTTTTAAATGTTTCTTGCCTTCCTTGGTATTACTCCTGCCATGGATACGGCTGATGCCAATGAGAAGGCTTACTCTATCTTATTAAGTAGTAGTTCGATACGGAATGGATCGCGCCAATGGCACCAGTTGGACCTCATCATTACCAGGCGTGAACAACTTGCTAGTGTTCTTCTCACCCGCAGTTACCATAGTGCCGACTGCGACACTGATCACTCCCTGGTGGCCAGCAAGGCACGAATAATGCGAAGGAACTCGTACCGGTATCACACCAAAGAAAGAAGACGTCAACGCATAAACACCTATTGCATGAAGGACCCAGTAAAAACACAGCTTTACATAGGCAAAATACAAAAAGCCCTCCCAAAATCAACCCAAAATGTCACTATTGACTCCAAATGGTCGGATGTCCGCGACTCGATCTACGACCCAGCAATACATGCCTTTGGTATTCACATTTACATATTTGGTAAAAAAAAAAACGCGAAAACACGGACTGGTTCGACCCTATTTGGGACGAAATGCAACCTATTACCGAAGCTGAAAGGAAAGCTCTCCTGGCATACAAGGAGAAGCCTACTCCCGACACGCTGCATGCCCTCAAAACAGCTGATGAATGCTCAGAGGGTTGCCCGCCAATGTGCCAATACCTACTGGCTTAACCTCTGCTCAAGCATACAATCAGCTGCTATTATGGGAAACGCCAAACCCATGTACGAAAACATTAAAAAAACAATCGGCCCTAAAACGTCAAAGGTTGCACCCCTAAAATCCAAAACTGGAGAAATCATCAAGGACGAAGCGGAGCAGCTCAAACGCTGGATTGAACATTACCTGGAACTGTGTGCAAAGGGTAACACAGTCTCCAGCACCGCCCTAGATGACATCCCCGACATGCCGCTCATGGAAGAACTAGATGCCATTCCCACACAGGAAGAGCTAAACAAAGCCATCGACTGCCTAGCCTGTGGAAAAGCCCCTGGAAGGGATGGAATACCTCCAGAAGCTCTGAAGAACGGTAAGACAGTGCTACTCAAGCCCTTGCACGAGCTGCTAGCCCTCTGCTGGGAACAGGGATACATCCCCCAGGACATGAAGGACGCAAACATAGTGACGCTATATAAGAATAAGGGCGATAGAAGTGACTGCAATAACTATCGCGGCATCTCGCTTCTCAGTATTGTAGGAAAGGCTTTTGCCTGCGTCACTCTAACAAGCTTGCAGAGTTTAGCCTCCCGAGTATATCCAGAGTCACAATGTGGTTTTCGGGCGGGTCGGTCTACCATAGACATGGGTGTTCTCCATACGGCAGATGCAGGAAAAATGTAGAGAGCAGCAGATGCCACTCTACATTGCCTTCATAGACCTGATAAAAGCCTTTGATTTAGTCAGTCGCAGTGGGCTGTTCCAAATCCTGGAAAAAAATTGGCTGTCCCCCACACCTACTCGCCATCATCAGACAGTTCCGTGATAACATGCAGGGCACAGTGCACTTCAACGGAGCCACCTCTGAAGCCTTCCCAGTCAGCAGCGGAGTAAAGCAAGGCCGTGCACTCACACCAACACTGTTCGCAATATTCTTCTCCTTACTGCTCCGATACGCCTTCAATGATAGTAGTGATGGAATCTGGTTACACACCAGAGCTGATGGAGGACTTTTCAACACTGCCCGTCTCCGAGCCAAAACCACAACGAAAGAGGTCCTAATTCACGAGCTACTTTTTGCTGACAATGCGGCCCTGATATCACACACAGAGACAGGTCTACAACAGCTTGTGTCAAGCTTCGCAAACGCCTGCAAAGAGTTTAGCCTGCAGGTGAGCATGAAGCAGAAAAATATTATGGCCCAAGACACATGCTCCGTTCCTACCATTACTATAGAAAACGAAAACTTGGAAGTTGTGGACTGCTTCACCTACTTGGGGTCCAAGATTTCCAGCTCATTGTCCATAGAGGATGAATTAAATGGCAGAATCGGCAAGGCAGCTGCCACAATGGCTAAACTTAGTAAACGGGTTTGGGAAAACACCCAGATGACAGAAAGGACCAAATTGTGTGTCTACCAGGCCTGCGTCATCAGCACGCTGCTTTATGGAAGTGAATCATGGACAACCTCTGCGTCCCATGAGCGCAAGCTAAATAGCTTCCACGTGAGGTGTCTGCGTCGCGTCCTTGGCATTAAATGGCAGGACAAAGTCCCTAACAGTGAGGTACTGACGCGCGCCAACGCCCAAAGCATGTTCGCAGTCCTTAGTGAAAGACGCCTTAGATGGCTAGGACATGCAAGAAGAATGAGGTCAGGCACAATCCATAAGGACCTCCTATATGGAGAATTGCATCTGAAAAGAGAAAAACAGGTCGCCCACGCCTCCGCTACAAAGATGTCTGCCAGAGGGACATGAGAGCAGCCAGAATAAGCACAAGCGACTGTGAGGAGAAGACAGAGGAACGGTCCACCTGGCGCACTGCTGCCAGGGAAGGGGTTAAAATAGCAGAGGAAAATAGAATGGAGGAGAGCATAAATAAAAGGGCCTGAAGAAAGGTGAAGAACATATAATCCACGGAACACGTGTGCAAAGGCTGTAAAAAAGACTCAATGATAGGGTTACAACATGTTGTAATGTCTTAAACACCAAGATGCGTGTTCATCGTGAATAATTAACATGTTGTAATGTCTTAAACACCAAGATGCGTGTTCATCGTGAATAATTAACATGTTGTAATGTCTTAAACACCAAGATGCGTGTTCATCGTGAATAATTAACATGTTGTAATGTCTTAAACACCAAGATGCGTGTTCATCGTGAATAATTAACATATTGTAATGTCTTAAACACCAAGATGCGTGTTCATCGTGAATAATTAACATGTTGTAATGTCTTAAACACCAAGATGCGTGTTCATCGTGAATAATTAACATGTTGTAATGTCTTAAACACCAAGATGCGTGTTCATCGTGAATAATTAACATATTGTAATGTCTTAAACACCAAGATGCGTGTTCATCGTGAATAATTAACATGGTGTAATGTCTTAAACACCAAGATGCGTGTTCATCGTGAATAATTAACATGGTGTAATGTCTTAAACACCAAGATGCGTGTTCATCGTGAATAATTAACATATTGTAATGTCTTAAACACCAAGATGCGTGTTCATCGTGAATAATTAACATGGTGTAATGTCTTAAACACCAAGATGCGTGTTCATCGTGAATATTGACTATACACTGGAAAGCGTGACCTATCCTGTGCTGCAGATGATACAATTATATCCAATCTTCTTTTCTTTTTTTTGTCACGTGAACATGTAATATAGAGAATGACATGAATCTAGATTTCTGATTTTCATGGTCTCGGATTTAGGAGGGAAATACACCAGACTACGTAATTCGTAATTCAAACTGTTGGTAATCTGGTTCTGTAAATTCAAAGGCGTCTACAAACTGGGGGTTACCAAAACATATAGTTGACGCTTTCTCTTGTCATACTTTTTTTTCGTTACTAGTCAATTAGTAAAGTACATTATTCACCGACTAACCAATTTAATCTTTACGGCCTGTGAAGAAGCGTACACAAGATTCAATGGACATGACTGTGATTGTGGGATTGTGTGACTAGCACAATGCCCAACCGCCTTAATTTTTTCCCAACCTATGCCAGGTACAATCAGAAATTGAAAGATTCTTAGACACCCTCTAGTCCAGGGAAAGCAATTTTAGACGTCACCATGATACGAACCCGGGACCTTCGGTGTGCCAAACCAAGGCCAACATGCCTCATTTTATAGTTATTGATGTATACTTATAGTGAAATATCATAGATGATATCAAGTTCCAACTCATATAAGATGCAGTGGCGTAGAAACGGATTGTGCAGGTTGCCCCCCCCCCCCAAAAAAAAAAAAAAAAAAAAAAAAAATAAATAAATAACAACAACCTTTCCGTGCCACTGGCAAAAAAGTTCCCAAATTAATTTGTTTTCGTTTAATAAATACCTAGACCCCAAAAGTCAACGCTTCTGGCTTTTAAATGTATTTTTTTTTTGTACTAACAGCGGAGCTTTAATTTCATATTATGCATTAGGCCTACCGTCAGGCCGGTGTATTATTGGATTTTATTTTTTTGTTGTGTAAAATTACTATGATTACTAAGTCACTGCATACAATCAATATTATGAAATAAAACAAGAAACGAAGATCAGTGCTAGGCGTTGTGCAGTATTATGACATTTTATGCCAGTGTACACATTAACCTCTTAGTTTTCTTTTTCTTCATAGCTGGTTTTGACGATTGAATGAAAACATTGCAACAACTAGCCGTCTGCCACACGATTCGCTGGACTAAGAGCAAGAGAGAAGCAGGCGTTGTATATTCTCAGCCTTTTATTTTCCCGTTAACCTTTTGAACACTCGGACAGTGTGGTGAAAGTGAGAGAGAGAGAGAGGGGGCAGTGCTGGACACTATGATCAGGAAAGGGTTAACCGCAGACATGGGCAGAAAGTTGAACCTGTCCCACCTGAGCGAGGAGGAAGTGAATCGGATCATGGACGTGATTCAAAAAGATTTCCAGGTTCGGAGAGAAGAGAAGAAGCAGGTCGGGTGAGTCTGTTTGGGATTTATAATCTCTGCATACAAATCATAATTATGTATGTGCTTGTTGTCGTAAGGAAATAGTTTATATTACGTTGCTTAGTTAATTTTTAATTTCATAAATGTGGCATTCGGGCCTAGAATGGGTTGCCCGAACAAACCAGGAAAACCAGTAACTTAATATAATTCGAAACATTACTAAAAATGCAAGACTAGACTCGGACTACGGATGAACGTAGGACGCAATGATCTTCTTTATAAAAGCAGCGTCTGTAATATATAAGATAAGATGTGTTGGTATAAAATGTTCACGTTTCTATAATCTTCAATAGTTTATGTAATTGTGCATAATGTAATTAATTGTTTGTGTGTTTATTTAAAACGGTTTAATTGTAATGTACTTATATAGAATGGTATAACTTATGTGTTTGTATGAAATGTTGATGTTTATATGTTTGTTATTAAATGTTTGGGTTTATATTCTTATGACTTGTACCTTTGTGTCTTTGTGAATTTATATCTCTTAATCTTTCTGGCTTTGTGACTTTATGAGTTTATATCTTTATATCTTTGCCACAATAAGGACTTTTCCCTTACCATATCCCATCTGTTTACAGACGCTCCTTCTACAAAGAAGATTATTGCGTTCTACGCATATCCGAGTTTTGAGTCTACTCTTGCATTTTGATAGGGGTTTTAAGTTCTATCCCTGCCGCCGACCGATTCCTGCCGCCGACCGATCCCTGCCGCCGACCGATCTCTGCCGTCCTACAGGTGTTTTGGGCCTAGTGGACGTAATAATCTTCTATCTAGAAGGAACGTCTGTAAACTTATAAATAAATATGTCGATTATTTTCCCGGTTTCATCAGGCAACCCATTCCATGCCCAGATGTCACTCTGGAAAAAAGAGCAGTTATAAACGTTTCTTCTTGCAAATATCTTTGTCACTTTATGACCTTTTGACTTTATTAGTTTATGTTCTTCAGATCTTTGTCATGTTATGGCTTTTTGACTTTATGAGTTCAATTTCTTCAGATCTTTGTCAGTTTATGTTTTTTTTACTTTGTTAGTCTAAAATCCTAAATCCTTAAATCCTCATTACCTTGTGTCTTTAAAACTTTACGTCGAAATAAATGAATACGATCAATGAGTATGTAACATTTTGAACATTGACTCTTTACCATCATGGATATTATTTTGTAGCAATCAAATTAAGATGCTTGTAATTAGTGTGTTGCATTACTTTCTGGTATGTGTGTGTGTGTGTGTGTGAGTGCGTTTGTGTATGTGTGTGTTTGATGAATAGCTAAGCACGGTAATGTCGTCATTATCACAAGATGCGAAAATAATGGAGTGTACATTAATGGTCATTAGATTATGCACGCTACATACACACACATACACACACGAACACGCACATAAACACACACTGTGTTCGTAGTTTGTGATTGTCTACGACTGGACTATTTATACATGAACAGGAAATGTGTGTTATAGATCAAATAACCTAATAAGTATGTAATAAATAATAAGAACTGTTTGACATATTCAGACTATTTCGGTCATTAAAAGCCGCAAAATTTTCTCTTGCCACGACATACCAGTGGATTGCGTGGCCGGCATTTTAGTCATTGGGGAATACACAAATTCACCATTTTTGTTTTTGTGTTACTATACAGAAGAGGACTGTGTGGCAAACACGATGTCATATGCGCATATAACCACGATTAAAACTTATTTTATTTAGGAACGGATCTTAAGGGCATTGTTGTCTCCGAAAATTGCTTATTATGCTTCAGAAAATCCATTATACGGTTTGATTCCAAAATTTAAAAAAACTTGTTTTTTTTTTCTGTGGTGCCTTATGTACAGTGAGCTCCAGGACCAGCTACTCAAAGAGAAAGCCAAAGTGCAGCTCCTGAGAGAGAAACCAGACTTCAATGCAACCCACTGTCTTTTCTGTCTGGAGACATTCGGGATCCTCATCCGGCGGAAACGCTCCTGTTACAAGTGCCAGGTGAAAGTCTGCTCGAAGTGCTCATCGCCCAGGCCGAAGAGATCCGGGCAGTTTGTTTGTCCAGTCTGTACCAAAGAAAAGTAGGTCACGTGCTGTTATTTTTAGTACTTTTCTATTAACTCTTCAACTTTATTCGCTTTAAACTATCTTGCACCTTTCAATTTCAACTTACCTTTTACTGTCATTGATTTCCATTGAATACCCTTAATTTTTGCTTTAAAAATTTTTTTTGATTGCCTCAGCGTTCCACTTACTTGTTAATCTGTATGCCTCGGTCCACCACCTTTACGTCTCTATATTTGTTGCACTGCTGATGTTTAAAGACAAAGTGAAGAGGTTTTTCTCAAATGAACGAGATTTGGAATAGCCTCATACGGAAGTGACGTTTGAGAAAGAAAACAAATAAACAAAACTCGACGCTATAAATCTATATTTAACCATTTTGTTAAAAATAAGAACCGGGAAAAGATTCAAAACATGTGGCAATAGATTCAAAACACGTGACAATATTAATTTTTCCTACTCTAAATTCTTTCTCTTACGTCACTTTCCTATGTTGCCGGAAATAATATCATCTCAAATGGCTACGAGATTTGGATTTGTCCTCCAAAAAACGCACACATTTAAGTGCAAATATTGAACTAATTACTTAAAAGTTATCTTTGATTTTTTGTTTAAATGATTTTTATTAACATTCAGATACTGAATACACTATTTATTATCAAAATCTAATGTTAACTAAATTTTGATAAAAAGCTCTTCACTTGGTCTTTAATCACGCCTGAATTAATTTGCTCATAACATAGACCAGAGTTTCTCCAAATGCTAAATTGGGAGCCGGTAGCGAGACAAAAAAAAACTTAAACTTAACAAAACTTAACATGTATGAAAAAGAGGAGTTTAAAAGTCTCTTCACAACAGGAATAGTCTTTCGGCTCTTGCCCAAATCGTAACGAGAAAGCGGTGGTTCCAAAACCCTGATCGATGGGTCACGCCTAGGGTTGCCATCCGTCCCGATATATCGGGACCGTCACCGTTATGGACCGTCTTGTCCCGACATCCCGACAAGACCCAATTTTGTCCCGATTTTGCAAAATACTGTTACGAGCTTGGCTCAAGTACTGAAGTAACGCCATCTTTTAACGCAACATGTAAATACAGCCGCAGTTAGTTTTATTTATGTCAACAAGCTTATGTTGACACTCACAGATGGCGTTGGATGTTGCGTATCTTGTATCGACGATGCAAGTACCTTCTAGATCTAGTGCCAGCGTTCGAGAAAAACGTGACTAACTAGCATGAAATTTTATAAATACGTAAAAAAGAAAAAAAGACTTGCTGAAAAAGGTGACATCTTCCGAAAAATATGGTGTAAGGCGTACCAACTACTTCTGCCGCAACAAGTTACATGCATTTGTGTTCTAAATTAAAAGTAATTAGGCCTCTATTGAATACATTTTTTACTTCATTTCTACATCCGGACCTCAGAGTGTCCCGATGAGGTCCCAGATAGATATGACAACCCTAGTCACGCCGCATGTTAGGTAATCCCGCATTCACAGGCACTACACTTTTCCCCTATCTGCGTAATTTCCAGACAATAGCTCTGGCCATCCATACACCGTGCTTTGCTAGTCCGGTATTGTTGCGCCTATTCTTTCTTCTCCCCCCCCCCCTTCCTCGGGGGGGCTTTCACCCGAGCAATGATCCTTAGATGCGCAACGGGGAAGATCCACCATGCGTTATAAATATATATAAACAAACATATAAACAAACTCACGGTATATTTTGATGATTACATTAACAATAACATTTTTTTTTCCAGAGCCTTCAAAATCCTGTCCAATCAATGGCTGTATGACAGTCAGAATATTTCCGATAAACATTTTGGGAGTTCAAAGGTTGTCCGATACTTGTATAAAAAACCTACAGCCAGTGTTTGTGAGTAGCCTACATGTATGCCTGCTTGCCAAGCCTGTTTTTCTGTCTGACTATGTAACTCTAACTATCTATTAATCTACCTATCTATCAAACTACCAATCTATCAATCTATCAATCTATCGCTCTAGCAATGTATCATTCTATCAATCTATCAATCTATCAATCTACCAATCTTTCAATCTATCGCTCTAGCAATCTATCATTCTATCAATCTAATCTATCAACCTATCAATCTATCAATCTACCAATCTATCGATCTATAAATCTATCAATCTATCAATCTATTACCTGTTTATCAAGCACTCTTTTTCTACTGCTCTCTGTCTGTACGTTTATAACTTTTTCTCTCGCTCCCCTTCTCTAAATATAACTTTCTATTTCTCTGTGGGTTTTCTGTCTATCATCAATCTATTCATCTATTTACCCAACTATCTGACTCGCTTTATATCTCTCTGCGTGACTGTCTGTGTATCTTACATTTTTGTCTGTCTGATTGATACTTATTCTCTAACCCGTATGACTGTTAGTCTCAATGTTATTTCCCTCTGTTATTTCCAGCTGACACGGAGGCAGACAGTGGCTACATCGCCTCTTCCTCCACCTCCGCAGCAGCTCACAGAAAAGTCAGGCCACGATTGGATGAGCTCTTCGACATCAGCCTCAAAGATGACTCGTCTTCTACGGGTGAGTTCAATTGGCTTCCTCTTATTGTGTGTCTGAACGCCAACTTTTACTCCGGTTCTCTGGGCAACAGGAAATTGCCACGCTCTGGGCGATGAGGTCACAGGAGCGTAGGCAATTGGGTTTTAGGAGCGTGGGGCCATGGGGCAAGATCATCGTAAATACAGGCCACAGTCTTACTTGTGTAGGCTACGTCATGCGCTGGAGGCCTTAGGCTTGAGAGGCGTAATGACCGTAGTGAAGTGTGTACGCACTAGTCCCCGGCGCTTAAGGCATATGTGTGTTGCTTTAGCGCTGTACTATATATCTATCGTAAATACTCGTTGTACACACTACCCGGTCACTACCGGCGGCAGGTAACGTAAGTGTAAGGCAAGGCAATAGCCTTCCACTGGCCCATTACTAGTGACGTCACGACCGTGTTCAGACCTGTACTTACGATGGTCTTGCATGGGGTCCATGTCAAGAAGACAACCGGAGAAGTCGTTCATGGCTTGTAAGAGGCATCTCGATGACGCTATTAAAACTCGGCAAAGGAAATGAATAATCGCCAACAGCTCTATCTGAGAGAGTTTTCATATTCGCTGGCATTATACTAATAGCAATGCGGATATCTGGCAAAGAACTAAGTACCTGTCATCTTCAAGAGGAAAATGAAATGGGATGTGAAATGGGATGTGACTGAATAGAAAACACCCTTTGTAAACCATCACCCAGCGTCACTAGGCAGACTTTGAAAATACTTCTCCAAGGATGATAAAAATTTAAACTTAGGTCTATTCTCGGACTGAAAACAAAACATACATTTATTGAATACATTGTAAACATTTGTCACAAAAGACATAATAAATTATCCAGACCTAGATCTATGTGAATAAATCAAACGTAGAAAAGGTGCAACAACATTGGTCAAAATAACATTTTTTTAAACGCTCCAGAAAGAGGGTTGAAAAAGGGAATATTAAAACTGAACACTGATAAATATTAAGAAAGACAATGATCTAGAGATTTAAAAAACTTATTTTAAAACGTATTTTGTATCTATTGAGGAAAACATTAATATTAGTTCACTTTATTTTTCGAGTGGCATTCAGGCATGGGTTGTCTGAACTAGCCTGAAAAAAAAAACAAGAATTGAACATTATCCTCTCAACAAACAGAATAAAGATTACACTACCGGAGCAAACCTTTTTAAAACCTTTTTTTTGTATAATCACTTTGTTAAACTATACTGTAAGGTAAGGTTGTTGTTTTGTTTGTTGTTGTTTTTCCTGCCTATTGTATAATAAGCCATAACAATGAACTGTATTAATTGACAATATGCATTGTCACTCTCTGCTGTGGTCTACATGTTATAAGCATGGATACAACGAATGGAATGAATGCTTCAATGTAGGATTTTTATTTTAAAGATACGAGATCAGTGATAGTAAAAAGAAAATGTAATTGCCCACTCTTTGGACAGGGCTATTAGAGAAACCATGGGCACTCCCTTAGCTACACCCCGTTCATCAAGTCCCTTTTATCCGCCACTGTGTTGAAATATTTATATCATACATCAAATTGTACATTCGAATAGGTATGTAAGTCACTGTTATGGTCTTCGTAATAACTCTCTCTCTGTCCCCCTCTCTCTCTCTCTCTATTTATATATATATATATATAATATTTGAAAGATTCCGAGCCAATATGACATACATCCATATATCTTTAATAGCACTGGTTGTTTACATATGATATATACAATTTTATATATACTGGAAGCCAACAATAGATTTAACAAAATTAATCCCCCAAGAAAACAAATTGTTGTTTCATGTACCAGGAAATAGTAAATCGCAAGGACAGCTTTAACTTTACATTTATATCTTGGTTACGTCCCTTTCACTCATCAGGAAATATACTTTGTTTAAAAAATTTTTAAAGAAAAACAAAAACTCGATTGTTTCCCTTTATATAACCGATTAATTATTTGGATACAAAATAGGCTAATTTATTTATCGCATTTTTTTTCCTTTTTTTTTTTTCCCCCTCACTTTCTAATAATAATTTGCTTGTTGTAAAAATAAATGCAGTTTATAAGGGGTAACATTATATTAGTGCTACATTCAGAAACATGTAATTAATAAGATTTATTTTTTTTAAGTAAGAATCATACATAATGCTTTTAATCCTAACAATACAATAATCTCATAAAACACGCATAGACGCTGAGATAAAAACAACAAAATAAACGTTCTAATTGCGCATGCAAATACTGACTGATCTGTTCACTATCGTTCTCATACTTCCCAAGAATGGAATGGTTTGTCTCAACGTTATCAGAATATCCCAAATGGCTGGTCCAGCGGTTAGTTCACCGGACTGTCTACCAAAATCCAACTGACAGGTTGAGGGTTCTATCCCTGCCACCGGCGGATCCCTGTCGCCCTGCAGGAGTTTTGGGCCTAGTGGACGCAATAGTCTTCTATCTAGAAGGAACGTCTGTAAACTAATAAGATTCACATCGTCATGAAATCTCTCTATTAAAATGAATTACGGGCATAAGGCATTACGGATAAGTGAAGAAAACATCACTGTGATATATTTTGAGCGTCTGTTAATACTTATAAGATAGAAAACGATAAGATAAGAAACAATTATTGGGGGGGGGGGGGGGGGGCGAGAAGGTGAACGAAAGGTGCAAAGAGTTTGAGAATGGGAGATGATCTGTTTCATTTTTGCCCAGGTTAAAACATCAATTGTGCTGATAGTGGATCTAATCATCCCCATATGGTATTAATTATTGATGTCCAGAGTAGTGCGACTATTAAAGTCTTTCAGAAATCACTGGATCGTTGAGTTTTTTAGGACACATTTTTTCGATGTGTCCGGGGTCAGGTCTGCGGGTGTCATGCTTATAAGCCACAGTGTCAAGTCCCAACCCAATATTATATCTTCCAACGGCCAATTGGTCCTGCTGTTATACTAAACCAAACTGTCAACATGATGATTCGAGTTCTAGCCGTCCAAACACTGTCGTCCTTCATGAGTTTGGGGGAAATAATTTAATAATCTTATTTCTAGAACGAGCGTCTGTAAACATATATAAGATAAGATAAGATTACTTTATTGATCCAAACAAATGGAAATTTGATTTGATTACATAAGTTCCGTCTTTCAGCATACTTAAAACAATATTAAAGAACCATTTGTACTCAAACACAATAGACATTCGCGCAAACTATCATACCATTTATCATAAAAGAAAAAAGTATCATTTAGGAGTCAGCTATTGAGCCATTGTATTTCCTATCTGAAAGGTGATTCTTTTGAAAGAATCCACTGATAGTGGAACAAAAGAGTTCCTAAATCTCTCTGTTCTTGCTCTTAGTGAAAAAAGCCGACCACTTCGACTAGATATTATGTAGTTACCACGAAGCGGGTGAGCATGATATGACAATGGCAATAAGTCAAATAACGATATTATCAAGGATAAAGTTATGGCTGATAGATCATTCTTCTTCTTCTCTTAGCCAGTCTGCAGGGCTGTTTGCTCTCTTGCAGTCAATGCCAGAAAAACATATTTACATGTCTTTTTCAGTTGTTCAATGCTGCTATATAGTGTGTTGGTAATGGTAGGTTGAGGGGGGAGCAGAGTGTATCTGAGGAAGGTTTGTTCAGGGCATTCAACAGTTTCTTGTGGGCAGGGGCAATGTCTGCAGTTAGGTGGGTGATTTGGGTTTATTCTATTTAGGGGTGAGTTGCGTGCTCTGGAATATATTGTATTGTTCTATGCGGGGGGAGGAACTTTATGTTGTCTTCTTTGTTGGGCTGATTCATTTCTTTCTACATTTTTCTTCCAGTTGTTCCCTGTGTCCATTGATTTAGCCATTCCATGCTATTGTTTGGAGTGCCGATTGGAAGTCGGCGAAGATGACTATAATATCTCATGGGGCAAGATTTTTGTTGTTATATTTTTTATGTTCTACTGTCTCAAGGGCAATATTCCTGTCATCTACTTCAGAATAACAATAACCAACCAGTCACCATCACCATAGTTAAATTTGGCGTAAAGTAAAACGTAAAAAATAAAGTAAAAGTAGTTTGTTTTTTTGCACACCAGAAAATCTCTCTGGCACAAACTAGATCTAGTTTCTTTACAGTACTTCACACTAAAAATAACAACAACATCGAAAAAAAAAAAACCAACTTAAAATCTAATCAACAGTATGATGTCTCTTGGTAAACATAAAATAGGTTTAAAAAAGTCACTCAAGCGAGACACGTTTAATGCAACTTTTTTTTTTTTTAGGTTTTGTTACTTATGTATTTACCAGCGTACTATCATTCTCCCAGGAGACTCGGTAAGCAATACCACCCATTATGGCACCTTTCTAATTTAAATTTGGGAGATTGAGACTGGAAATAGGGCGTGGGGGGGGGGGAACAAACAGCGAATCAAAGCAAGGAACAGATTGGTAGATTGTGCCAATGGATTTTTGCCCCTCTCGAGTAACGTGATATTTGATTGGCTGTCAGATATGACCCATTATTTTCTATTCTGTTTTTCTGTATGGGTTATGGTCTTTGTATAAGTACAATAGTAGGATAGTCGGTTAACTATCTTTTTTAAGCCTACAAGTTACAATCTAGTAGATGTAGTCAATAGAACACACATACACAGAGGCGGGGCTATGGCATTTTGTGTCCGGGGACGAACTCTATAATTTGCGCACCCTGCCCTCCTCCCATTTTAATCACATTGTGCCAGACGTAATGTTTAAAGACCTAATTTTTTGGCACCCCATTACCTTGGCGCGCGTAAACATAATAAGTAGGCCTACTCCTGCCTCCCCCTCACCCACCACTCCACTTCTTAACTACGCCTCTGCACACACACACACACGTACAAAAGATAGTAGATATGAATGAAGCTTCGACTCGGCGGCGTAACGGGTTAAATGGGCTGGGGGAGGGTGGCGCCAAGTGTATTAGAAATGTTAATTCCTGTTGATGTATGGCTCTGACGGGTATCTGACTTGTCATTTTAACATTTTAACTAGCATTTAGTATCATAGTGTACCGCATTGTGACTATCGGAAGTAAAACCAACATAACACAACGGAGTTTGACAATTAACAAGAGTAAGACCATTAGTAAAAATCACTAAACCTAGAAACACTAGAGGACAGAAGGGCAAAGAGTAAAGTAGTAATAATACATAAGGCATTAAACTCTAATTTAGAAATACGGCACAATAACAACCTGTTGCAAAGCTTAGATAAACATAAAGACAAAAACACTTTCCTTGTCCCTTATGCGCAAACAAATGCATATAGGTACTCTCTCTTCCCAAGTGGCATTCGGGCATGGAATGGGTTGCTTGAACAAACCAGGAAAACCAGTAACTTAACATCATTTAAAACATTAATAAAAATGCAAGACTAGACTAGAACAACGGATGAGCGTAGGACGTAATAATCTTCTTTATAGAAGGAGCGTCTGTAATGTATCTTCTTCTTCTTCTATCGCATAACCCGAGCGAGGGTCGTTGGGGCACCATTTTTTGACAGTTGGATAATTATACGCCATTTGTCTCGGTCCTGCGCCGCCCTCTGGGAGTCTGCAATGGACAAGCCGGTTCACTCCTTGGTGTCATCATGCCATCGTCTCTTCTGCCTGCCTCTCTTTCTTCCACCTCGCACTGTGCCAAGCAGGATGGTTTTTGCCAGGCCTTCGAATCTTGCCACATGCCCATACCATCGGAGTTTTCTGGATTTAATGGCACTGAGTAGATCCTCATGAGGGCCGATGACGTAGGTGATTCGTTGTAATGTATAAGATAAGATAAGATAAGATAAGATTAAACCAAAGCGAAAAAATATCAACAAACAGGGTCCATTCGGTTTGGAAACGTTTGTGAAATCTGTCTCGGTTTTTAAAATTTATTGAGAAAGTTGGGCTAACTGATCAAGGTTTTAGAAAGTTTGGGACTTTTGCCACAAAGCAGCGAAAAAGTTTTGTAGATTGAATAACCATGTAGGCTGGTGAGGTCTACTTTAAGGAATCCTTATTAATTCCATCATGTTTATTTTTTTACCTAAACTAAAACTAGACTTATTCTATAAAATCTTTGAGTATTTAGAAAAACAACAAAAAAAAGCCAAATATTGTGTGTGTGTGTGTGGACTACCTAAGTTCACTACCATATGGTACGTGTCGGAAGTGTCCTAGTGTCAACGCCCTAGACTAGAGTACTGAAGGTCCCGGATTCGAATGCTTTTGAAGGCTAGAATTTGTTCCCCGGAATGGGGGATACCCTATACCATAGGTTCT
Source organism: Anisus vortex (assembly GCA_949126835.1). Lineage (NCBI taxonomy): Eukaryota > Metazoa > Mollusca > Gastropoda > Planorbidae > Anisus > Anisus vortex. Next base: position 31,147,888 of record OX421506.1, read on the forward strand.
CAACGGCGGCGATATCCCCCCCGGGGGGCGGTGAGCAGCTTTAGGGGGGCGCTGACATTCCCAAGGGCGATTGGGGGCGGCGAAGGGCAAGTGGGCGGTACAAACATACCTGATATAATATTGTAACACCTCAGCTATTTGAATCGATTAGCTTTTTGGATAATGAAATGTGACGTAAACGCAAGTGCTTTTAAATATCTGATATCCCCCAACAGTTTGCCTACATATTATTATATTAATAAGAAATAGGAATCGCTGTGACTTTTCGATGAAGTAGGGGTATGTATTTGGCAAATATAGTGTGCGGCCGGTTGGTCCTGTGGTTGGTTCACTAGATTGTCAACCCTGCTGACCGATTACTGTCGCATAACATATGCTAATATTAATGATGTTTTGATCTCAGTTTTACCGAGATGTCCTTAATGTGTTTTTCACGTTCGAGATAATTATGAAAATATAGTTAAGCGTTATAGATAAGTAGTAATCATACGAACTGGGTAGTTATTGTAATGCTTTAAATTATACATATAAATTCTTTAGTCATATAATATTTATATAATTTTCAAATACTTTTTACAGTTTGATCATTTCAAAGTTATAAATTGTAAGCCATTTATTATTTATAAAAGAAAATAAAAAGAAATATTAGCTAAAATAAAACGGGCTTATTATCTCCCTTTAACTAAAAAAATGTTTCCATAATATTTGATTCAATAGTGATGCCAAACAAGTTCTGTTTTGTAATATAACAAATAATACTTATTATTAGACCTACAGCTTTTGCAACCAAAATTGAAACGAAAATAGACAATTTGCTAGCAACACACCAGGCAAACGGTTCGCATTAATATTGATTTATTTAAACCTTTTGTTAACGCAAGTTTTTGATCTTTTAATTCTTACAATATGTTTTTTTTTCAGTTTTTTTTAAAGATAATTAATCACACAAAAAGTCTAGTCGGCTTAAAAAAATTGCGGAAACTATAGTCCAGAAGGGCGGAAGGGGGGGGGGAGTGGTGGCTAAAAGAAAGTTAGGGGGGGGCGGTGAGCGGAAACAAATTGTAAAAGGGGGCGGTGAGCCGAAAATGGTTGAGATCCTATGCCCTATACTAACCTGTTAGTACCTATCAGCAGTTGGGAATAGTAAAGGCGTCTGAGTATTGGGCCGGCCACGCAGTCACCCTGTTTTCCGTAGCCATAGAAACGTAAAAACGCTGCTTCCATCTCCCATTCATCAACACGGCTTGAAATGGATGAATCTGTTATATTCTTTTGTTTAATTCTATATTATATAGACTAGAGAGTTTTTTTCGATCAGCAGAAATAAGAACGATTCACTGCGCGTTGGGCCTAACGGTCACACATATCTATATCGGAAACACGCTGCCGGAATTTTCGTAGTCTTTTTTCCAAGAGTCAGATTTTGGGGATGAAACAGTTTGCTTGAACTAGTCAAGGAAAGCCCTGACCAATTCAACCTCATTTAAAGCTCGTATCATCACGCAAGACTAGAAGTCTCAAGCTATAGTTAAGGCTCATGACACAATGGACAAATCTTAATGCTTATGCATGCATGGTGAACCAAGAAGTTTATCGTATATCAACATTTCCTGGTCATATTTGTTCATTTACTAACAAAACATGTCCGTGTGTGCTGCGTTATTTGGTAGTACTGCAAGTGAGAAAAGAAGCAGAGGATTAAATTTGATTTCATTTCCAAAATCTTTTTGCCGAAACAAAACTATGGATACAAATGAATTTTCGTTTTGTGTTCTTATGTAACTATAGAAGATTCCATATTTTTGATAGCCAAACAACCGCTACTCTTGACTACTTTTTTTTATAAATCAAGCTAAATTTAACTTAACGACCAAACACCTCGACTATTAAATATCGTGTACTCACCTTTGATGTTCCTTATAGCTCAAAAATTTGTTACCTTAGTATATATTTCTAAAAGACCACAACTGGACGACGTGTTTGAAATAAATTGTCAAACATCAGCAAAAGGCGAAAAGATCATTTAATGAGTATTGCCGGATATAAACCGGAAGTTCGTGAATACGATAAACCCTGACCTCAACGTCTGGGCCTCATTAAAATTTGTCAATGCTCTTCTGTTTAAAACCAAAGACTATAATAAGATTGACCGCTTGCTCTATTTTTAGAGCTTATATGTTCTTTTGTTTCCGTGTGCAACCAATAATTCCGTCTTAAATTACTTCTACGCTCCTACGATTGCATGAAAGGTTTCCGCTGTACACAACTTTCGATTTTAATCTTAATTTTCCATTCAGAAAATCATAGCCATTTACTTAAACCGGAAGTCTAGAGGACGTAGTGCGATCGGAAATTCCAAAACTAAGTGATTCAAGTTATCAAAGAGCAGAAATATCAAAGCAAGCGGCCCATCTTATTATATTCTTTGATATAAAATTTAAATAATAAGATAAGATAGGATAGAAATATAAATTCCACAAAGAAAAGTAAGTAGGTTTATGGGTTTACGATGTTTTTTCCTTGCGTCAATGCGCACCTGATCATTTCAAACTCGCGCCCATTACGTTACGCAAAAGAAAATACTTTAAACCTAGCCGAGACTTCGTAACGTCTCCATGCACCTATGTAGTTCTGTCTGCATGACTGACTTTTATCCAAATATATACTCATATTTCTAATGCGCGGAACCCGCCAAACAAATACAAAGAAGAAGAAGAGGAAGACGCTGAGACGAGTCTATGTAACAGAATACATTAACCGAGAGTTCTCTTTGATACCCTGCGGTGTTTATGACATCGAACCGAGTTTTAGCTCTATGGCGTTGCTTGTTTGTGTGTATAATTCTGTGAGTGTGTGTATATATATATGTGTGTGTGTGTACATATGCGTTTTAAAAGACCACATTCTTTCCAGTTTGTTGCTATAACTTTTGAATTCTAATTTGCGTCATACTCTGCGGGAGGGACGAGGCTGAGGAGAGAGAGAGATGTATTTGAAGAAACCTTCGGATGATGATTGCCGCATATATTATTTAGATATTTAAGAGGCGCTAAAGTTGTTTTGACAGCTTGGGTGTAAATGTGTTTACCCAGGCAGATCCAACTAATTTTACTTTTAGGCGCCGTAAAGGGTCAAGGGTTGCCGTTCCGAGGGTCCTGGGTTCGAATCCAGGAAGCGCCAGTTTTTTTTTTCTCCATGTCTGGGAGGTGTTACTGAGTTAAGTCATCACCTATGATGCGTGCCTGATACTTGTTGGCAAAAAGTATGCCGAGACTATGGAAACCACAGAATAGATAATAGTTATTCTTTGATGGAATCATGTGAACGCTGCTTAGGTAGACTCGTTTACTAACATATAATGAAAACGATACTTTAGTTTAACGCTTTGACCAAAGACTTGCTTTAATATTTCTGCTATTCGATGACTTGAATGACATTTTTTCGGAATTCTCGATTCCCTTTTGCACTGCACACTTCCGTTTTATTAAATTTAATCGCTATAATTTTCTCAATGAAAAATGTAAATTAAAATCGAAAGTTGTATGCAGCGGAAACATTTAGGCAAACGTAGGAGTGTAGAAGTAGATCTAATTTTTAGACAGCGATATTGGATGCGCACGGCAAAAGAACATATAAGCTCTAAAAATAGAGCAAGCCATCTTATTATAGTCTTTGTTTTTACACACACATTTTGTTAATACAAGTGAAGTATTTTACTAATTACTTTTTTTGTTTAATTAGCAAGTTTTTTAATATTCTTTTTTACCTTTTTCGGGGTGGAGGTCTCAATTATTCCTCTCATGAGTTTCTTTGCACCATCGCGATTGTCCTCAGCAACTTGTTAACCTTGTCAAGGGTATTTAAAGCAAGTGTGGCCCTTGATCACACATTGAATCAGTCATGCTGGGTCAATAAAGACACTGTGGGGTCGATAGAGATTTAGGAGTTACCCTGATTGGATTACTGCCCTTCCATTTCATACAGTTTCTCCGAGTTGTGACCCTTTTGTGGGCCGTAGTCCGATGTTTTCCATAAGCTTATTAATTCACTTCAATTCGTTATTGAAGTTGCCCTTAGCCAAGAATTAGTTTACTTTTTTATTGGTTTAATAAAACAAGAATATTGATAGTGTCTATTACTTTGATTTTAGATTAAAGGAAATATAAAAGGAAACGCTTAGATGAGGGGTCGGCAACTTACGAATCGCGCGCCATACTTGGCACGCAGAGAGATTTTTTTCAATGGCACGCGGACGACTCCCAAAAAAGACAATTCAAGTCTCTTCTACAAGAAAAGAGCAAGGTGATATTTTAGCTGTTGGCGCGCTGAATGAATTACAAATCCTACTTTGGCACACTATTATGAAAAGCTTGGCGACCCCTGGATTAGATGATTATTTGTTTTTAATAATTTGATTTCTATAAAAGGGGAGGGGAATAATTTAATGCTAATATTGAGTGAAAAATTAAAAAATTTAAACTGTCGGACTT